>CM030366.1:198781834-199145172 GCA_017893485.1 Hemerocallis citrina | reverse complement strand
ATTGGGGAACGTCAGCCTTAACGTTCTTTTTATATTGTTCGTCAGGGTCACGTTCTTGACGTCGATCGTCATGAACATTCCCTTGAGGGATCTGACGATGGCCATGAAGCTCAGGGACAATGTTTTGATTTAGCTCCACTTTCTCAAGCCTCTCATTGATATTGGCAAGAGTTGCTTGGATGGCAGCTAGGGTAGTGGAGATATCAGGGTTGTCCATTTCAGGTCTGGGGAGTCTAGGGTTCCTAATTGGGTGATTGGGAAGGGATAGAAAAGGCTCTTCAGGGTCTGTGATGGTGCTGCGAAGACGCATTTACCAAAAGTGGAAGCTAGGGGCCGTGTGTGTCCTAATTTTTTTTTTTTTTAATTTTTTTTAAATGATTCTAGACTAAACTAAAATAAAATAAAAATAAAATAAAAGACTACACGATACTAAATGAATGCAAAAATGATGTCTACGATGCAAGAACTAAGGTTTTAAGAACCTTTGCTCTGATACCAAAATGATGTAAAACCAACCCTAAAATAGAGAATTTTCCAAGAATTTTAATGGGTTAATTTTACCAACATGAAAGTTCTGATCTAAGTTAGAAATTTAAAACAGTTAACGGGTTTGATGGGTTTTCAAGAGTTTGAATCAAATGCTAACAATCCCAATTAATAATTCAACCTTAATCAATGAGTAAATCCCTATGTGTTTTAGCAAGTAAAAAGTCCAATATCAATTCGTACTCTAATCTAGCATGTGGATCACTCAATCTCAGTATTTTGTGGTCGACAGTCAAATCAGATAATATACTAGATGATAAGGCAGTAAAACATAAATATGTAAGAATGGAAAGAGTATACCGAATGCGTAGACAACTAGCGACGATCTCGAAGTTGGACAGCGACTAGAATCTCAGCAACGCAGCACAATAGAAGAGCGGCAATGGCAGCAAGCAAGAGACGCAATGCAGCACGAGAAGCACGTGCCCAAGGGGGGGCGGCGGACGGCGACGGCCTGCTGGCCTGGGCGTCGCTAGCGGCGATGACGACGAGCACAGGGAAGGTGGGGTCTAGGCGTTGGGGAAGGGGCCGAGGTCGGGAGTGGAGGAAGGGGACGAGGGCGGGGTGCTTGGCCTGGTGGTGGAAGAAGAAGTCGGGATGTGGAGGCGGTTGTGGGGGGCTTCGGATGGTGCTGGCGTGGGTGGAGGGAGGGCGGCTTGCGGAGGTGGTGATGGGTGCAAGTGGTGGGATGAGGAAGAAGAAGAGGCAGTCGATGGGGAAAGAGGGGTTCTGTTGGATTTGGAGATCGGTTTGGGAGTTAGTGGGTTTGGGTAAAAACGAAGAAGGAGGAAGGAAGAAGGAGAAGAAAAGGGGCGGCGGCAGATGAGGGAATTGGTGATTAGGGTTTTTTTGTATATGGGAATTAGTGAAATTGTATTGGGGATTTTAATTGGGGATAGATTTTAGAACTAATCACTAATTCTAAAATTAGATTAGGATTTATCATAAACCCTAATTTGTATCTCGATTGTATCACACAAGGGAGAGAAAATGAAGAGCAAAACTCAACACAGGTTTTTTTTTATCAATAATGGCATGCCTTTCTCATTCATCTCAGGGCCTTTAAATAGGCTCAATTACATCTTGAAACACATCTCCAAAATATTCTCAGAATCTAAAAAATTACAAAAAAGATTACATAAAAATAGAAATAAAATAAAAGTCCTAAACTGAATAAAACAGCTGATGAAGACGATGCCTGCGCTGATAGAAACGCCCAAATCGTCTGGAACCGATGTCCTCATCAAATATATGACTGCATATATATAAATACATATATACACAACTCATTCACTTTATACTCAATCACAAAGCAACACCTTAATTCACATTCCATTACTTTTCATTTTGAATTCTCCCACACGAATACTCATCATTTCATAATTTCCAACACCTCGTTGTTTCTTTATTTTCATCTAATCACATAAGGTCACCGCCATTTTTTTTTTCATACTTATTTAACCACGCACTTCATTTGCCATACATCTGCATCTACGAACTCACAACTCGTATTCTTTCATACTCATTGTTATAATTTACCTCCATTTCCCCTTATAACACATATATTCATTAACTTCACTTTTTATTTCCAACCCACAATACCGGCATCATATCAGGTATCACATCATACACATATGCATATATTCTTATAATACCACATTAACTCATGTCTTATGACACAAATATAACACCTCATTGCCCACTGCAATTTACTCACCTTTCATCATATCATTAACATATCACTTATTAAATACTCATTCTCATTCCGTTATATTATTTAGCTATTATTCAATCTAATTGATAATTAACTTACTTTCACCTGCACTTATAACTCAAGTTATTATTGATTTCACTTTCATTCACATCAATTTATACTCCATGTTCCCAAACATAGTTTGGGCAATAATATATCACACCCCAAGGCCGATAGCTTGGGTATTAATCACCACACCCCAAACATAGTTTGGGTAATAACACATCACATCTCAAGCTGATAGCTTGGTTAGTAATTCACTTCAATCACTATTCATCTTCACTTTCATTTATTAGATGCATAATGCATTCTCTCTACTTCCCATATTCATTATGACAACACAACTTCTTCATTTAATCCATAATAATACACTTTTCGTATTTTCTGAATCTCATCTCGTAATTACTTATTCATTTCGACCCATACACTTACTTCACTATTTCATTTCATCTTACACCAAATACTTTCTTTTCTTTCTCATTCACGTTTCATATCATATCCCTTTTACCTCAGGTCTAGCCTGAAGTATCAATTCTCTCTCAGGTCTACCCTGAGGTATCATCTCCCTCTCCGATCTATGCAGAGGTATCTGCTCTCCCAGGTCTACCCTGAGGTATCCTCTCTCTCTCTCCGATCTATGCGGAGGTATCTACTCTCCCAGGTCTATACTGGGGTATCATCTCTTTCTCAGGTCTACCCTGAGGTATCATCTCTCTCTCTCCGATCTATGCGGAGGTATCTGCTCTCCCAGGTCTATACTGGGGTATCATCTCTCTCTCCGGTCTCTTCGGAGGTATCTGCTCTCCCACGTCTATGCTGGGGTATCCACTCTCTCAGGTCTACCCTGAGGTATCATCTCTCTCTACGGTCTCTTCGGAGGTATCTGCTCTCCGAGGTCTATGCTGGGGTATCCACTCTCTCTCAGGTCTACCCTGAGGTATCATCTCTCTCTCCAGTCTCGTCGGAGGTATCTGCTCTCCCAGGTCTATGCTGGGGTATCCACTCTCTCTCAGGTCTACCCTGAGGTATCATCTCTCTCTCCGGTCTCTTCGGAGGTATCTGCTCTCCCAGGTCTATGCTGGGGTATCAACTCTAGTCAACCGGAATTCTTTTTATTAACATTCACTTTTCATAATTATCATCAATCTTTATCATCATAGCATCTCATTTTTATGTGAACTTACTAACACAAACAATAATCACCATCCCACTTACCCTTTCAATGCATCACATATAAGAAATATCACTGTAATTAACATACAAAACCATCACATCATATGATGGAACACCACAACTGTATTGTATTATTTATTTTATCATTATCTCACACATCATGAATATACCGTACTATTTATTATCTCATTCTCACATGTTGGCATACGCCCAATAGATTAACACATCACAACACCATATACGTATGTATATATACACAATACATTACCATCACACTGAATATTCAAAATCACATCAATTCACCATATACCGACATCCTTATATACATATAACTCATCCCCATATATATAACTAATCCATCGTCTATAAATTTATATCAATACACAAGAGACGAATATTTAATCGTCATATCGCATACCAACACCGAACACAAATTTTTCTTTACACATACACCTTATTCCGGGATTCATATCAATCATTCAGATTATACTAAAATTTTCTTAAAATAACAAATACATAAATACATTCATACTCACTTAACAGCCCGGGAAGACTCGAAGCATCACATCTCCATCAGGCGCCCGAAGCCGTTAACATCTCCTATTATCAAGTTTCAAAGCAATTTAAGGCTCAAAACCTCCAAATCAACCACAGAAAATAACAACACTAATTCTAATATCACTCAGGCATTTTATCGAACGTCTGGGATGCACACGTGCGTTGCACGTAATATTTAAATTCCTACGGGATGTTTATCTCTAAACAATTACTAAAATCACCCCCAACTCATTCTAACAGTTCTACTAAAATTCTACTACTATGAAGGAGAAAATTCTCACATATATAATTCTCTTTTACAAACCCAAAATCCTAATTTATTAGCAACTTGTAAAATCCCCAATAATTTGCTAATCTCTTGCCTCTACAATGCCCAACACCTTCTAATCTCCCTACCATAACCATTCTACTCAAAATAAATTAACCACACTAAATTTTATACAAAAATAAAATTTAGGGTTTACCTTTTCGAAATCCTTTTGAAAAACGGACTCCGCCACGACGTAGAGGACCCTTCAATTAGTCATCCCCTAGAACTAATTTGAAAATCATGGAGAAATTGATCGAATTTGGGCAGGGGAAAAGGATGCCGAATGGGTTCGCCTTCGGTCACGACCGGGAAGAAAAGAAGGAAAGAAAGGTGGAAGAAAAGAGGTTTTTGGAAAATGAATAAATAAATAAACATTAATATAATGGTTGTAAAGTAATATTTACATATAAACCCCTCATCAACAAAATATTACAAATAAACCCTAGACTCTACACTTTAGTAATACTCACAATACAAAATGCATAAAATTATCCCAAAACAATCGTCCAAAATTACAAAATAACAATGAACAATATTTCTTCACATAAAACTCTAACTCATAACTCCAATACATCAATAATACCAATTTACCACAAATATCCATACCAGTATCAATATTTAAATAAAATACATCAAAAATAATTTTCACCACTCAAAATATATAAAAACAGATATTTTCAGTATTTTTAAAAATTCGAGGTGTTACAAGGTGTGAGAGTTGTTAGGCCGAGACAAAACAGGTATTATTACTTATTTTGTCGTCATTCCCGCAAGCTCATCTAGTTTGCCACAACTAGCATCATCAAAGTGAGACCACGACGTTCGAAAATCGTCGAGAGGTGGAGTGTCTCGATGCAGGTAGAGTTCGTGCAGAGGTTGGCAACTCCATGATAACGCCTACTAAGGTGTGCCCTTGAGGGGGTATACTAATCGGTGAGATTTGGTGAAAGATTTGTTTAACTAGACGAAGAAACTATTGTTCTCAAGTATATTCGCAAGTGGAGTTTAATAGAGTTTGGAGATGAGTAATCACATCATGTGATAGCACTCGTATGCAATCCAATGTGGAGATTATTAGGATTATGTCTTGGCTGCTCGTGGTTCATATTAGAAGAATGTACGATGAAGCACGGAGGTTGAAGCGTCGAAGAGAGTAGAGGAGAAAACAACAATATCAGCAGCCCGGAAGAGTGTGGTCGACTGTGTTTGTGTTGGATTGGTGGATTTATTTGCTTCGGTGTTCCATTGATTCGTCTTATCTATTTCCACTGGTAACTGAAATACAATAAAATGATTAAACCATGCACAAATTCAATCAATTGATGGCTTGAAAGCACCATTAAAATGCTCGGAAAGAACTTGAGTGGGCTTGGATTTCGTTACCTTCATCAGAAGCAATCTATTGCTACTATAGTCAAGCTAGCGATGTTAATATATCGATACAAATACTGGTGCTGCCATTCGCTTGTCCACTAGTAACTTCATACCACTTGGCTGTATAATCTTTACAGAGGTCATCAAGCCTATTTACTGGTTTTAACTGTGAGACTATCGTTACATGTAAATTATGTATATTTAGAAAATAGCAAACGGAAATGGAAAAGGAGTGTTGCAGTCGTTGCTGTCAAATTTTGACAATTGAAAAAGAATTTAAAAAAAAGAGAGAGAATATCTTCATCCGTCTATCTCTTTGTTTTTTTTAATATTAAAAAGTTGGTGCAATGGAAGATCTTCCATTTGAAATTTTTTATTTATTTTATTTAAACTGAAAAAATGGTTGGACGAATGATCTTCATCCATTTGAGCCCATTTCATGTTTTTTATTTTTATTTTTTAATGTGTCGCGACAACTTTTTATAAAAAAAGTTTAAAAAAGACATCAGACGGATCTTCTTCATCCCTTTGAAATTATTATTTTGTTTTGAATTTTTAAATTGCTTAAATGGTATTTTTGTAATTACCGAATGGTAATATAGTAATTTGTTGAAATTTTCTTTTTAGAAAGTTGCTTCCGTCCGAGCAATTACCTTTTTTAAGTTAAATGGCATTTTGGTAATTTTTTAGATGGCATTTTGATAACTTTTTTGGTTTTTTATTCTAAAAAAGTTGGTGGACAAATCTTCAACCGCCGTCCGTCCTATCAAAAAATAAAAAAAAATTAATAGACAGAATATCTTCCTCCATCCTCTATATTTAGAGATCGCTAAATCCAATTGCTAAATTTAGATGGGCACTGTTCATACCTATTGCTAAATATGCATATTAGCAAACGAGAGAAGATTTTTTTCCTCAAAAAATACATTTTTTCAAAATATAGCAAATGATAGTGGATGCTCTAATTAGTTTTAGAGTGCGTTTGGCCTATCTTTTTTTGGGCTTTAAAGCTACTTCATAAGGAGAAGCTAGAAAGTAGAGCTTTGAAATTAAAAGCTGAAGCTATTTGGAAAGTTCATTTTAAAAAAAACTTCAAAGCTACTTTTAAGCTAGAAGTGGGAAAGGGAGGGCGGCGAACCGCGAACCTGGGTGAGGAGCAGTGAACCGCGAGCGCGAAGTGGTGTGGCGCGAGAAAGGAGAGGGAGGTGGAGAAGAAAGGAGAAGGAGGCGGCGGCACGAGAAGGGAGGGCAGCGAAGAAAGGAAAGGGGAGGCGGCGGCTGTTCGGCGAGGGTTTGTGTTCACAAGTTCTGCTAGGGTTGATGAGAATGCGTTATGAGGTTTTGATATGTGGGAAGGGGGAAAAAAAGAGAAACATAAAAAAATAAAATAGCTAATGAGAAGTTGCTGTGGAGGGCTTCTTTCAAAGCTCATTTTCTTCATTAAAATTAAGCTACTTCTTTCGCCGCCATTTTCTTCATTAAAAAAAATTGTCTATTTAGATAAAAAGTTAGAGTTTCTCTCTCTAGATTTTCTGGAGAGAGAAGCTCCCCCAAAAAACCCCCAAAAAAGAAAATCGTAGATCTATATCTGAGTTTGGAGCGGGTGGCGGCTAGGATTTCGCCTCCCCCTCCTCGGTCGACCCTCCCCGCCGTCCACCACTCCCTTCTCACCATTGCTAATCCCGCCTCCAGTAACGTCGAAGACGACGATCGACAGAGGCGGCGTTACTTCCGTCGAGAAACTGCCGGCGTGCTCCTGTCGAGCAAAGCCGCTTCGTCCCGTCGACGCCTTATAGATCCCGCCGTCCCGTCGAGCCTGTCGAGCCGTCGACGCTCCGCCCAGTCGACACCCAATCGCGCGTGGTCGATTGGCGAAGGAGAGGAAATCATGGCAGAAGAATCACCCTCACGGCTTTGTAGCAAAGCCGGAAACTTTACCAGACGACTCGGTGAATCTGATGGTTTGGCAGTGCACGGTTCTGGGGAATCAAGGGACTGACTGGGAAGGCGGTTACTTCCCCCTTACCCTACACTTCAGTGAGGACTACCCTAGCAAGCCACTGAAGTGCAGGTTCCCTCAAGGTTTCTTCCATCCCAATGTCTATCCTTCTGGAACTGTGTGCCTCTCCATTCTCAATAAGGACTGTGGGTGGAGACCAGCTACTGTGAAACAAATCCTCATGGGAATTCAGGACCTGCTCGATCAACCTGCTGATCCTGCTCAAATTGAGGGTTACCAAGTTTTGATGGGGTGAGTGTTGGGGTTTTGAGATTAGATGGAAGAGTTGATCAGTGTTTGCAGTTGTGAGATGAGATGGGAGATTGTTGATGTGCAGCACGGTAGTGGGGCTTGGACCTGAAGATGGATACACCCTTTCGGTCGCTATATATATAAACTAATTTTTACCGGTAAACTTATATTACTTTCTTTTCTTTGGTTCCCAAACATCTATATCTTAATAAGCCCACCCTCTGCTCTAGCTCTTGAATCACTCTCTCTGTCTCTTTGTCTTCTCCGCCCAGCCCCCTTCCAAATTTCCATTATTCCATGATTTCCAATGTTAGACGTTTTATTTATTTTCCACTTAATCAAATGTAATTAATTTGATTAATTAATTATGTGGACAAATATGTGATCCATTTAAATGGGAAGTTGCAACTGATCAAAACAACTTCCCCATATGTGATCCATTTAAATGGAAAGTTGCAACTGATCAAAACAACTTCCCCATGATTCTTTTCCCTCATTTAGGAAACCACCCACTATTTGCAATTATGATAACTACTCTATGATGACTAGAGTAGTATAAAGGGATGAAAAAAGGTCACCAAATCTACTCTCTCATACAATCCTGATATACACCATCTAAAAGTGAGAAAGGAGGGTTTGGAACCAAAATTTAGATTCACAACATCAAGAGGCTTCAAACGGCAATGGCTGGAGGTATGATTATCGATTTCATTTTATCGCTTCCGCTTCTATTCATATATATTCATATGGCGATTAGAGTATACATGAAAATTTGTTTTTAAATAACATTTGGTATCAGAGCCAAAACTTATCTCTGCCTTGCTTATTGTTTCATTTCACAAAAGAAACGTCTGTGAAATCTAAGGATGATTTTAAACCTTACTCTCCTATTGTTGATTTCCCGTGTTGAATCTTTACTGGGTCTGACAGATTCATCTTTTGTTGGGTTTTGCCTAAATTTGTGCTAAATTTCGGTTTTGTTTTGGTTAATGGAGCCTAGCCGATCTTGGTAACGCAAGCTTGTAATCCAAGTGATGGCTTTAAAGGGTAATGGTCCGATTGTGAACGGACCATGAGGGCAGGGGTCGTCTGCGATTTTGAGTTAGGCCGACCCTGATCGGCCTTGAGGGTCGGCCGTGCTCTTCGGGAATCCTCGTCACGCTTTGTCGATCTTCTCGTTTCCCTCAACCCAGGCCCATAAACCGAGCCCAAGCCTATGCTATTGGTTTCTTTGCTAAATCGAAAATATAGTTATGAAGCAATATTGATTTTGTGATTAATTGAGATCATGTTATTTTGTTAGAACTAGAAAATCTTTAGTATTGTTTTGAAATAACTAGTTAAAAATGTTATGGCCATTAAAATTGTACATGATCAAAATATTAAAGTAATATGTCGAGTGATTTGTTAATTTTAGTAATTGGAGAGTAGCCACAGCATCTCTAGTTATTTAAAACTTCTTATGAAATCACATATGGAAACTAGACATTAATTTGTAATTAATCATATGTAATATGATGAAATATGCCCACAGGAAATTTTATTATATTTTGTATGATTAATTAGGGTGAAATATTGAATTATGTTCCTTAATCTACCCACAGGAATTAAGGAATGAATATGGTTTAATAGTTTCATCATACAGTTATGAATCTAATTTGAGTAAGACTTTAGCCCACAGGCAGGTTTTATGTCACTAGATTCATATTTTCATTCATGATTTGCAATGGTAAAACATGATAAAGTTAAGTCTCAAAAAATTTTGTTTACAAGCATGTATATATATATATATATATATATATATATATATATATATATATATATATATATATATATATATATTTGCAGCAATTTTATCCGGGAACATTTCTGATGTCAATTGTGACATTCCTGAATTAAAGGGTGATAACTATAAGGTGTGGAAAGAAAGAGTGCTTCTGCAATTGGGGTGGATGGATATCGACTATGCTATTCGGAAAGACGAACCCCCTAGTATAATTGAGACTAGCACTCCAGTTGTCGTTGGTCTTTATGAAAAGTGGGAGCAATCTAATCGCCTCTCAGTTATGTTCATAAAGACCAAACTTTGTGCTAGCATTCGGGGTTCTGTCGATCAGCATACTAAGGTTAAAGATCTCCTTAAAGCCATTGATGAGCAGTTTGTAAATTCTGACAAAGCTCTTGCTAGCACCTTAATTATGAAGTTTTCATTCATGAGGCACAATGAGTTTAAGTGTGTGCGTGATTATATCATGCGCATGAGGAATATTGCGGCCCAACTTAAGGATTTGGAAGTTACCATGTCTGAATCTTTCCTAGTACATTTCATTTTGTGCACTCTCCCTCCACAATATGGCCCTTTTAAGATCTCTTATAATACACATAAGGATAAATGGTCAATTAATGAACTTATGACCATGTGTGTTCAAGAGGAGGGCAGATTGAGGATGGAAGAGGGAGAAAAGGTGAACCTTACTACTGCTTCTTCTTCAAAGAAGAGAAAGGATCACGTTAAGGAAAAGGGAAAGGGAAGGCTTTCATCAAACCAAGGCATAAAGAAGGAGTCTACGTGTTTCTTTTGTAAAAAGAAGGGACACATGAAGAAAGATTGCATGAAGTTTAAGACTTGGCTTGAGAAGAAAGTTAATTTTCTAGCGTTTGCTTATGAATCTAATATGGTTAATATTAATCATAATACATGGTGGATTTACTCTGGTACTACAATCCATGTTTCGAATACCTTGCAGGGTATGACAAACCTAAGGAAACCAATGTGAAGTCAACACTACATCTATTTGGGTAGTCAGATCAGTTCACATGTGGAGGCTGTTGGGACATGCAATTTAATTTTAAGTAGTGGTTTTAGTTTGCATTTAGAAAAGACATTTTATGTACCAAGTTTCACTAGAAACTTGATTTCAGTTTCAAGACTTGTACCTTTGGGAATTTCCTTTAGTTTTTCAGATTCTGGTTTCAGTATTTTCAGAAATTCTGAAGTTATTGGATATGGTATTTTGTCTGATGGTTTATATCGTCTTTGTTTGCAAAATGATATCACTGATAGTTCTATGCATGTTTATACTGGGTTTAAAAGATGTATTATAAATGAGGACTCTTCTATTTTGTGGCACCGGAGATTGGGACATATCTCCATTGAGAGAGTTAAGAGATTGGTAAAGGATGGGGTACTTGGTACTTTAGACTTTACCGATTTTGATACTTGTGTTGGTTGCATTAAGGGAAAGCAAACTAACAAATACAAAATTGGTGCCAAAAGGAGTTCAAGCCTATTAGAGATCATACACACGGATATTTGTTGTCCAGACATGAACGCTAATGATCCGAAATACTTTATCACCTTCATAGATGATTATTCACGATATATGTATCTTTACTTATTTCGTTCTAAAGACGAAGCTTTGGATGCCTTTAAATTGTTTAAGGCTGAAGTAGAGAAACAATGTGATAAGCACATTAAGATTGTGAGATCAGATAGAGGTGGAGAGTACTACGGTAGATACACCGAGAACGGACAAGCACCAAGTCTATTTGCAAGATTTCTTTAAGAGCATGGGATTGCTGCCCAATACACCATGCCTGGTTCTCCAGATCAGAATGGTGTAGCAGAAAGAAGAAATCGAACTTTAATGGACATGGTGAGAAGTATGAGGAGTAATGTTAAACTTCCATCATTTTTATGGGTAGAAGCTCTTAAGACGGCAGTGTACATATTAAACCGGGTTCCTTCCAAGGCCGTCTCAAAGACGCCTTTTGAGCTATTCAAAGGATGGAAACCGAGTTTGCAACATGTACGCATTTGGGGATGCCCGTCTGAAGTGAGAGTGTACAACCCACAAGAGAAGAAGCTAGATCCAAGGACCATTAGTGGGTATTTCATTGGATATGCTGAAAGGTCTAAGGGTTATAGATTCTATTGTCCGTCTCATAGTACCAGGATTGTGGAATCAAGAACGCTAAATTTCTTGAGAATGACTTGATTAGTGGGAGTGATCAATTTCAGGACATTGTTCTTGAAAAGGATTATGATCAACTTTCACCCATTGTTTCAAGTGACAAGTTGATTGTCATTCACGCACCTCAAGCTGAATTGTGTGTTAGACAGCCAACTATTGAGGTTCCACAAGTTGACAACAATCCAATAGATCATGATGGTAATGAGGAACAAACAGTTCATCGTGAAGATGAACAAGTTCCATTGAGGAGATTTACTAGAACAAGGAAATCAACTATTTCTGGTGACTATTTAGTGTATCTGCAAGAATCGGATTATAATATTGGAGCCGTCGATGACCCTGTGTCATTTTCACAAGCCATAAGTTCTACAGATTCAAACTTATGGATGAATGCCATGAAAGATGAGATGGACTCTATGGCATCTAACCGAGTTTGGGATCTTGTCGAGTTGCCAAATGGTGAAAAAGCCATTGGATGCAAGTGGGTCTTTAAAATAAAGAAGGACTCGCATGGCAAGATCGAGAGACATAAAGCTAGACTTGTTGCCAAAGGGTTCACTCAAAGGGAAGGAATCGATTACAACGAGACTTTCTCTCCGGGTGGTGATGGCATTAGTAGCTCATTTTGATTTTGAGCTACACCAAATGGATGTGAAAACGGCATTTCTCAATGGTGATTTAGAGGAAAAGGTTTATATGAAACAACCTGAAGGATTCTTCTCTAAAGAGGGTGAGCATTTCGTTTGTAAGCTTAATAAATCCATATACGGGTTGAAACAGGCTTCCCGACAATGGTATATGAAATTCCATAAAGTGATTACTTCATTTGGGTTCGAAGAAAATGTTATGGATCAATGTATATACCTTAAGGTCAGTGGGAGCAAGATCTGTTTCCTTGTGTTATATGTGGATGATATTTTGCTAGCAACCAATGATAAAGGATTGCTATATGAGGTGGAACAATTTCTTTTAAGTAACTTTGATATGAAAGATATGGGCGAAGCATCTTATGTCATTGGCATAAAGATCCATAGAGACAGATCTCGAGGCATTTTGGGTTTGTCTCAAGAGGCCTATATCAACAAAGTCTTAGAAAGATTCGGTATGAAAGATTGTTCACCAAGTGCAGCACCCATTGTGAAAGGTGATCGGTTCAGTTTGGACCAATGCCCCAGGAATGACATTGAAAGGGAACGAATGAAAAATGTTCCATATGCTTCAGCTGTTGGTAGCATTATGTATGCTCAGGTCTGTACTAGACCCGACATTTCATATGCCGTTGGAGTATTAGGAAGATATCAGAGTAACCCAGGCATCGATCACTGGAAGGCTGCGAAGAAAGTAATGAGGTACCTTAAGGGTACTAAGGATTACATGCTTATGTATAGGCGAACTGATAGTCTTGAGGTGGTAGGCTACTCCGATTCTGACTTTGGTGGCTGCAATGATTCACGTAAATCCACATCAGTATATATGTTCATGCTAGCTGACGGGTCTATATCCTGGAGGAGTGCCAAGCAGACCTTGACACCCACTTCTACGATGGAGGCTGAGTTCGTTTCTTGTTTTGAGGCTACCTCACATGGTGTATGGCTGAAGGGTTTCATATCTGGGCTAAGAGTTGTTGACTCTATTAGCCGAGCGATAAAAATGTATTGTGACAATTCAGCTACTGTCTTTATGGCTAAGAATAATAAGAGTGGAAGTTGAAGTAAACACATCGACATAAAATATCTAGCCGTAAAGGAACGTATGCAGGAAAAGAAAGTGATCATTGAGCACATTAACACTGAATTGATGATAGCTGATCCCTTGACTAAAGGCATGCATGTTAAAGGATTCAAGGATCATGTAATCAGGATGGGACTTGGTTCCATTATGTAGCACATTCATTATGTTTGTCTGAAACTTTCATTTAGTTGGATTATTTCTCATTCGGAATTATGTACGTACTTATTCTGGTTATTTTGTTGAGAAATATCATTATGTTTGACCTAGAGTAAACATATGGTCTACTCATTAAGTTAAGTGTGAGTGGTGAAGTATATTGTGATACATGGAAGATTAATTCTTGCTCTTAAAGAGAATTAGTCGCCATGATTCGTATACGGAGTCTCTCTTGTTAAATGGATCGAGTGGGAGAATGTTAGACGTTTTATTTATTTTCCACTTAATCAAATGTAATTAATTTGATTAATTAATTATGTGGACAAATATGTGATCCATTTAAATGGGAAGTTGCAACTGATCAAAACAACTTCCCCATATGTGATCCATTTAAATGGGAAGTTGCAACTGATCAAAACAACTTCCCCATGATTCTCTCCCCTCATTTAGGAAACCACCCACTATTTGCAATTATGATAACTACTCTATGATGGCTAGAGTAGTATAAAGGGATGAAAAAAGGTCACCAAATCCACTCTCTCATACAATCCTGATATACACCATCTAAAAGTGAGAAAGGAGGGTTTGGAACCAAAATTTAGATTGACAACATCAAGAGGCTTCAAACGGCAATGGCTGGAGGTATGATTATCGATTTCATTTTATCGCTTCCGCTTCTATTCATATATATTCATACGGCGATTAGAGTATACATGAAAATTTGTTTTTAAATAACATTCCAAAATCATTTACTCTCCCAATTCGATTTCCAAAATCAGTTAGACTCTTTGAGTTCTACAATATCTCATTAAATTAGCCTAAATCATGGGAAATGATTGTTTTTTCCATCCATATAAATACCCACCAGGGCCACCACAAGAAAACCTAATTCATGCTACAATTTTGATCCATCACCATCGGACCACATGCAGTCTCGTCGCCGGCGCCGTTGATTTCTCCTCTCTGTTCATTCCTCCAACTTCAGTATGGCTTCTCTACCACACCACCACCAGATTCGAGTAAGTGAACGAATTAATTTTTTTTCATTATTTTTGCCGATGAAATTTCGCTTAATTGGTTGTTTGTTCTTGTGGGCGTCGTTTAGATCTAGGGTTATTTAAGTGCAAATAATGGTGGATACTATGTGTGATTTGATTTGATTGTGTGCAAAGTAACACTAAAATTTAATTGAGTTCTGCAAAGTATAAACCAGTCAAACAGGTATTATTTGTACACTCGTTTTTACCTTAAGCTTCTAAAATTTACAGCCTTAACTTGATTGTTTGTTTATTTTTTGGTGTGTATTAAGTGTGATACTGCTTGAACTAAAGAAATTTTTTAATAAAGAGGCGGAGGAGAATATGTTACAGAACTTCAATCAGATGAACACATACCAGGAAAAAGAGAGAAATTTTAAAACTGTGAGAGACAGAGATGAAAGGAACTGTGAGAGACAGAGAAGCTGAGAGAGATTTTGAGATAGGAAAGAGGAAATCTCAGAGAGACTACCCCCCCATTCCTCCTACACCAGAGATCATACCCCAGCGCACAGAGGCTTCAAGAACTCCACTGAGGAGATGGCAAAGAGAGGAAGGGAAACTGAAAGGTCTGAAGCTTCCAACAAACGTCGATATCAAAGCTTTGGAGCAGAGAAGGGGAGAGATAGAGAGCTACAGAATTACTCCCACTCAAAAGCTGATCATAGAGATCACTCAAGAGATGCTGGAAGAGATATAGATGCTAAGAAGAAGCTTCACCGTGAAAAGTTTGAGAGCAGGGGAAGGTCTTACACTGAGGTAACAAGAGGTAGCTTTCGAAGGGAGGAAGAGCACAGAGCTCCGAGACCTCATTCGAGCTCACTGGAAATGGCTGCCATCACAAAAAAAGAAGACGAAGAAGGAGAGTGGGTTCTCGTCAAGGCCAAGAAGCACAAGCCAGAGGGGAGTAGGAGAAGCAATGGATCATCGGAAGGCAATGGGAGCGGAGGCAAACAACTGTGTCACAAATGCGCTCAAAGGGGCCATACCATTTACCAATGTCAGAACGATTAGTTCTGCTTCAGATGCAAACGTTCGGGTCACATCTCCACGGCATGTCCTAACGCCATTACTCAGAGCCCACGTCCTCTCAAAGATATAGT
Source organism: Hemerocallis citrina (assembly GCA_017893485.1). Classification (NCBI taxonomy): domain Eukaryota; kingdom Viridiplantae; phylum Streptophyta; class Magnoliopsida; order Asparagales; family Asphodelaceae; genus Hemerocallis; species Hemerocallis citrina. The sequence goes on along the minus strand of CM030366.1, from coordinate 199,129,206 downwards.
GATTCCGATGACGATAGACAGATCCGGAAGTAGTAAAACAGAGGAGAGCGAAGCTGGGAGGAGGAAAGTTGCTCTGGCTAAAGTTTCTCCAACTCCAATCATGGCAAAATTCGAAAATCGATATAAGAATTCGGTGGTTGTTAGAGCTCATACTGGGAACCCGAAGCGCATCGACATTGAAGAATTGCTTCAAGCTACGACTGAACCTCAGATGGGATGGAAATGGGAGGCTAGGACGAGAGCAGAAAACAACTTCCTTGTCCATTGTCAAAACAAAGAAAGAGTTGCTGAACTTGTGCTTATGAAAGGGATTGAGGGTAGAGACAGAGATGGCATGGAGTTCTACGTGACATTCAAACAGTGGGCTCGCGATACTGGGGCATTGAAGGCAGATTCCCTTTACTCAGTTTGGTTACGGTTATACAATCTCCCCTACCAATGTTGGGTGCGATCGGGGTTTCAAGACGTAGTTAGAAGCTTCGGAAGGGTAATCGACATCAACAGAGGAACTCTTAGTCACTTGAACATTGAATTCGCTCGAATTCGCGTCGGAGTCGTAAGCAAACAAGATATCCCCTCAATGATCAGTGTCGACTTTGAAGATGAAAGATTTGAAGTTAAGGTTATTACCGAAGTTAAAAAATCAGTATCATTTCGGGGAGAATCAAAGAGAGAGGAAGGAGAGGGTGAACCTGAGGTTGAAGACGTCCGAGCGCCATTGGATTTTGAGAGATTAAATCAGGGCCACTCAAAAGCGATGGCGAGGGAGTGCTTGCGACAGTCGGCTGATCGATTCAAAGCGAATCAAGTGCGTCCACTGCTTCGAATCCTGCTCAGGGCTTTCCAGCAGATCCATACACGATCGTACAAGAGACATCGGCGAAAGGAAATTGCGAAGGGACGGAGGGATGCGACGTTTCCTTAATACCGTGAATCTTGAAAAGGGAAGCGACGTTCCAGCGGCGCGTTGGGCATAGCGATGAGGTAGACGTCAATCAGATGGTTAATTTCTCAAAAGATGAAGTGGAGTGTTCAATTCGGCTTGCCCTAAGGGCTTTAATGGCTTCTAAAGTGGCTGTTGGGCCCAGTGGGCTGAAGCAGATTGCTGCTGACCCCAAAGAAATGTTTCGTGGGCCTCCTGCTCAGGGAAGTAAGGAAAATTACATCATCCAGATTGAATCCGAAAAGGGTGCCGACCTCGATCCAGGGTACGGGGAAGGGGAGAACTCCTTTGTTGCTGTTGTAGATCTGAAATTAAGTTCCTCGCTAGTACCCTTCCATTCAGAGGATGAAATGATAGGAGCTTTAGATGGGATCAGAGAGGAAAATCTCATTTCAGTAACTGAGTTTGATGCAGGAGACAAAGAGAGTGCACCTCCAGATTTGGGAAGCACGGGAAAGAAAGATATAGAGCTCCCAAGAAAAAGTAAGAGACAATTAGATATGTGGGGGAAAGAGGGACTATGTGAGGAAGATCTTATTAGGGCCGCGGCAAAAGGGAAAGAGCCAGCATCTGCTTGTGGAGGTAATCCTGTTAAGATTTTTTCAGCTTTAAATTTGCTTAGCGATGAATCGCTTATATACTTTGCTAGCTTATATGGGTTGGACATGGACATCACCAGGGTAGAGCAATATCAAAATGCCAATAGAATTAGACAGGACATCAAGTTGGTTTAGATCTAAGGGATAGAACTTTCCCAAGGAGTGATGTAGATAGGGGTAAATTTAGTTTTTTATGTCATACATCTTTTGGAATGTTAGGGGTATGCGTCAAAAGGGTAAAAAGAGACTGATTAGTGAGTCCATCAGTAGATTAAATCCATGCATTTGTGGCCTCCAAGAAACTAGGAACGAGAACCCTACGACAGACGAATTTCAGAAGCCCGTATGGGCCAAAGACTTCGAATGGAGATTCAAGGCGGCAGTTGGATATTCGAGGGGTACAGCATTAGGAGTGGACAATACACTGTTCGAGGTTGTAGATCACAGAATAGGAGAATTCTTGGTGTCTATTAGAATCAGAAGGAGAAGCGATGATTGGGAACAAGTCGTTACGATGGTATACGGTCCGTATGACTCTAGAAAGAGAAGACGATTCTGGGATGAACTTAGAGAAATCAAGAACTACTGGGCGGGTCCTTGGGTCATAGGAGGGGACTTCAACATTACTAGGTTCAGGCACGAACACAAAGGGAGAGGGCCAACTCGCATTGATCAAGATAATTTTAATCTTATCATAGATGAGCTAGAGTTAATGGAGATGGTGCAAACAGATAGGAGGTTCACTTGGTCTAATATGCAGTCTTCCCCAATTTTGGCAAAGTTGGATAGAGTGCTCGTTTCCACAGATTGGGAGGATGTGTATCCATTGGCCAAAGTTAAGACGATCTCGAGGTACACTTCGGATCATTTGCCGCTGCTTTTGGATTATGGAGGTGACTGTCAAACGAAGGTATCCCTTCAGATTTGAGAAAGCTTGGACGGTGTCTACAGATATCAAGTATATCATAGAGGATTCTTGGGTGGCCGGCACCACTGCGGTCTCCGCGGTGGGAATATGGATCGAAAAGATGAGAAGACTACGAAAGTGCATCAAAGTCTGGGCTAGGAGTGAATTCGGGGTAGCTAAGTTGAGATTGCAGGATTTGAGCAAGAGGGTTGCAGAGCTTGAAGTTATCCAGGAAGGGAGGGATCTTTTGGAAATTGAGAGCAAGGAGTTGTCTCAAGGCAGAATCGAAATACAGATTATAGGCAATAGGGAAGAGCAATATTGGAAGCAACGGTCAAGGATACAATGGCTTAAAGAAGGTGATGCAAATACAAAATACTTTCATAAGGTGGCAAATGGAAGGAGAAGACAAAATCACATTGGCAGACTGCTGATTGATGGGTCATGGACGGAGAATGAAGGAATAATTAGACAAAAAGTTGATCAAAGCTTTAAGGAGCTTATTGGGAAAAGTAAGGAGTTCCGATGTAAGATGAACCCTGACATGTGGATTGACTCCAGAATTGAAGGGAGTGAAGACATGGAGGGTGTGTTCGTGGAGGAGGAGGTTTTACTAGCTGTGAAAGCTCTGGGTCAGGATAAAGCCCCAGGGCCGGATGGATTTTCAATCTTCTTTTACAAGCTTTATTGGGATATCATTAGAGCGGATCTTATGAACATCTTCTTCGAATTGCATCAAGGAGTGGTTGAGATAGATAGGCTGAACTATGCGAATGTAGTTCTTATCCCTAAGAAAAAAGAGGTCGAAGGGGTAGATGATCTAAGGCCGATAAGCCTGTTGAACGGATCCTTCAAGATCATCACGAAAGTTCTGGCACAAAGGCTATCACCGCTTATGGATGGGATCGTGGGTGAAAGCCAGAGCGGTTTTATCAAGGGAAGAGACATCATGGATAGTGTGGCCTCGGTTCATAGAGGTAACAAGGACAACTCGGACGAATTTCTTTTGAAAATAGACTTCCAGAAAGCATATGACTCGCTTGAATGGGAATGTGTCGATGAAGCGCTTCAGCTAAAAGGGTTTGGTAATATATGGCGACGGTGGATTATGAAATGTGTACGAGGAGGGAAGTCCTTTATCCAACTCAACAGGAAGTGTGGAAAAGAAATCAAATGCAGAAGGGGGCCCAGGCAGGGAGACCTTTCATCGCTGTTATTCGCCATTGTTGTTGATGGACTGGCTGAAATGATCGGTAGGGGTAGGGAGAAAGGGACAATTCGGGGTATCAAAGCAAAGGGGATACCACAATCAATTTCGATATTGCAATACGCAGACGATACGCTATTATTCGGAGCTGCAACAGAGGAAGAAATGAAGGGTATTAGTATGGCTCTCCAGTGTTTCCGGCTTTGGTCGGGGATGACGGTTAACAACGCAAAGACTTGTGTTCTACCGATTAGCAATCAGATCTCTATTCCCATCGACGACATCAAGAGTTTCTTTGGATGCGAAGCGAGCAACTTTCTTCTGGTATATCTAGGGGTTCCGATAAGACCGGGAGCACTACTAAGAGAAGACTGGCAGCCGTTGATAGATAAAATTGATAAGAAACTTTCAGGTTGGAAAGGAAGACTACTGACGCTAGGCTGAAGAATCACACTGATAAACTTAGTTCTTAGCAGTCTACCAGTTTACCTTATGTCAATATACGAGCTTCCGCAGTGGGTTATTCACAAGATTGACAAAGCTCGAAGAAGATTCCTTTGGAAAGGTACCGGGAAATGCAATGGAGGAATACCTCTAGTCAATTGTGGTAGAGTGTGCAAAAGAAAGGAATATGGAGGTCTAGGTATTCAGAATTTAAGAGATATGAACAGAGCCCTGGTGAGCAAATGGTGGTGGAAGATGCAGAGGAGGCAGAAGAACTGGTGGTGCAAATCGTTTAATAAGTATAGATGGAGGAAATCAAGTCGATTCGGGGGACAGCTATTTTCGGCAAGTCCTCGCAAATATGGAAAGGAATTGCAAAGGTGGGAGTGATGTATCACTCTCACACTAGATGCAGAGTCGGAAGCAGTAAGGACACTAGATTTTGGAAGGATAAATGGAGTGGGGATAGGACTTTGATGAATTTATTCCCGAGAGCGGCAGAGGCTACGGTGGACAATGATACGTTGATATCGGATGTATGGCAGAATCAGAGTCTGAAGCTGGTTGTCAAAGGTAATTTAACCAGTGAGGCGGTTTCAGATCTGTCGGAACTTGATTCGTTTATTAGAGCAGAGGGGCGATTCACCAATGAAGAGGATGATGGTAGAGACTGGATGCTTCATCCATCAGGGGAATTCTCAGTAGCATCAATGTACAAACGTATCAACGATGGTGGATTTCGATGTAAAAACTCGGAGATCATTTGGAAGTTATGGGTACCACTGAGGGTTAAAGTCTTTGCTTGGCTAGTCATGAACGATGCCATTCTATCGAAGGTGAATCTCAAGAAAAGGAATATGCAACTGGAGATCAAATGCGAAGCATGCTTGACAGAAGACGAAGATACGAATCATATATTATTCTCTTGTAATAAGGCAAAACTAGTGTGGGAGGTGGTCAGTCTTGGTTTTGGGATTGTAGAATTGCCAGAGTCTAGTGCACAGTTATGGGGTCGGTGGTGGGTAGGGTTAGTTAGAAAGGAAGATAGAGAGGAGTGGGGGGTGATGGCTACAGCCACAATGTGGTGCTTGTGGTTAAACAGAAATGATTTATGTTTTCGAAAAATTAGCTGCTCAATATCTTCTATCATGCATAAAATTATATCTTTGTCTCATGATTGGACAGGAAACAGGGGGACTATGAAAAGGCTAAGGATGGAAGAGGAGGAATAGATGGATCAGGAAGTTGCAGAATGGGAGATAGACCTTTATTCCAACAGCAGAAGGTCTTAGAGGCAAATGCGATGCAGTGGATCATTAGGGGTAGTCAGATAACTACCTTTGTATCTTCTTTTACTTTCATAGTCTAGCTGATGAGATGTATTTTGTATTTTGTATTTTGGATTTTAGATGGCCGTCTTTGGCAGACTTGTATATAGCACTACTATGTTTCTTTAATTTCGCATTAATGAAGCGATGACCGGGTCATCTTTTTATCAAAAAAAAACTTCAATCAGATGCATTTGATCCCTGTGGCACCAAAACTGTTGGAATTGCTATCCTTTTTGGTTGTTAAATACATGGCATAAAATGAAATATTTATTTTAATTGAATATTGGGGTAAAGCGCAATTTATAGAATATAGGTTGTAGTTCATAATTCATTTCATGTATTCTTTTGATTTAGGTAGTGTTCTTTTTCTTCTCTTATAAGTGATTTACCTCTTGTAAGAGGTGGTCCACCTCTTACAAGAGTTTTTTTAGTGTTCTTTTTTTTACCTCTTATAAGAGATTTCTCCCAAAATTGTTTCTAAACCTAAATGGCTTCTACTAGCCTCTTTCAAAATCTTAAAAGTCTTCTATCACTTAAAAAGACTACATTACCCCTAAATTAATGATTTCCAGATCTTCTTTATTACACAGATAGTTTCAGTTTTTTCATTTTTATGAACATAATCTTATGGCTTTGACACTCAATTCTGGTATTGAGCTGGTCTAATTATTGATGTTTTGTCTTTCATATAAGCTCTGTACATGTACACTAAAGTTCTTTATAAAGTGGGATGTCATATGCACCTATTAGTGATTAATTTTGTCAAAAGTTATATTTAAGTTGAAAATAATACAATACTTTTCCTTCAAGGTTCAGGATGTATGGATTTCCCATTGAGAGGAATTTTAATCATTTTCCTTGTATCAAATAACTGAATGATATTTACCTGTTCTTTTATCTTGACATTATGTTAGGACTTAGGAGAACTAGGAAGGAAACATATCCTTCTTCTGTCAGTTTTCGTGTCTGTGATGAGGGAGACATAGCTCAAGCTATGAATTGCTCCTACTGAATTTAATAATTTTGAACTTACTAAATATAAATGTAACCCATCCAGATTATGAATCTTGTTCTTACGCTTGTCTGCATTTGCAGGTCCGGTCATCTTATAGAGCAGGGGAGTTGTTTGTTCAGAATTTGGTGAGAGGTAACGTGACTACACAAGCATCGGCATCCCATTGATCCCAATAACATGGATAATCAGATAGTGGAATATCCTTCAATTGAGCTTATTGGAGCGAAGTCTGAGATTAGTTCAAAGTATAGCATTTTGTTCCCAAGTCAAATCAGCTGAACTAGGCTATACTATCTAGTGGGATATATTGTCTAAAAAATTTTGTCGGCTACATTGGTTAATATTGCTTTTTTTTTTTTTTTTCAAATGTTGTTCGAAAGTGTAGAGTGATAGTTGTATACTTGTTGTATCTGGGCAAATTTTTTTTTGGTAATGTAAGCAATGGACATATTACTTCCAACTATCTGAAACGTAGATCCACATTGATTACAGAAAATCTGTAACGTAGATTCACATTTATTAGTTAAGACTGAACGAACAATTTCATTGCTTGCAGTGAAGAGGAGTAGCAATTTCAGTAAGAAAGGGGATGCAGAATGGGACTGATATTTAAAATGGTTTGAGCTTAAAATGGGACTGATATTAAAGTGTTAATAGTTAAGACTGATATTTCAGTAAAGAAGGCGGAAAATTCATGTTTTCCCATTTTCAGTATATCACTTACAATGGTTTGAGCTGCTTCTACAACTATTAGATCAACTTGGCATCAGCTCTCATTATGATCTACAGCTTTGTTCAATCAAAACAAGATCAACCATGGAGAACAATATTCCCTGAAAAAGATGATTCTCCAACAAATTTATTATGATTATTACCTTCTCTTTAACAAGTCAACAGAATACAAAAGTGGACATGAAGTTGCATGGGGAAATGTTGGTATAAATAGAGAAATTATATAGTAAGGGCAAAAATGTCTAAAAGTAGAGAAAAAGCTCTTGTAAGAGGTGAAAAAAGAACAGAAATCTCTTATAAGAGGTTATTTTTATATAAAAGAATACCTCAAAAAGAGGCTCGTACTGTAAATCTCTTATAAGAGGTGAGGAAAAAAAAAAGAACAGACCCTTAAATTTGCATTTAGTGTAGGTTGTGGTTTAGGATTCATTTCATTTATGTTCTGAATTAGTTTAATGTGGCTGCACAGCTGAAGGCCTTCTTTATCCAGACTTGGAATAGTCAGCGAAACAAGCAAGACTTTTAATTGCTGCACTAGAGAGAGTGCAAGTTTTATTAAAAAATGAAACTACACTGGCCTTGCGACATGCAGTTGCAATCAGGCATGTTTCGTTCACCAAAAGTGCCAAAAGAAGGTTTAGAAGCATATTTTAAGAAATGAGCAGCAGAGTAACTTGCAACGACACTCTTTATGTTTCTTTCTTAATGTTTATGAAGGTAAGTAGACTGTAGTAAATTAAAATAACTAAGGCAACTTTGTTACTGTGTCATTTTGTGATAGACAACACTAGAAATCAGCCATTTATCGTAAAGGATGTAAAATGTTATACTAGGCTCATTCTTGCTTCATCAAGAGCAACTTCCAAAATATTGAGTGAAGTGGTTTTTGAAAGTACAGGTGTCTCATAAGATCCATTCAGGATTGCAAGGACCTTCAAATCTACTTTGCAATGCAAACATAAGATTACTCAGAAGTAGCACTTCTACCAGCTCCATGTTCTATCATGCCAAACAAAATAGGCTCTAGTGTCTCTAACTAATGCTTCTCAAATCATTTCGTTAGATACTTTGGATCCTTGGGCATGTTCAGGAAAGCTAAGCAGCCTGCAAAGCTTGTTACTTTCATTTGTATTCTTGGGTTTGGGGGGAGTGGATTAAAATCCTCTTTCTATTCTTATTTTTTAGTTCCTTGGTGGCCTTAGCTTGTTTGGTTTCAAACTAATCTACGTATGATCAATTAGTTATGATTTAGTCAGTATACAAAACCACAACTAGGTCTACAGAGACCAACTCCAAATGTTGCAGTTGGAACTTGGAGTTGCATGTTTGTAGCATTTCTTGCAAATCAAATTATTTATTAACGTGGTTGGTCTACATCACATTATATCTCTTCAATTTGTTTCAAATCATATTTGTCTTATAAGATCATTTGTTGATTTTCTCAAATATGTTTCAGAACAAGAATTTAGGTACACCATAATTGTTCGGCATCTCTTCAGATCATACTTAAATCTATCCTACATATCTTTGTCCATTGCATTTAATTGACTACAGAGTACATGTAACTTCACACATGCATCTATGCCCTGCATTCATGTCCTTTTAGTGTTACTTTATATTAGCAAGCTTTGTATATTGTTATTGTTATTAGCAAGCTTTGTATATAGTTTGAGAACCATTCTTATTGTTATTAATACAATTAATGTTAAAAAAGTTTAAATTGTTCTTTGTATTTTTTGTAGATTTGGAGCAGATTGAGAATGGTCAACAGCATCAAGAGGATCGCAGTAGTGATGACGATATTGATATTGTGGATGGCGTGAATGACCAGGAGGATTTGGAGCAGATTGAGAATGGTCAACAGCATTGAGAATGGTCAACAGCATCAAGAGGATCGCAGTAGTGATGACGATATTGATATTGTGGATGGCGTGAATGACCAGGAGGATACAAAAAAAGCTACTAAAACTGGAAAAAAAAAAGAAGAGGAAAAGGACATCATCGGTCTGGCAAGAGTTTGAAGCGGGTGAAGAAACATGTGAGGATGGTATTATGAAATTGTTTGCTAAGTGTGTTCACTGCTTAACTAAGATAGCTAGAACTACAGATGGCTGCACAACCACATTTAAAAGACACTTAACTAAGTGCAAAGTGCGTCTCGCTAAATAAAAATAGCAAAAGTTGTTGGGAAAAGATTTTTTTAAAGGTACACATTCTGATGGTTTGATTGGAAAACTAGCTATTCACAAATTTGATAAGGAGAAAGTTAGAGAATTACTGGCTACCATGATCATTGTGCATGAATATTCATTTAGGATGGTGGAGCATGAATTCTTTGTGTTGTTTTGCCAACTTTTGAATCCTGGATTTGAAAAGGTATTACGTGTTACTATGAAAAATGATTGCATGAACTTGTATGCATTAAAGAAGAAGAAGTTAAAGGATGTGTTAACAAGTGTGAGTAGAGTTAGTTTGACATCTAACTTACGGACATCAAATCAGACCATAGGTTATATGTGTCTCACTTGCCATTTTCTCTATTCGGAGTGGACACTACAAAAGCGGGTTTTGAATTTTAGTAGCTTGCCTCCACCACATACTGGAGTTGCTATATCTGATGCCATTTTCGCTTGTCTTTTGGATTGGGGAATTGAGAATAAAATATCGTTAATAACACTTGATAATGCTTCCTCAAATGATGTTGTCGTGAGAAATTTGAAGGATAATTTTTCAATGAATGGTAAACTTTTCTTCAAGGGTTAGGTTTCCATGTTAGGTGTTGTGCACATGTGTTGAACTTAATGGTGCAAGATGAAAGTGTGAAGTATTTGAAAATGTCACCTCAAAGGCTTCACAAGTTTGCGGATATAGTGAAGCAATTGCAACTTGCAACGTCTAGACGTTTAATTCTTGAAGTCCTAACTCGTTGGAATTCTACTTATGCAATGCTAGAGTGTGCTTTGGGATTTAGAAAAGTTTTTCCTATGTATCATGAGAGAGATAAATCATATGAGTGGTTACCATCCTTAATGGATTGGGAGAAGGCCGAAACTGTGTGCAAGATTTTAGAAGTTTTTAATGAAGCCTCTAATGTGTTCTCTGGTACATCATATCCAACTTCGAATTTGTTTCTTCCCGAAAATTAAGCAAACCTTGAATGATAAATTAGTGGAATTTGAAGGAACTCCTTTTTTGAAGGGAACGGTGCATAAAATGAAAGATAAATTTGATAAGTATTGCGGGGATTGCCATTTGTTGATGTCTATTGGTGCAGTTTTGGATCCAAGGTACAAAATGAAGTTGATTGAGTATTGTTTCCCAAAAGTTAACTCTTCCCTTGAGTCTGAAAAAAACATCCAGCTGGTCCTTTCATCTTTGCATGAGTTGTTTGGTGAATATGTTGCTTGTAGTGTTGCAAAGTGTACAAATGCTAAGGTAGTAAATATTTTTGGTGCTTCTACTAGCGATAACTTAAAAGGGAAGTCAAAAAATGTGTCTGAGTTTGAGATGTGGGCTCAAATTCAAGATGTAGTGGAGCCACCCAAATCTGAATTGGAAATGTATCTTCAAGAGAGTCTTTACAGGCAAGAATCAGAAGAGAATTTTAAAGTGTTGGAATGGTGGAAAATAGCTACACTAAATTTCAAAATACTATCAAGCATGGCTAGAGATATACTATCTATTCTTATTAGTAGTGTTGCTTCCGAATTTGCATTTAGCACTGGAGGTAGGGTTCTTGACCAATTTCGAAGCTCATTAAAGCCGGAGACAGTAGAAGCTTTGATTTGTACCGGGGATTGGACACGTTCCAATTACAATATGAATATAGGTAAAAGTACATCTTATTTCTCCATTTCGCGAATGTTGATTGTCAATTAATATCATTACTTTATAATCATTGTTTGAATATTCTTTTGATAGGCTCAATCTGAAGAGGAGGCTATGCAGATGATGGATTTCGATTAATCTCTTTGAAATTGAAAATTTAGAGAGAAGGTAATTCCGTAATTGTAATTTTGAATGTTAGTTATTAACTTATATATGGGGTAATATGTTTACTATATACTTTATGGGGGAAGTTCTCAATTATACTCATTTTATTTTCCTTTCAATATGGCAGCATTTTGTAGGTTCGGTAAAATGCCAGTGGAACATTCAAATGAAGGTGGAGCATCAATCAAAGTTCAAACCATCAAGTTGAATTTTATTAATTGTTTTGGCATAACTTTTGCTATAGATATTTCGAGGATGAAACTTTATAACTTTGTTGGTGCAAAATAGATGTTTTGAGTTGTGTTTCTTTTTGATAATTTTTGTTTTGGATATTTTTGTTGAATGAATTTTTTGTCACATTTGTGTGTTTAAATTTTGATGCATGTTGAATGGAAGTCTACTAATGTAAGAAATGAACTTCTAAGATCCTTGACTGTCCAATGAATTAAACAACTCAATGATCTTTGGAGAAATTCTTTAGAGATTTACTAATTGCAATGACTATCAGACTTTCTGTTGTGCACTGTAAACTTCTTTGTATTGTCTCGTTGATATTATGGGTAAATATGGCTCATGCTGATTTCAAACCAGTTACTCATTTTGCATACTTTTAAACACCTTTGAACTTCATTTGCAAAACAATAGCTAGTATCATATTTCTTCTTGAAATAAGTTATAGTAGACAAATTTGCAAAACAATTGTCAGTCCGGTCTGAATCCGGTCCGTGTCCGATTCGTCCGAACAAGTATTACGGGCCGGACTCGAGCCTTTTGCTTTTATAACGAACCGAGCCCGGACTATAAAAATTTTGACCGATCTGGACCGAGCCGGACATAAGCCCATCCGAGAGGAATTTCGGTCCGAACTTGAATATATGGTTTTCCGATCCCGTCCGGTCCGATATACAGCCCTAGCCATGCTATCTCAGATAGCGTGTAGGTCAATTTAGTAAATAGTTTCGAAAGTGGTCAGTCAGGTAAAAACTTTCAAAAGTGGGTCATTCTGGAAAACATTCTTAACAAACTCGCATCAGCCGAGTGGGGAGAGTGATGAACATTTTAAAGATAACATTGCGTACTTATGGATAGTTAGCATGTATACAGATTCTGCACATCATTCAGAAAAGAAATGTATTGTTGCAAATAACCGTAACGTACAGAAGAGAATGGCATTCAAGAAACTTGCTTGAGCAGATGTACCTTTAAAACTTTCAATGTGTGATTGGTTATAATTGTTCATCACACAGTTTACTTATTTCATTAGTATTCCTAGTATCATTTTCACGGGGATACATTTTATTATTCTGGATTGTGTCGAACTGAAAAGAATAAAGAGCAAAAACTAAAGTACCCTCAACGTTTGGCCTAAGTACAATATGCCCATATAACGTTTGAAAAAGTACACTAAACTCATTTTTCCGTTAACTTAATCCCACCCGTTAAATTATAATTATTAAATTACTTTTTACCCTTATCCTTTCATAACTATTAACATTTCAAAAAAATAGACAATGAAACGAAGATAAAGAGAAAGAGAGATTAAAAAGAGAATCAAGCAAAAAGGCAAAAGAGGCAGAGTAACTAGCAACAACTACTCTTCGCAGACAACCACATGGATCCTGTGGTAATAGGCAAAAAATACCCACTAAAGAATGTCGGTCAAAGCACCATAGAATATGTTTTGACATACCATCGCTTCCTTGTAATCTAGTGTGGTATACCATACAGATATAAGAACATACAATTAGGGACCAATCAACCAAATCCTTGAAAAAATAAAGTCATTTGATTTCACATACAATGAATAAGACAATTCCTTTTTTATTGCTTCCCAACTCACACGAGCCTTCACCCTCCGACATTCTAGACATGGAAACAATTTCTAATGGAATGTATCATCCATAAAATTACAAGTGTCCGTTACAGCCATATATCTTTTTCTAAACATGTATTATAGACCTGTTTTGCTTAGGAAAAGATTATAATTAATGATTTTCTAATATCAAAGAAATTAGATCAGCATACAAACTTATGAGTCACAGCTCAGATGCAGTTGGAGCTAAATTCAGACCGGCTGGGATTTAACCATGATGGCAATGATTGGGTGATTTGAACTGAAAAAATAATAATATGATTTTTACTACTACAACAAAAAAAGTTTACTAATTTAGCTACTCTAGAACTTTCTACTCTATATTCATTTTGATTAGATATTCTCCTTTCCAAGAAAACAACCCTTTACCTGACTTCACTTTATAACACCATTGGTGATTTGGTTCAAGATGGTATGAGCCAGAATGCAACTTCTCAAGGTCAAGCTCAAGCTGATCCCGACTCTTCCAAAGATTTAGGGGCCTTTGGACAGTGATACATTCTACTACTGCTGCTCTATATGCTCATATACACTAAACTTAAATTCATGTTATCTTACTACTTTCTTACCGTTGCCGACCTTGCCGACCGCTACCATTTTGCTGCCGACCAAAGAAATCATTGCCGAAGAAATCGCTGTTAATAGAGAAAAGTGAAAGAAGAAAAAAAAGAATAAAGAAATGGAAGAATAGAGAAAAATGAAAGGAAAAAAAAATGAAGAAAGGGAAGAAAGAAGAAGATATTTGATTATGAAAGGGGGTAAGGGTAAAAAAGTAATTTAATAATTATAACTTAACGGATGGGGTTAAGTTAACGAAGAAATGAGTTTAGTGTATTTTTTCAAAAGTTATATGGGCATATTGTACTTAGGCCAAATGTTGGGGGTACTTTGGTTTTTGCCTAAGAATAAAGATACAAATGACAGGTACGTGCATTCTCCGTGCATTCTCTGTGTGAGAAGATTTTTAAAACAGGCACCACTATCAGCACCAGAACCTCAAGAAACATTTTGTCTATATAAAGCACCTAAAAGAACAACTGAACAACAACAGAGAATAGTTTAAAAGACCCCGCCACCAAAAGTTACATAGATCCTACGTACACTACAAGAACCTAGATTTCAACAAAGCATTCCTGATATGGGTTGGATGGCGTGGCCCCTCCTGGGCCACAGGATCCCCTCAAAATGCGCACACCTCCAGATCATCCAGGTCCGCCACGTCAGCACCGGAAAACCGCCCGGGCCTCTGCCACGTTAGCCCGAAAACTGCCCTGGCCCTGGCCACGTCAGCCCTATACCGCCCGGGTTTCCACTGCTTCAACTCCACGGGCAACCGGGTCCAGACCCGGCCCCAAACGGGTCCAGACCCGGTTGGGTTCTCCTATAAATACCAGACCCCTACCCCTTGATCCAGGTAATCAATCTTTTCCCACTCAAACCCTAGTTACTGTTACTCTCTCTCAGTAGCTGACTAGATCGTCGGAGGGTCTGCCACCGGGACCAACCCCGATGTTCCTAGACCGTCTACAGGTACACGAGACCTCGGATCCGAGCCTCCCGATCCGAGCCGAGCATCTAGCCTCCACCTCACTACCGCCTACTTCCGTACCGTTCGCCCGGCTGGGGGTCATCTGCATAGGAGTTTCCTCTATCAATACAAGTCGAGTAAGAACTCACACCTGGTGCATCCACACGCCTCCCAAAAACAAACCGCATCAGGTTGGCGCCGTCTGTGGGAAACTCTCTATTACAGACGCTGACCCGAGCTCTGCCGTCAATGGTGTACCGTCAGTCTGAGCTCACATGGCGCCTAAAGCCACGAAAGCTGTTACCTCTGCATGTCGGCAAGACATCCCTCCATGGGGCATCGCTACCGACGCTCAGGGATCCAACCATCCGGGGGTCAGTCACCCACATCAACCGAGTGCCTCCCGTCTGGTCCAGCCCGACCTGCGGGGGGTAATCCTGAACCGATAGGCTAGCTGCAGCAGAGGAGAAGCCGCTTCCAACTCGGCTCCAAACCGTGCAAAACCTCCGTCCCATGGGCGGGGGCCAGTGCTCAGCCGTATCGGTCAGCAACAGTCCGCTCAACCAAACCGAGCCGAGCAGGCCTCGGTCACTCACCAGGAGTTCCAAGACTTCCGGAGGGAAATCCTGGAGGCCATCCGGGGGACCCCTGTTGATGAGAACATCCACCATTCCCATATCCGGTCAGATGCCGAGGCCAGCGTGACTCGCGTCCCATCTATCCAGCCGGAGTATGACATTGACCTCCTGAAGCGCCTCCAAGAAATGGAAGACCGACTCGACAACTTCGGCGACGGAGGCCCAAGGACAGCTCAGGGGTACAGGCCCGTCCGACCTCCTTTCTCCGCCCTCATCCTACAGGTGGAGATACCCCGGAATTTTCGTCCTCCTCAGTTCGAAACCTACGACGGCGAGGGCGATCCTGCTGATCACATGGAAGGCTTCAAGACCCTCATGATGATTCACAGCGCATCGGATCCCCTCCTGTGCCGAGCCTTCCCCGCTACCCTTCGGGGTTCGGCTCGGGAATGGTTCTCCAAGCTCACCCCTGGCTCCATCTACTCCTTCGATCAGTTAGAGGGCAACTTCCTTGCCCACTTTGTCACTAGCCGAAAGGCCGAAAGGACAAGTGTGTCCCTGCTTGGCCTCCGGCAGAAGGAGGGGGAGTCGCTCCGAGTGTTCATCCGAAGATTCACCGCTGAGGCAAGGTTGGTCTCCTCCCTCGACCCTGGCGTTGCCTCAGCCGCCTTCTGACACAACGTCCGGCACGAACAGTTGAAGGCCTCCTTGGCAAAGAAGCCCCTGGAGGACTTTCTCGACCTCCTCAACCGGGTCGAGAAGTACATCCGGGCCGAAGAAGCCCTAAACCCAGAAGAACCTAGGGAGGTTCCCGAGAAGGGAAAACGGAAGGCCGAAGAGGCCGAGCCCGCAAAGAAGGCTCCAAAAGACCCGGGCGCCGTGAAGAAGGTTCCGTCGGTCCCTCGCTTCGAGAGGTACACCCCTCTGACGCAGAATGTATCCACCATTCTTTTGGCAATCGAAGACAGGGACCTCGTGCAATTCCCCCCTCGACCGTCCAATAACACCAGTAAGAAGAGGGACCAACGGTTCTACTGCCGCTTTCACCGGGACAACGGGCACAACACAGATCATTGCCGTGCCCTGAAGGAAGAAATTGTGGCCCTCATTCAATGAGGGTACCTCCGAGAATTCAAAAGGGAAGGCACCCGGGAACAGAGGGACGCCAGAAACAGGAGGGATTCCCCTCTTCCTCGAGCACCCCGACAGCGCCCCGAGCGGGATCCGGAGCCCGAGGAGCCCGAGGGTCAGGCAATCCTGCATTGCGTCCATGGAGGGCCCATGGGAGGAGAATCCAACACTTCCCGCAAGGCATTCGTCCGGGATGTCAACACCGTCCAGGGCCCTCTCTCCCCCCAAATCCAGCAACTCCCTGTTTCTTTCTCGGGGGAGGACCTGGAGGGAGTTCGGCTCCCTCACTGTGACGCACTTGTCATCAGCCTCAGCATGGCAAACTTTGAGGTCCGGCGAATCCTCGTGGACAACAGAAGCTCGGTCAACATTCTATTCCTGGGAGCATTCGAGAACTTGAAGCTCTCCCGTGAGAAGCTAAAGCCGGCCGGATACACCTTACACAGATTCTCCGGCATCCCCGTGACAATAGAGGGGATCATCACCCTAGACGTCATGGCAGGCAAGACCCCGAACAGAAGAACCGAGTCCATGGACTTCATGGTTGTGAATGTCAAGGCAGCCTACAACGCCATACTCGGCCGTCTGGGGCTCTGCTCTCTCCAGGCAGTTCCCTCGGCCTACCACCAGAAAATGAAGTTCCCTATGAACACTGGTGTCGGAGTTGTCCGAGGAAATCAAGAAGCAGCCCGTTCGTGCTACATAACGGCGATCGAGAGCGGTTTATTTCCCCTTGAAGCCATCGAGCTGGAGCCCGAAAGAACCCAGCCAGAACCAGAGCCGGCGGACGAGCAAGAAGATGTCTCGTTCGAGACAGGGGATGCTTCAAAGCACTTCCGAGTAAGCTGCTCCCTCGCGCCCGTCCTCAAGAACGTCCTGATCGGCTGCATTCGCCGCAATGTCGACCTCTTCGCCTGGAAGCCCTCTGACATGCCCGAGATCTCCGAGGATCTCATCATGCACAAACTCAGCGTGATTCCCGGGTCAAAACCCGTTGTCCAAAAGCAGTGCAAGTTCGCTCTGGAGCGACAGCAGGCAGTAAACACGAAAGTGGACAAGCTCTTGTCCGTGTGTTTCGTACAAGAGGTCAGCTACCCTGAGTGGCTAGCGAACGTCGTCATGGTCAAGAAGGCGAGCGGGAGTTGGAGGATCTGCATAGATTTCACCGACCTCAACAAGGCATGCCCCAAGGATCCGTTCCCTCTCCCCAGCATTGATGCCCTGATCGATGCCACCTCGGGCCACGAGCTCTTATCCTTCATGGATGCCTTCTCGGGCTATAACCAGATCCGGATGTTTCCTCTCGACATCTCCAAGACGTCCTTCGTCATAGACCGGGGACTGTACTGCTACCGAGTTATGCCCTTTGGGCTGAAGAACGCCGGTGCCATCTACCAGAGGCTCGTCAACCGAGTCTTCAAAGATCAAATCGGACGTAACATGGAGGTATACGTCGACGACATGCTCGTCAAAAGTCAGCGAGGATAGAACCACGTCGCCGACCTGGAAGAGGCCTTTGGGATCCTTCGAACCCACAACATGAGGCTCAACCCGACGAAGTGTGCCTTCGGCGTCTCCTCGGGGAAGTTCTTAGGGTTCATCGTCAGCCAGCGCGGCATCGAGGCGAACCCCGAAAAGATCCAAGCCATAATAGACATAGCCCCTCCCAGGAACGTCAAAGAAGTCCAGAGGCTAACGGGGAGATTGGCGGCCATCGGCCGTTTCCTCTCCAAGTCTGGAGAGAAGTCCCTCTCGTTTTTCAAGGCACTGCGCGGCACCGGAGGGTTCGAGTGGGGTACTCAGCAGCAAGAGGCCTTCATCCAGTTAAAGGAGTACCTCGCCAACCCTCCTCTCCTAAGCAAGCCCGAACCAGGCGAGCCACTCTGGCTCTACCTCTTGGCATCGGAGAACGTGCTTAGCGCCGTCCTCGTTCGAGATGAGGAAAGGGTCCAAAAGCCCCTGTACTATGTAAGTATGGTCCTGCCCGACGCCGAGACCAGATATTCCAGGATGGAGAAAGTAGCATACACCTTGGTCATGGCCGCGTGAAAGGTCCGCCCATATTTTCAGGCACATTCGGTCTAGGTACTCACGGATCAACCCCTAAAGGCGGTGCTCTATAAACCCGAGAGCTCGGGGCGACTAGTCAAGTGGTCGATGGAGTTCAGTTAGTACGATATCGGCTACCAGCCAAGAACGGCCATCAAAGAGCAGACCCTCGCCGAGTTCATCACGGAATGCACCATCTCCGAGCAACCCACAAGTCAGGAAGTCGACCAGATGTGGGAAGTTTACGTCGACGGCTCCTCTTGCGAAGCGGTGAGTGGTGCGGGCATCATTCTTAGGGGTCCAGATGGTTTCCTCCTTCAATACTGCCTCCGCCTCAACTTTCCAGCCTCTAACAACGAGGCTGAATACGAGGCCATGATCACTGGGCTCAACCTGGCTCACCAGGCCGGTGCCAGACAGATCAGGACCTTTAGCGACTCTCAGCTGGTGGTCAACCAGATCACCGGGGAGTACGAGGCCTGTGACGATCGGATGATCAGGTACCTGGCCATGGTCCAATGCCTACTAATGTCCTTCGACGAATCAGCTGTCTTGAGGATCCTTCGGGAGCTGAACACCCAGGCCGACGCCCTGTCAAAGTTGGCTTCCTCATCCTTTGAAGGCCTCGACCGTACGGTCCTGATTGAAGTCCTGTTGAAGCCAAGTACAGACTTCCTAGAGGTTCTGTGCGTTGATGACGGAGCCCCTCCCAATGACTGGACCACTCTTATCAAGAAATTTCTAGTCAAGGGAGAGCTCCCCGAAGACCAGGCTGAAGCAAGGCGGGTCAGGGTCCGATCAGAAAGATTCGCAGTAATCAATGCCACCCTCTTCAAAAGGTCCTACACCACAACGGATGGCAGACCCTACCTCCGTTGTCTGACCCCCGACGAAGCCAAGTACGCCCTCAAGGAGCTGCACGAGGGGATCGGCGGATGCCACATGGGAAGCCGTTCGCTAGCGCGGAAGGCATTAAATCACGGGTACTACAGGCCCACTATGCTACAAGATGCCCCGCCCTAGTGAAGAAGTGCGGCCCCCTGTCAACGGTTCTCCCCCGTGAAAAGGGCTCCTCAGGCAAACCTCCGGTCAATGGCCAGTCCGACCCCCTTTGCAATGTGGGGGATGGATTTGGTGGGCCCTTTTCCAAAAGCAACGAGCCAACGAAAGTTCCTCATTGTGGCGATCGACTACTGCACTAAGTGGATCGAGGCTGAGCCATTAGCAACGATCACCGAGCGACAGACCCAGCAGTTTTTCTGGAAACACATCGTCTGTCGGTTCGGAATTCCGCAGGTGCTCATTACCGACAATGGGACTCAATTTGCGGGTAAGCATTTCTGCAAGTTCTGCGAAGATCTTGGGATCCAGCGGCGCTTCTCCTCAGTATGCCACCCCCAGTCCAACGGTCAGGCCGAGAACGCGAACCGCCAAATCCTCGACGGCCTCAAGAAATGACTCGATAACTCTTCTAAGGGGTTATGGGTCGACGAGCTGCCAAGCGTTCTCTGGGCCCACCGGACTACAAAGAGAATCCCCACGGGAGAATCCTCTTTCAATCTAACATACGGTGCGGAGACAGTCATTTCCTTGGAGATCGGGATCCCCTCACCCCGAATCATGGCTTTCGACGAGGCCGCTAACTCCAAACAGCTACGAGCCGACCTGGACCTTATAGACGAGGTCAGGGAGAAGTCCGCCATTAGAAGAAGCATTTACCAACAAAGGATTGAGAAGTTCTACAACAAGAAGGTACTTCCCACCGACATCAAACTCGGAGACCTCGTTCTCCGAAAACTGGCGGTATCCAATCCCGGCCAGAAACGGAAATTTGCCCTAAACTGGGAGGGCCCTTACAGAGTATCGGAGGTCGTGCGCCCAGGGACGTACCGCCTGACCAACCCAAAGGGCAAGGCCATTAAGAGGCCTTGGAATGCGGAACACCTCATCAAGTTCCTAGGAGGAGATTAGTCTCCATCATGTAAATTATCAAGAATGTAGTCGGCATGTCGTGCCTTGTTTTTTGTAAAAATCCAGTATGATGTAAATATGCCAGCTTTCTTAAAATAAGTTTGTAGCTTCGTATTTTGTTCTCAATACAAAACGTCTCGAGCTCGGTGCTCGGATAGCATCACGAGCCAGAAAAGCTTTTCTTACAAGCTTGGGGCCCAGCGCTCGGATAGCATCGCGAGCCAGAAAAGCTTCTCTTACAAGCTTGATGCTCGGCGCTCGGATAGCATCGGGGAGAAAGCAAAAAGGCTAGATTTCTCTTTGCGAGCCAGAAAAGCTTCTCTTACAAGCTTGGGGCCCGGCGCTCGGATAGCATCTTGAGCCAGAAAAGTTTTTCTTACAAGCTTGAGGCCCGGCACTCGGACAGCATCGCGAGCCAGAAAAGCTTTTCTTACAAAGCTTAGGACTCGGCGCTCGGATAGCATCGCGAGCCAGAAAAGCTTCTCTTACAAGCTTAGGGCCCGGCGCTCGGATAGCATCTCAAGCCAGAAAAGCTTTTCTTACAAGCTTGAGGCCCGGCGCTCGGACAGCATCGTGAGCTAGAAAAGCTTTTCTTACAAAGCTTAGGACTCGGCGCTCGGATAGCATCGCGAGCCAGAAAAGCTTCTCTTACAAGCTTGATGCCCGGCGCTCGGACAGCATCGCGAGCCAGAAAGCTTCTCTTACAAGCTTGATGCTCGGTGCTCGGATAGCATCGCGAGCCAGAAAAGCTTCTCTTAAAGCTTGGGGCCCGACGCTCGGATAGCATCTTGAGCCAGAAAAGCTTCTCTTACAAGCTTGGGGCCCGGTGCTCGGACAGCATCGCGAGCCAGAAAAGCTTTTCTTACAAGCTTAGGACTCAGCGCTCGGATAGCATCGCGAGCCAGAAAAGCTTCTCTTACACATCTCTCCTAAGAACAAGTGTGGGAGCTCGGCATTGACCTCGAGCAAGGCGGAGGCTTTCTCCAAAGCATCCCGACCTTAATGCTCGGTGACGACCCGTGGCTACGCCCGTTACTGGCTTTCTCCACGGTGTGGGGGCTTGGCACCTGTCCCTCGCATGGTTTGGGCTTCCTCAATCCCATCAACCATAGCACGAGGTGGCAACCGCCAGCTACACCCGTGCCGTCTCTCCTGAGAACAAGTGCGGGAGCTCGGCGTCGACCTCGAGCAAGGCGGAGGCTTTCTCCAAAGCACCCCGACCTTAACGCTCGGCGATGACCCGTGGCTACGCTCGTTACTGGCTTTCTCCCCGGTGTGGGAGCTCGACACCTGTCCCTCGCATGGTTTGGGCTTCTTCAAGCCCATCAACCATAGCATGAGGTGGCAACCGCTAGCTACACCTGTATCGTCTCTCCTGAGAACAAGTGCAGGAGCTCGGCGTCGACCTCGAGCAAGGCGGAGGCTTTCTTCAAAGCCCCCCGACCTTAATGCCCGGTGACGACCCTCAGCTACGCCCGTTACTGGCTTTCTCCCTGGTGTGGGGGCTCGGCACCTGTCCCTCGCATGGTTTGGGCTTCTTCAAGCCAATCAACCATAGCACGAGGTGGCAACCGCCAGCTACACCTGTACCGTCTCTCCTGAGAATAAGTGCGGGAGCTCGGCGTCGACTTCGAGCAAGGCGGAGGCTTTCTTCAAAGCCCTCCCCCCCCGACCTTAACGCCCGGTGACGACCCTCAGCTACGCCCGTTACTGGCTTTCTCCCCGGTGTGGGGGCTCGACACCTGTCCCTCTGTTGTTGGAATCTAGTTACCTAAATAAATAGATAAAACTAGACACAAATTATAAAACCTCGCAAGTGCACGAATCGAATCGTAGTAATAGCAAGGGTCGATCCCACAGAGATTGTAGACTTCAACTTACTAATCAATAAAACTAATAATAAAAATGAATAAGAGTTTTATAATATTCTAAAAGAACTAAAAGATTAAAACTAAGATGAGAGGTGTTGAATCACAAATATCTCTTGAATAGTTGGGCTGTTGATCTCCACCAATAGTTAATAATGCTAAGTTGCCTTCTGAATTTACTTCTAATTACTCATGTTTGTTCACTTCAAGGGCATGGTATCTACTCCTTAAAGTATTGTTTCCCTAAGCTAAGAATTAGGCATGGTATCTACTCTAATTCGTTTCTTTCCGTAAGTATCTAGCATGGTATCTACTAAATTATACTTAGAGAAAACATAAGAACAGTGGAAACGAACAAACACTTAAAGTTCTAGAAATTGGTATCAGATCTAGATCCTCTAAGTTGATTGAACCAAGAACCCCTAAAGATTCCTTTGTTACAAATTATGAGCACGAGATTCGGTCGTCTCAATATGCTCATATAACAGATTCAGATAAATGACATCCAAACTTGAGCTTCCCAAGTTCTGTACGTCAGTCGACTGGCTCTCACCTCAGTCGACTGCTCTCAGTCTTGAGAACTAGTTTGACTATCATAAACCTATACCAATTCAATTAGATTCAATCAATAAGTAACATAGAAGAGTTCAGAAGAAAATAGCATTACATAACTACGGTTTCGATCTACCCAACTATGAAATTAGTTCCACATAATAATAACTTTATTGCTTAACAAGTTTGAATACATGATCAACATAAAAGAATAAAAAGAGAAGAAGAAATAAACTAATGGATTCCGGCAATATGGTCGACTGGCTGTCACACAGTCGACTGCCTTCTGGTTGCTGGATCTTCTCTCTCCTTCTTCGATGTTGATGGAGTGATGCTCTCGATGTTTGTTCAGGAACTTGGTGATTGAGCCGCTTCCCAGAGATATATCTGATGATCCCCTCTCTAAGTCGATCTCTTCTGATATTTATAGAGTACGGCTGAGAATTAGGGTTTCCACTTTTTCAGGAAGATCCTTCTTTATTTGATTTGATGATTAATATCTTTCTCTTTTCTCCTTTCCTTCCTTATCTGTTCACCACGTCCTCTTGGAAATACCCTGTCTTTAGATTTGATTCGCTGCATAAAATCTTGATTCAAATAGATTTGAAATTAGATTCAGGTGTATCTTTGAAGATTTGATTTGTTTACTCCGCCGCAGACCAGTCGACTTATCTCTGACCAGTCGACTGAGTCGAGACTTCTGTAGATTTTCTCTTTGATCAGGCCAGTCGACTGCTCTTGGGAATAAGTCGACTGTGTCGAGAGTTGTGGAAAATCAGCTTCTCTTGTCCAGTCGCCTGTGTTGGGGAACCAGTCGACTTATCCTCTGCAGTTCTTTGTGTATTATCCTTGAAGTCCTGAAACTGCTTCGTTTTGCTGTTATAAGCTGTTTCCTATGGAAAAGAGAAAATAAGAGTTAAATACCATATATAGAGCTTTTAAATGTCTAATTATATTAAGATTATTGCTCTAAAAAGTGAATAATAATGTGTTCATCAAATACCCCCACACTTAGCTTTTGCTTGTCCTCAAGCAAAAAGTGAATTTATGAACAAGGGAGTAATAATCAGAATAAACTCAACCATCAAGATTTCTTATTATGTGGACATCAAAATGAAAAATATAAAACTACAAACAATTTCAGATAAAGTAAAATTGAACATACCCACTTTCTCTAGTGCAATTGTTCAGTCATAATCCCCAAACTTAATCATATTTGTCATGCGATTAATGTAGTTATAGTATGCAACTACTCAGTCTGTGATTATCCCTTATCTCTACTACAAATCCAGTAGCAAACTAGAGGGGTTTTTTTTTTTTTTTTTAATTTTTTAATTTTTTTTTTATAGTCTCTTCTTTAAAGTTGTCACTTGTCTTTTGACGCGAATGCGAAACATTTGTGATGTATCCACCCGGTTACTCAACAAGTCACAAACATTAAAGTGCTTTGCATACTCATATTTCAAGTTGCCGTTTAACGTAAAGGTAAACATTGGTGATGAATACCCCTAGTTACTAAGCGCTCAAAACATTGGAGTAGACTGACTTTATTCAAATATATACATATACTAGGTTTGCCCGTTGACACGTGCCTACGGCACGTCTTCGGAACGGTGCACCTTGTTTGATAATATAAAATAGTTTTGGAGGTCGAGCAAATTAATTGATGTAGCAAACATATTATATGATAAATTTTTGGAGGTCCAGCAAAAAAACATATTATATGATTTTTTTGATTTTTTTGAACTATTTTTAAAGTTTTTAAATTTTTATTTTTTTTAGATTTTAAATTTTTTTAATTTTAAAATTTTTTATTTTCTTAATTTTTTGAATAGAAGAGGGAGAGAGAGAGAGAGAGAGAGAAATTAAATAAATATAGGAGTTATTTTGGGTGGGGGATTTGAATTCGAGTTTTGGAGGGAAACTTTTGGGGGGAAAATATGTTTTGTGAGGTGAGATCTGGGCCTTTGATTTTTTGGGGATTGAAGGAGAACCACTTGATAGCTTTCTTTGTGTTTTATTATATAGATTGTATCACTCTATTTACTTAAACTCGATTTAGGACTAGATCTAAAGGGAATAATTATCAGAAAAAGCATCACATTTGTTTATTATGTATAATCGCATGACTCGCACAATTTTGTAGGGAATTATGAAACTCAACAATTCTAAAGTAAATAAGTATCCTTACTCTTACTTTATAAGAAATTGTTTATCCTAAAAAAATTCAAAAGATTCCAAATATAACTAACTAATACCCCCACACTTAGATGGAACATTGTCCTCAATGTTCGCACAAAACATAAGATATAGGCATGTGTTACCATCTAGTAAGGAGAGACGGAAAAATAAAAATGAATAACGAAAGAAAGTAAAGGAAAGTGTAAATACTCCCCTAAAAAGTTGGGTTGCTTCCCAATAAGCGCTGTGTTTCATGTCTTCAGCTAGACATGATGAGTTCACGCAATGTATTGAATGGTTTGAAGATTCACATCTTCCTCTTGCGGTTCTAGACTCATCTCTATGTATGGCTTCGCCCTGTGTCCGTTCACCTTGAATGTTTGCTTTCGTTCTTCGCTGTGAACTTCCAATGCACCATGTGGAAAGACTTTTGTGACAATATATGGTCCATACCATCTTGACTTGAGCTTGCCTGGAAAGAGTCTTAATCTTGAGTTGTAGATCAATACCTTTTGTCCTTCATAAAACTCCTTCCTTGCTAATTGTTTATCATGGTATAACTTAGTCCTTTCCTTGTATAGCTTGGCATTTTCATATGCATCGTGCCTCAATTCTTCAAGCTCATTTAGTTGCAATCTCCTTTTGTCACCTGCCTGTTTCATATCAAAGTTGAACTTTTTGATAGCCCAATACGCTCTGTGCTCCAACTCAACTGGCAAATGACAGGCTTTTCCAAACACCAAACGGTATGGTGACATGCCAATGGGTGTCTTGAAAGCGGTCCTGTAGGCCCATAAGGCATCGTTCAAGCGTAGCGACCAATCCTTCCTCCTTGTGTTGACTGTCTTTTCCAAGATACTCTTGATCTCTCTGTTGCTAATCTCCACCTGCCCACTGGTTTGAGGATGATATGGAGTTCCCACTCTATGTGTAATCCCATATTTCTTCATCAAAGAAGCAAATGGGTAGTTATTGAAGTGGCTCCCTCCATCACTTATTATTGCTCGTGGTGTACCAAACCTAGTGAAAATGTTCTCCTGCAAAAACTTGACAACAACTTTGTGATCATTAGTTCGTGAGGGGACAGCTTCGACCCATTTAGACACATAATCCACACCAACAAGTATATATAAATAACCAAATGAGTTAGGAAATGGACCCATGAAGTCGATTCCCCAAACATCGAAAAGCTCGATTACTTGTATGTTGTGTAGTGGCATTTGATTTCTAGAAGAGATGTTGCCTGTCCTCTAGCATTTGTCGCAAGTCCTGCAAAAAGAAAAAGCATCTTTGAATATTTTAGGCCAATAAAAACCAGATTGCAATACCTTAAGTGCTGTTCTCTTTGGCCCAAAATGTCCTCCACATGCATATTGGTGGCAATGTTGTAGAATACTCCTTTGTTCCTCGTCTGCCACACATCTTCTTATAATTTGATCAGAGCAAAATTTGAATAAATAAGGATCATCCCAATAATAGTGTTTGCTCAGATCCACCAATCTTTTCCTTTCCTGATGTGTCATACCTGGAGGAAAAACATGAGCAGTTAGAAAATTGACAATATCAGCAAACCAGGGGAACTGTTCAGAGAGTCCAGTCGACTGGTGGAAGGACCAGTCGACTGCCCCGAGAGTTTGAACATTTATTTCAAATAGATGTTCATCTGGGAAATTTTCATTCAGCGGGGGCATAATTCTCTCTTCCTCCTGAAGTAGTCTGGACATGTGATCTGCCACAACATTGTCGCTTCCTTTCTTGTCTCTAATCTCAAGATCAAATTCTTGAAGCAACAGCACCCATCTGATTAACCTAGGCTTAGCATCCTTTTTAGCAAACAAATATCTCAAGGCAGCATGGTCAGTAAAAACAATAACTTTAGAACCAATTAAGTATGATCTAAACTTCTCTATAGCAAAAATAACAGCTAACATTTCTTTTTCAGTGGTGGAATAATTTAGCTGTGTATCGTTTAAAGTTCGAGAAGCATAGTAAATAACATGGGGTTTCTTATTGATTCTTTGACCTAAAACAGCCCCTAAGGCATAATCACTTGCATCACACATGAGCTCAAAAGGATGGCTCCACTCTGGTGCCATGACAATAGGTGCAGAAATGAGAAGATTTTTCAATGTATTAAAAGCATTTGTACATTCTTCTGTCCATACAAACTCAACATCTTTAGCTAACAAGTCACAAAGGGGTTTGGAGATTTTTGAGAAATCTTTTATGAATCTTCTATAGAACCCTGCATGTCCTAGAAAACTCCTAACACCCTTAACTGTAGTGGGAGGGGGTAGTTTCGATATTATATCAATTTTTGCCTTGTCTACCTCTATGCCTCTTTTTGACACAACATGTCCCAACACAATACCTTGTTGTACCATGAAATGGCACTTTTCCCAATTCAGCACTAAATTGCATTCTTCACATCTTTTAAGAACAAGCTGCAAATGGTTAAGGCATTCATCAAAACAAGATCCAAAAACACTAAAGTCATCCATAAATACCTCAATAAACCTTTCCACCATATCTGAAAATATGCTCATCATGCATCTCTGAAATGTAGCTGGAGCATTGCACAATCCAAAAGGCATCCTCCTGTAAGCAAAAGTACCAAAAGGGCATGTAAAAGTGGTCTTTTCTTGATTTTCTGGAGCAATAGCAATTTGATTATAGCCACTATAACCATCTAGAAAACAATAATGACTATACCCTGCTAATCTTTCTAACATTTGATCAATAAAAGGGAGAGGGAAGTGATCTTTCCTGGTTTCATTATTCAACTTCCTATAGTCAATGCATACCCTCCATCCTGTGGTTACTCTTGTTGGGATAAGTTCATTCTCTTCATTTGTTATCACTGTAACTCCACTTTTCTTAGGTACTACATGTATAGGACTTACCCATTTGCTGTCTGAGATAGGATAGATGATGCCAACATCTAGTAGCTTCAAAATTTTTGCTCTTACCACTTCCTTCATGTTGGGGTTGAGCCTTCGTTGTGCCTCTCTGCTAGGTTTTGCATCGTTCTCAAGGAGTATTCTATGCATGCATTTGGATGGACTTATTCCCTTGATGTCTGCAATGGTCCATCCTATTGCATTTTTGTGTTCTCGCAATACCTTCAGCAGCTTTTCTTCTTCCTGTGCATTTAAGTTTGCAGCAATTATCACCGGCAGTGTCTGGTTCTCGCCCAAAAATGCATGTTTCAAATGATCGGGCAGCTGCTTGAGTTCTATGTCTGGGCGCTTCTGTACAGCCGACTGGTCCATGTCAGCAGTCGACTTGTTCTGGGTGTCTGGGTTTGGTCGACTGGTTAGAACACCAGTCGACTTACTCTGTTCATCAGTCGCCTGATCTATAGAAGAACAATTTTTATCAGACACCAATTTTTCAAATAAAGGTGCAGGCTTACCTGAATATGACTGTGGAGTTTCAAGGTGATGTACTGTCTCTGCAATCTCCCAGTCATCGTATTCCTGTTCAACATGAGATAAAGTTAGAGATTGAGTGATTGTGGCTTGTAGTGGTTCAACGCTATGTACCTGAAATGTTTGATCAACAATCTCCTGCACCACATCAATATTATAGCATTCATGATCATCTTGTGGTAATTTCAGTGTATCAAACATTTTAAATTCCACTTTTTCTCCGTTTATCTTCATACTTATAATGCCCTTTTTAACACAAATTTTTATATCAGCTGTACTCATAAAGGGCCTACCTAATATGATCGGTAGAGATGATGACATAGAAGATTCCTCCATATCTAACACAACAAAATCAGCAGGCAAAATAAAATCATTTACCTGAACTAGGACATCTTCTAAAATACCTCTAGGTCTTTTTATGCTGCGATCAGCCAATTGCAAAGTGATGGATGTTGGCTTGAGTTCCCCCAATCCAAGCTTTTCGTAAACAGAATAAGGAAGAAGGTTGATGCTTGCCCCCAAGTCTAGCAGTGCTTTTTCAAAGAAGTGCTCACCAACTTTGCAAGGAATGGTGAAACTACCTGGATCTTTCAGTTTAGGTGGTAGTTTTCTTAATAATACGGCGCTCACTTCTTCTGTCAAGGCCACATCCTCCTTAACCTGAAATGTTCTTTTGTGAGTACAACAATCTTTCAAAAATTTGGCATACGAAGGAATTTGTTTAATAGCATCAAGTAGGGGAATATTAATTTCTACCTTTTTGAGAGTTTCAAAGATGTCAAATAAATGTTGTTCTTTCTTTTTATTGACTAACCTTTGAGGGAATGGTGGTGGAACTGTCCCTACTTTTTCACTTACCTTACTTGAACCCAAAGCTTTTGATGGTTGTGTATCTGGTTTGTCTGTGCAGTCGACTGGTTTGTAAAAACAGTCGACTGGCTTGTCTGTGTGTGTTCCAACCTTGTTATCAATTACCTTACCATTTCTTAAAGTAGTCACTGCTTGGAGTTGTTCTTGACCTCCTGGGTTTGGTATGGTTTGTGAAGGGAGTTCACCTGCTTTTCTTTCGCTTAGCTCTTTTGCAATCTGACCAATTTGGGTTTCCAACTTCTGAATTGCTTGTCCTTGTTGGTTGCTTGTTTGATGTTGTTGTTGGAGCAGTTGAAGAACAGTGGATTCAAAATCCAACTTCTTCTGTTCTGGGGCTGGTCGATCAAACCCACTTCCCATCTGAGGGTTTCTTGTATGTCCTTGTGTGAATTGATTCCCTTGATTATTTTGATTATTGCTCCATGAGAAGTTTGGATGATTCCTCTATCCTGGGTTATATGTGTTCGAGTATGGATTGTTCTTTGGTGGAAATACTCCTCGACCCACATAATTCGCATGCTCCTGATCTGTGAAAGTAGACATGGGACATGTGTCAGTTGTGTGATCTAAATGAGAACAAATTGCACACATTTCATTTGTTTGATTTTTAACTCCACCCATCGTCGACATTGCATTAACAAGTATATCAATTTTCTTATTCATGTTTGCCATTTCTAATTGAATGTTATTATTATTAGAGATCTCGTAAACTCCCTATTTTTTCGTAGGTCCCCTTCTTGTTGAGAATTGTTGGGAGTTCTCGCTAAGTTCTTCAAAAAGTTCAATGGCTTCTTCTCCACTTTTCCTCATCAAAATTTCGTTGCAAGCTGCATCAACAATTGCTTTGTTAGTGTCATTTAAACCTTCATAAAAAGCTTGTACCTGATCATCCTTAGGCAGATTGTGAGTAGGACACTTGAGAAGCTTGCTCTTGAAGTCCTTCCATGCTTCGAAGAATAGATCTCCATCTTTTTGCTGGAAGAGTTGAATCTCCCTTTTTAGCTGTTTGGTTTTCTGGGCTGGAAAGAACTCTTTCAAAAATTTCGTTGCCAATTGCTCCCATGAATTAATTGATCCTGGTTCCAAAGAATTATACCACAACTTAGCATTAAGTTTTAAAGAAAAAGGAAACAAGATTAACCTGATTTGTTCAGCGGTAAGCCCTTGGACGCTTTGTGTCCTGCAAAGATCGAAAAAGTCTTGCAGATGAAGATGAGGCTCTTCATCTGGTTTGCCACTAAAGTGGGGAACCATACTAAGTAAATGAGGAGATAGGTGCATGTTCCCTGTAGCATTAGGTTGAAAAGCAATGCAGGAAGGTTGCTCAATATTCTTAGGAGTGAATTTGTCCTGCATTGGTACTCGATTTTGTATTTCTTCAGCCATTCTTCCCTGTGAAATCTGTCTCTGTGCAGTCGACTGGGTCCGTACAGCAGTCGACTGGTTGGCTGCAACTAGCTTACCTAGTCTGTGCAAAGTTCGTTCTGTTTCTGCGTCAATAAGTAGTAGCTCTGGTCGAAGTGATCGTCTACCGTGCATTCACCGAAGTCCTGTAACCTAAAAGAAAAATTATTAATAAAAGAAAAGAAAAACTAATAAAAAAAATTCTACTGACTTGTAAGTTAAAATACTAAACAATCCCCGGCAACGGCGCCAAAAACTTGTTGTTGGAATCTAGTTACCTAAATAAATAGATAAAACTAGACACAAATTATAAAACCTCGCAAGTGCACGAATCGAATCGTAGTAATAGCAAGGGTCGATCCCACAGAGATTGTAGACTTCAACTTACTAATCAATAAAACTAATAATAAAAATGAATAAGAGTTTTTATAATATTCTAAAAGAACTAAAAGATTAAAACTAAGATGAGAGGTGTTGAATCACAAATATCTCTTGAATAGTTGGGCTGTTGATCTCCACCAATAGTTAATAATGCTAAGTTGCCTTCTGAATTTACTTCTAATTACTCATGTTTGTTCACTTCAAGGGCATGGTATCTACTCCTTAAAGTATTGTTTCCCTAAGCTAAGAATTAGGCATGGTATCTACTCTAATTCGTTTCTTTCCGTAAGTATCTAGCATGGTATCTACTAAATTATACTTAGAGAAAACATAAGAACAGTGGAAACGAACAAACACTTAAAGTTCTAGAAATTGGTATCAGATCTAGATCCTCTAAGTTGATTGAACCAAGAACCCCTAAAGATTCCTTTGTTACAAATTATGAGCACGAGATTCGGTCGTCTCAATATGCTCATATAACAGATTCAGATAAATGACATCCAAACTTGAGCTTCCCAAGTTCTGTACGTCAGTCGACTGGCTCTCACCTCAGTCGACTGCTCTCAGTCTTGAGAACTAGTTTGACTATCATAAACCTATACCAATTCAATTAGATTCAATCAATAAGTAACATAGAAGAGTTCAGAAGAAAATAGCATTACATAACTACGGTTTCGATCTACCCAACTATGAAATTAGTTCCACATAATAATAACTTTATTGCTTAACAAGTTTGAATACATGATCAACATAAAAGAATAAAAAGAGAAGAAGAAATAAACTAATGGATTCCGGCAATATGGTCGACTGGCTGTCACACAGTCGACTGCCTTCTGGTTGCTGGATCTTCTCTCTCCTTCTTCGATGTTGATGGAGTGATGCTCTCGATGTTTGTTCAGGAACTTGGTGATTGAGCCGCTTCCCAGAGATATATCTGATGATCCCCTCTCTAAGTCGATCTCTTCTGATATTTATAGAGTACGGCTGAGAATTAGGGTTTCCACTTTTTCAGGAAGATCCTTCTTTATTTGATTTGATGATTAATATCTTTCTCTTTTCTCCTTTCCTTCCTTATCTATTCACCACGTCCTCTTGGAAATACCCTGTCTTTAGATTTGATTCGCTGCATAAAATCTTGATTCAAATAGATTTGAAATTAGATTCAGGTGTATCTTTGAAGATTTGATTTGTTTACTCCGCCGCAGACCAGTCGACTTATCTCTGACCAGTCGACTGAGTCGAGACTTCTGTAGATTTCCTCTTTGATCAGGCCAGTCGACTGCTCTTGGGAATAAGTCGACTGTGTCGAGAGTTGTGGAAAATCAGCTTCTCTTGTCCAGTCGCCTGTGTTGGGGAACCAGTCGACTTATCCTCTGCAGTTCTTTGTGTATTATCCTTGAAGTCCTGAAACTGCTTCGTTTTGCTGTTATAAGCTGTTTCCTATGGAAAAGAGAAAATAAGAGTTAAATACCATATATAGAGCTTTTAAATGTCTAATTATATTAAGATTATTGCTCTAAAAAGTGAATAATAATGTGTTCATCACCCTCGCATGGTTTGGGCTTCTTCAAGCCCATCAACCATAGCACGAGACGACAACCGCCAGCTACACCCGTACCGTCTCTCCTGAGAACAAATGGTGTCTCGTCGTTAAAACCAGAGCAAGGCCGCGGATTTCTTCGAAGCCGCTCGACCAATAAGCTCGGCTACGACCTACAACTATTTCTGTTTCAACAAAATTTTCATTAAGTTTTAGAGCATCCGCCCTCGGCAGACGCCCCAAGCTTCGAGCCGGTTGTTTGACCCTGCTCTCGCCCGCGAACAGCACGGGGTTTACTGCTTTCACAAGCCCAAACCCCGAACTGTTCGAGGACGGCAGGAGGGCCACCGACCCTCGGCTCTCCTCGCTCCGAGAACATTCGTTGACCCTCCTCTCGCCCACCAACAACCCGAGGTTTACAGCTCTTTACGAGCCCAAAACCCCAAATTGTTCGAGGACGACAGGAACGCCACCAACCTCAGTTCTCTCTGAGCCTCCGAACCGATCGGTCGGCCCACCACTCACCAACGAACCCCCCGGGGTCCTCCGGCCCTCAAGGCCCAAACCCCGAATTGTTCAAGGGTGATTGGTGTGCCACCAATCCGGAGACCTTGGAAAAAGATCATGTTCGGGGCGCCCGCCCTCGGCAGGTACCCAAAGTCAACCGACTGATCAGCCACTTACTCCTTAACAACCAGCTTGGGGGGAGTGGGGATTATATATAGCCCCCTGAGGGGTGCGCGTCTGGGAATGCGAAATGGTAGAAGGCGAAACGTCGCCATAAATGCCCATGGGGAGGCAAAACGTCGCCATTTATGACTTATCGAAAGACGAAAAGCCGCAACATATGCGCTCGTTGCACCAAGTCACCTCAACGGCGACCCTTCGCAACAAGCGCGGCGACCACCTTCGGCGACCGAGGCAATTAAGGTTCAGAAAATCAAACGTTCTTATTATTACTCATTGCTTACAACTCAATGAAAGTCAGTACAAATATAAAGAACAATTTGCTGCTCACTCACACTCGGCTTGAAAACTCAAACTCGGCACTTCCTTCGGGGCTCCTTTCACGCTCGGCCAGACCGACCTGGGTAGAGACTCCTGCCACCGAGCTTCCTGCGTCATCTGGCTGGGCTGCTTCAAATAAAAACGTCGGAGACCGCCCCGGCATGGAGTTGCTCGCCTCCTCGATCAGACCCGCTCCCAACACCAACTTTAGCCTTTGGATCTCCAGCTCTTTCTCAATCACAGCCTCACGAAGGAAAGACTCCGAAGCCGACCGCCTGCTCGAGGCATCCGAGATGGACCAGTCTGTCTCGATTACCCACCAGTCCCGGTCGGCTATAGCTTTCTTCAGACGAGCCACCTCCAGACTGAGCTCCCTAGACTTATTCGTGAAGTAATTTACAGCGGCCACTCGATCACGAGCCTGTTTTCGCTAGCGAGCCAGAACCACTTCCAATGTCTCCTTCCCTGCTCGGACCCAGGATACCTCGGTAGATACCGGGCCGGCTCCCAAGGTCTCTTGCATCTATCCAATGACAAGAAGAAACAAACAATCACAAGGAAAGCGAGAAAAATGCACAAGTCACAAAGCCTCGACCCAAAAGAGTATATTTCGTTTCTTTCAAAAAATTGAAACAAAAGCCGCGGTGGCCAGTCCGCTCGAGGCATTTACATCAAAAACAAAAAGAAAGAACTAGTCTATTCTTGAGGGGGGGTGGCACCTCATCTTTGGCCTGGACGCCCCCCGCTTCGTCGCCCCCCCGGGGTCGGCGGAAGGTTTGCCTCCCAACCATAGTAGAGGTGGTCCACGCTCTGCTCTGGGTAGATTTGCTTGAAGTGCACCTTGGCCTGCTCATACGCCTCGTCCTGCGCTATAATCAGGGCTTCCGCCGAGGCTGCCTCCATCCTCTTCAGGGCCTTTCGCCCCTTCTCCGCCTCCTCCTCTTCGCCCTCGCCTACAGGCTCCTTCCCCGGCCTTCGGGATCTCAGTGGCGACACTATGAAGACTACGTCGTCACTACTAGCCGCCCAGGGACTGTCAGGACCTCCTGCTTCACCTTATATTTGCTAAAATACGAGGACGTCTCGGACTCGGACTCCTTCGCGGAGCGGCCCGACGAACTGGCCTCGGATCCGGACTGAACACGCGACATTACAAAACAAAGAATACTAACCTGAAGAGTTTACCGAACGATCACCGGAAAAAGTCGTCGTCGGCAGGTAAAACCCTATTCTTGAAATAGTGGAGAGTGAGAGTAAAGAAATAAAGAAGAAAAAGTGAAGAGGGGGGAGGGGATTTATAAGGAGAAAGCGACTCCTCGATTTTCGCAATTAAGATCTGGCCATTGGATCTTAACCATCAAGATCTAACGGCCGCTAAGATCTGGAGACGCTTCGATCATTGCGCTCCTGACGTCAGCAGTGGGCGTGGAATTACCCAAACTACCCCTAGGCTTTTCTTCCCCACACAGCAGACTTTCTCGACAAGTCAATGAAGCTTGGGACTCGGATGGCACCGCGAGCCACAATTTCTCTTCTATTTTTACAGAAGGGTCGACGCTCGGATGGCACCGGTAGCCACAATTTCTCTTCTATTTTTTACCAAAGGGTCGACGCTCGGATGGCACAGCGAGCCACAATTCCTCTTCTATTTTTTACAGAAGGGTCGACGCTCGGATGGCACCACGAGCCACAATTCCTCTTCTATTCCACAGAAGGGTCGGCGCTCGAATGGCACCGCGAGCCACAATTCCTCTTCTATTTTTACAGAAGGGTCGACGCTCAGATGGCACCGCGAGCCACAATTCCTCTTCCATTCCACCGAAGGGTCGACGCTCGGATGGCATCGCGAGCCAGAATTCCTCTTCTATTTTTACAGAAGTGTCGATGCTCGGATGGCACCGCGAGCCACAATTTCTCTTCTATTCACAGAAGGGTCGATGCTCGGATAGCACCGTGAGCCACAATTCTTCTTCTATTTTTACAGAAGGGTCGATGCTCGGATGGCACTGCGAGCCACAATTTCTCTTCTATTCCACAGAAGGGTCGACGCTCGGATGGCACCGTGAGCCACAATTCCTCTTATATTCCACAGAAGGGTCGACGCTCGGATGGCACCGCGAGCCACAACTCCTCTCCTATTTTACAGAAGGGTCGACGCTCGGATGGCACCGCGAGCCACAATTCCTCTTCTATTTCACAGAAGGGTCGACGCTCGGATGGCACCGCGAGCCACAAAACAGCATCCCCTATTTATAGGGGCTTGGAGCTCGGATGGCACCGCGGGCACCAGTATCCTTCCCTATTTACAGGGGGCTCGGAGCTCGGATGACACTGCGAGCCCCAGTGTCTCCCTCTATCCCATAGGCAGGGGGCTCGACTGCCAACCCCCAGAGCTCGACAAACCGAGCCCCAACTCACCTATCCTCGACGTCATCTTGCTCTTCCAACTAGCGAGAGGTCCGTCTACCGACCCTCTGAGCTCCTCTGCCGACCCCAGGCGCTCGATAATGGCCGACCAACGCCAGTCGTCAGGACTCCTAAAGTAGTAAATACAATGAAATCATCCAGTCGCTACTACCAAGTGCAGGGGCTCGGACCTCGGATGTCATCGCGAGCCCCAGAAGCACTCCCCTGTTCATAAGGGGCTCGGAGCTCGGATGACACCGCGAGCCCCTATAGCCCTCCTTTATTCCCAAGGGGCTCGGAGCTCAGATGAAATCGCGAGCCCCAAAAATTCTCCTCAAGCGAGGGGCTCGCCGACCGACCCTCTATGCTCGGTGAGCCGATCTCCAACCCAATAGGCGTTGGCAGCCCCTTGCTCTTCCAACTAGCGAGGGGGTCATCTGCCGACCCTTGAAGCTCGTCCACCGACCTTCAACGCTCGCCTACCGACCTTCTATGCTCGGCGAGCCGATCTCCAACCCAACAGGCGCTGGCGTCCCCTTGCTCTTCCAACTAGCGTGGAGGTCGTCTTCCGACCCTCAACGCTCGCCTACCGACCTTCTATACTCGGCGAGCCGATCTCCAACCCAACAGGCGTTGGCATCCCCTCTTTCTTCCAACTAGCGAGGGGGTCTCCTGCCGACCCTCGCTCTTCCAACTAGCGAGGGGGTCGCCTGCCGACCCTCGAAGCTCGTCCATCGACCCTCTATGCTCGGCAAGCCGATCTCCAACCCAACAGGCATTGGCATCCCCTTGCTCTTCCAACTAGCGAGGGGGTCATCCGCTAACCTTCAAAGCTCGTCCACCGACCCTCAACGCTTGCCTACCGACCCTCTATGCTCGGCGAACCGATCTCCAATTCAACAGGCGTTGGCGTCCCCTTGCTCTTCCAACTAGCGAGGGGGTCGTCTGCCGACCCTCGAAGCTCGTCCACCGACCCTCAACGCTCGCCTAACGACCCTCTATGCTCGGCGAGCCGATCTCCAACCCAACAGGCGTTGCATCCCCTTGCTCTTCCAACTAGCGAGGGGGTCGTCTGCCGACCCTCAAAGCTCGTCCACCAACCCTGGACGCTCGGCAAACCGAGCCTCAATCGAACGGACCTCGACGTCCCCCCACTCTTCCAACTAGCGAGAGGATCGTCCGCCGACCCCCCGAGGCTCGTTTGCCGACCAGGGGCACGTCTGCCGACCTTAAGGCTCGGCAAGCGTCACTCCGACCCCTCTACGCAGCATCCTGCGCGAACTCCAATTAGGGATCCCTTCCTCCTAACCCCTGGCCTCTTCTGGAAGTAGCAGATCCTATTTTCTCACTGTACCCTCCACCCTGCTCTTCCTACACAGGCAAAGAACCACTCCTACATGGCTGGTTCACCCAGCCCTTCAGGAGTGTGGGGCTTGTGATATGGGTTGGATGACGTGGCCCCTCCTGGGCCACAGGATCCCCTCAAAATGCGCACACCTCCAAATCATCCAGGTCCACCACGTCAGCACCGAAAAACCGCCCGGGCCTCTGCCACGTCAGCTCGGAAACTGCCCGAGCCCTGGCCACGTCAGCCCTATACCGCCCGGGTTTCCACCGCTTCAACTCCACGGGCAACCGGGTCCAGATCCGGTTGGGTTCTCCTATAAATACCAGACCCCTACCCCTTGATCCAGTTAATCAATCTTTTCCCACTCAAACCCTAGTTACTATTACTCTCTCTCAGTAGCTGACTAGATCGTCGGAGGGTCTGCCACCGGGACCAACCCCGGTGTTCCTAGACCGTCTGCAGGTACACGAGTCCTCGGATCCTAGCCTCCCGATCCGAGCCGAGCATCCAGCCTCCACCTCACTACCGCCTACTTCCGTACCGTTCGCCCGGCCGAGGGTCGTCTGCATAGGAGTTTCCTATATCAATACAAATCGAGTAAGAACTCACACCTAGTGCATCCACACGCCTCCCAAAAACAAACCGCATCAATTCCCAATAATTTCATCTTTAATGATGATGATCATGCTGGACATAGCGAAGGCCAGCCACAATATTTGCAAATTGCTGGATTCTTCAAGTCGAGGCATATGAACTCAATTGGATGGCCAAGTGCAGGATCACTATCTGCAGTCAAAATGTTCAGCGAGCCTGTAGAGTTTGGAAGTTCTCTTGGGTACGTAATCCCGTAAAATGTTAATTATAGGAAACAACATTCCGATTTTCAAAATAGAGAAGGTCAGTTACCCCCTTCATCACAAGCCACAAATTCGGCCTTCAACTTTTATTGGTGGAACTTCATTGATCAACTCCATTGGAGACTTCTTGTTGGTGTCCTGCACCGTGGAGGTCTACTGCATTTACAATTTAGATTAGCATATCATGAAATTTTTTCCCAAACTGTCCCACTTTTTGAAAGTTTTTTCCAAACTGCCCTACTTTTTTTTAAATTCCCAAACTGCCTCACTCGATCTTTGAAAGACCGAGTTTAGTTAAAACTAACACGGTTTTTTGAAGACCGAATGTTAGTCTTTGATTTTTCGAAGTCTAATGCTCGGTCTTTAAATGACCGAGTGGGTTGTTTTGGTAAATATTTTCAAAAAGTGGGTCATTTTGGTAACGAAAATGAAAATGATTGATTGAGCATTAAAATTGAAAATTCAACATTAGAAGTCATCAATGTCATGAGAATTAATCAGAAATAAATGTTCATAACTTTGTCAAACCATAAATTCAACGCTCAACATATAAATCGATCCAAAATTACATAATTTGCTATCACTTGTATAAAAATTTTTAATTTTTAAATGGAAATAGATTTTGCGGAGCATATCACATTGAACAATTGGATTTTTAGAAAAAATTTGGGTCATGATGAGGCAGGTCTGAAAGGGTTTTAAGTGAGTTATTAACTCTATATTTACGAGTTAGGTTCCGGTAAAATCCAACTCCATGAATAACCTATAGCAAAATGTAAGATTCTAGTTTTTTTTTTTTTTTTTTTTTTTGGGTGAAAATATTAAGATTATAGTTGCATCCTAAAGATCGCTTACAAATATACTGTCTGGGGTGTCTGAGGAGTTCAGACTGTCCTATGTCGTGTTCAGATGCCTGAGGAGTTTACAGAATAATGATCGTAATGAATTTTGCTTTAATGATCGTAATAATGATCGTAATGAATTTACAGAATAATGATCGTAATGAATACTGTAGCTGCAATCTTGTGGGGATTGTGACTTGATCGTAATGAATTTTGCTTTGATAAGATTGATCATAGACTTCCATTTTTTATGCATATTTGATAAGATTGATCATATGAAAGAGAATCCTAAACAATGGTTTTCCAGTGTCTGATATCCAAACAGTATTTTCTATCTTAAGGTTATTGTCATGTTAACTGGATAAAAAAAAACTACAAAAAGTGATAAACACAGCTATAAATAAAAGGGAACATCCTTGAAGAATACATGGATTTCATGATAATCCCGAAGGCCATAAAGAGATTATGAGAAGCTCTGCATGCCTGACCAGATTAAACGATAATGTCATATTGTCATATATAATACAAAATTTAAACAGTTTCGTGGATCTGTTGACGAGCTATGATGTGACGGCTATCACTTCAAAGAAGGCAATTGCATTGGCATTGCTGAGAACGTGGATTGTTTGGTCAAGCAACGAAACATATTTCCTATTCATTATATCATTATTATTTATTTATTTTTATTCTGTAAAGATGACTTCTACTTTTGTATTATTGCTTTTAATATCTATATTGTTTAGTCCACCAACAAATGGAGTAACATTATAGGAAACAAGTGAGTCACACAATCATGAATTTCAAGGAGATAATACGTGGAGGGACATTACTTGATCATGGTTCATCGAATTATTTGTCCAAACTATTTTGAAATCTTTCAGGTATTCCACAGAAGGAAGAAGAGTGGCTTGCAATTGTAATTCTTGATGGGCTAAGCGATCTCAAAAGTGCTGATGATGTAGATGTGTTATTATTACTCTTCCTAGAACTTGTTACCAAAATGACCCACTTTTTGAAAGTATTTACCAAACTGACCCACTTTTGAAAGTATTTACTAAAACAATCTACTCAGTTTTTGAAAGATCCAGTTTAGTTAAAACCAACTTGGTCTTTGAAAGACCGAGTGTTAGACTTTGAAAAATTCAAGACTAACAGTCGGTCTTAGACCGAGTTTATAACTCGGTTTTTCAAAGACCGAGTGGAATTGTTTGGGAATTAATAAATAAACTAGGACGGTTTGGGAAAAACTTTCAAAAAGTGGGACAGTTTGGGAAAAAATTCCATATCATGGACATGTAGATACACAAAATTGATCCAAGACTGTCGGGCCTAGATATTTGAGCCCGAGCCCTACCCGAATTTTGTTTGGGCCTAAAAAGTTGAGTGCATGACCCAAATTGGTAAATAATTAGTCCAAACCTGCAAATAACCGGGGTTGAACTTAGTCGCACCTGGATTAGATTTGGGCCAATTGCCATCCTTAGGTGAACATCCACTCTGCTAATCTGCCAAGCAGAGGAACTACTCCAATTACGGACACATTGCCGATGAAACATAGGCAAAGGGTGGGCACAGCTCGTCGAGTTCAGCAAAGGATCAGAGGGGTGACTAGCTTGTATTGGAGGTAAGCAGGGGTCCTAGTTACATGACTGATCTACTATCCCTCTGAAAACTTTCACTGGGAACCTACGAGACACCGACAAAATAAATTTAGTGCCTGGATGAACGAGTTACTTATACTGTAGTTTCTTTGCAGATGAATACTACACAAAGTGACCTTGATAATAAAAGATATCCTTGCCCGAGCTGGGCTGCAACACCAACTTGGGCATTCTTCACGATCATTACAATGAATAGAATCATTACACAACATGATCCCATGATTCTGAATCATCTATAATACCAAGTCTATTACAAAGTTCAACAAATAAATAAATAATGGAAAGGCTTCGTCCCTATTTAACTATCAAAATCTTAAAAACAAAATAATCAATTCATCGGCCATTAAATCTATCCCGTCCCCTAAATATAGAACTTAACAAAGTCTTTGTTTCAGAACAGCCCTTTTACCGTATATAGGCATCGTACTGTATCAACCCACTAAATGCCCCGCATCTGATAGCAACGTTTTGATCCAGTGCCGAGGGCCAATATATTTCTTAATAGGCTGCAGAATGTATGAGTCACTATTCATCATCTGAATCTGCAAATGTGATCTTTGATGACTTTGGAGCATCAGCTGTAATCTCTTTAAAATGAGCCCCATATAGCTTTGACTCCTGCAAGTACAAACTTCTACAGTTACAAATAGTCGCAACAAAGAAGAAGATGTTCATCCCAACAAACTTCATTTTGTAACACGCAGTGCATAACTGTAATGCATCAAACATCAGATTGTTTAATGTTTCTGGCATGCCACGAGCCAGTGGGGAGTTTACCCCCCATACAATTTTTATACACTGATAATTTTACCATCGTGGAACCAAACTTTAAACATAGGTGTTCATTTCATAATTATTCGAACAAATGTTAAGGGCAGGACTAGGGATAAGAAAAAAAAATTTGCTGTGGGGATGTGTGGTTTAATAAGCTGAACACGAAAGTAGGGCAGAAGCATGCCATTAAAAGAGTAAACTTTATCTAGTCCAAAACCCTTTTTCCCCCCACTGAATTGAGCAACATTTTTTTCAACTTCCGTCAACAAAAATTATTATCCATTAGAGGAACTTGCTGCAAGCAATCTTACTTAAGTTGTGACATATTTTCACCATGAGAGAAGAACTTCAACAAAAAAAAAAATTGCTAGAACCATGAATGAGAATATGATTAAAACCCATGTACCTTTTTCTTTACGTGTGTGCCAAATTTCGTAAGGGATGCAGGAACAACCTGCCCAGCTTCACGAAGAACATTCACAAGTTCTCCAGCAAGTCCCTATAAGTGAAAGAAAGATCAGCCATTTGCTACCATGATAGATATTATACAGTACAAGGGAATGCAAAGTTTGCCGATGATTGATACCTTGTTCTCCTGCATGAAGAAGGTGTGCGCAACTCCCTTTTTACCAGCACGGCCCGTTCTTCCAATTCTATGGACATAATCTTCGGTTGTAAGAGGAAAACTGTAATTGATTACTACTTCAACATCAGGGATATCCAATCCTCGAGAAGCTACATCAGTCGCAATCATTAAAGGGCACTTTCCTTCCTTGAACAAAGCTAGAGCCTTTGTTCTGTCATGTTGTGCTTTGTCTCCATGCACAGAGACAGCGTTCCAACCTCTTAAAAATACAAAAAGAAAAATTCATAATTGTCATATCACTTTAGTAAATTAAATGAATAAAGGAACAAGTAAAGTTAGTATGAGCAATGTACCTTTTCTGAAGCATATTTTCAACACGAGCAGCCTCCTTCTTGTACAGTACAAAAACTAACACCCTATTTCTGTTCAATACCATAGCAATACAGACAGGTTGATTAATCACAGCTTCAGTCATAACATCACATATCATCACAGCTTATATTAAAGAAATAATAATATTCATATATCATCACAGCTTCAGTTCAGTGTCAAATCATAACAGAACATTACTCAAGACATATTAGAAGTAATGTCTGAGTTTCCAGTACATATATCTGCATTTCAAAAGCAACTTTATGACTTATGTGCATTGTATGGACGGGGATCACAGAGAACATAATAATAGTATTATATATCAAATTCACAGGCATTCAGGCTGTCAAGTGAACTTGGTTACACACAGTTGAATGTGCCAGTAACTACCAGGATAATTAGTATGCACTGGATTTCATATACCACCAGTTTGAGAACATCAGATGGTCGTCTCATCACAATCATTTATACAATACTGGGACCATACACATACAGTTCAACACAAACAGTTAGATGTAAACTTATACAGAGTTCTCTCTCTCATGGATTATCAATCATAATTATAAAAGAGCATGAGGGAGGTAATGACAGACATTGACTTTAAATTAGATGATCACTTCAACTTGGCATACTATCAGCCATATCACATGTGCTTTTATAAACAATATAATTCATTAGCAATTGGTGCATTAAATGTCGACAATTAAGGTTGATTACATGCATTAGTATATATAGAATATCTGAATGCGAAGAGTTTGATGAGCTTAAAGGTTGAACTCTTACATGAAGAGAAACTCTTTTACATGCAGCAGGCGTACACACCTTGCTTTACAGTATTTATTTATCTAGGTAACCCATTCTCCAGATAATGGCATGTTGCAAAACAAGACAACACCAATGACCCCGAGAGAAAATTATAAAGAACCAGGTGTTGTCCTCCTTTGATTGGATGAAGATTTCCTCTTCCAGTTTCCAAACAAGAAATCAACACCCAACAACAAACAAAGGCTTCGCCCCGAGTTTTGGGGTTAAATACATGAATTTTTCTCCTCTAGCCGAGTCAGGAGGCCTCTTTGCCTTTACCAAAACAACAATCACCATGCTTCCTCACTGTCTTTATCCCTGTTCCTCTTTGGTGTATCCCTACTCCATATATTATTGCTATCTCCTTACTGACATTCTCCTCAATCAAGGCATCAAAATTATCATTCCTATT
Organism: Hemerocallis citrina; assembly: GCA_017893485.1. NCBI lineage: Eukaryota > Viridiplantae > Streptophyta > Magnoliopsida > Asparagales > Asphodelaceae > Hemerocallis > Hemerocallis citrina. The sequence goes on along the minus strand of CM030366.1, from coordinate 199,085,608 downwards.
TTGTTAATCATTTGTGGTTATTGCAACGAAAGTCATAAGTACACTAATTGCATAGTGATTCGATAAACTTTGATTATCTATGCGTTAAAACAAGATAGAAGTGTTGTAAACAAAAATCTGATAAAGATAGTCAAAAGCAGATCAATGTAAAATTATAGTATATACCTTTGAGATTGGTGATATTTTTCTAGTAATGAAACCAAACGTGAATCTCGTGATCGGTCATCCAGGACCTAAAAAAAACGGATGAAAGACCAATAAAAAACGAATGCACTTCATATGTTGACAGGCCTATCTTCATATGCTGACAGACCTATCATCAAACTGACCTTTTAACAATCACATACCTCCACTATCTGCATCACATCATGATTAGCTGCCAAATCTTCTGATCCCACGACAACCTACAGTTAGAATCATATCATAAAACGGTAGTAGTATAAATTGAAATGGCTAGACAAAAGAAGGTAGCAAACCTTGACAGGGTTTGGGTCCATGAATTCTTGGGCTAACTGATGGACAGCAAGAGGCCATGTTGCACTGAACATAACCATTTGGCGAACTGCATATAAAATAAATTGTGGGGCAAACTGACATTCAACATAGAAACCAACAAAATGAATATTGACTGTCCGAAAATGTCCATTTCAAAATTAAATGGGGTGAGGAACAAGAATTTAAACTGCATCACCATCATATATAGTCCGCAAGCAACAATCTTAGTGGATCCTATTTCCAATGGAGCTTTAGATAATGTTCTAAAACTGATGCAAAATTAAATAATGCCATCTTTCATGTCAGCTTAGAATTTTCAGGGGAGTTTTTTTCAATCCATTATAACATTGTCAGTAAGTTGCATAAGGAGACATGTCAAGCTAAATTAGTAAGCAAAGAAATTCTTATTTCTGCAAGAAAAAAAGGAGTATGCACAAACCAGAGGATGTTTGGCTCAATATAGAGCGAACTTCAGGTTCGAATCCCATATCAAGCATTCGATCTGCCTCATCAAGAACCTACAAAAAAAAATCCCTGTTACTAAGAACTGTATAACAGATTCTCACTCATGCAACATATTAGATTATGATAGGGCACTCATGCACGGTGGAGACCATAGACCTCCGGACTCTGTGGGCAGATGGACAGAAGGAGGGAGCAGTTTTAGGAACAAATATTTAATAATACAAAGTACAAATCTGAATCTTTTATACAAATTTTGAAGGAAAAATAAATGGATAAAATGTCTTATTTGAGGCCCTATGAAACCTTGATCCTCTCAATTAAAGTTATAAAGACCGTCATTACTGTTATTTTTTCTTTTCGTGGTGTGTTCATAGTAGTGCATAGGTTGGACTATTCATGTGCAACTTTTGTTGCATTAACAAGGACTTGCCTTGAGCATAACTCCACCAAAATTGCCGTTAAATACAAGCATCGAAATGTGCAAGACTCTCAAAATCGTTTCAACACAAAACAGTGATCAACGAGCATGGCCAATAAATACACACTCACCACAAAGGACACCTCCTTAAGATGACAAAAACCCATTTCAATAAGATCCTTCATTCGGCCAGGGGTCCCAATAACTATATCCTGATACATTAAAGAACATTAGTCATGCTAAAGCAGGTAATAAGAGTGTGTGGTAGTCTTCAAATACAAAGTAGATTAAATGAGAATATTGTGAGAAGCATATACAGTATATAAGATTTCTGGTAGTTTTCAAATGCAAAAAAAAAAAAAGATCATTGGCATGGTAATTTTCTTGTTACCTGATGTACAGGAAATATCACTGTTATTGAAAGTTGCAATCGGAAATAGCAGCTTACCCTCGGTTTTTGAATCTTGCTGAGCATAGGTATCAGTCTTTAAATTTGAATGTGCAGTTTGGGCTGTGAATCGTGGTACAAACTAAACCCACTTCTAGCTTAGTTGGTTGCTAGTTCAGCTTTTTTTAAGAGGTCATTGGCTCGAGCTCTTGCTATATTGTTTTTTGCTTTTTAAGTCACTAACATACATGCACAATACACTTATTTCCATTTCATCATAAATAAACATCATTTTATGTTCCATACTTAAAATACTGAAGACCAATTTTACATATCAATGAAATGATTAAAAATATATATAATGCACATAAAAATTGTAAAATACAGAAGACACATTTTATCGACCAATGAAATGATTAAAAAATATCTAATGCACATAAAATTTGTTCACGTTACTTTTCACAATTGTTTCGCGTATAAGCTAAAGAAAATTCTGCCTATGCTGAGTAAAATTCCTGCCTCCACAATGATTGCATTGTATTTTTAAAGAAATCTAATAAGAATAAGTATTACACTGACTAAATTCCAATCTAGCATCAACTGCGATGGAAATGGTACAGAAGCGCTTCAATACTAAAATCTGAATGCTACATACATACATATATATATATATAATACCTATGAGGATACGGGCTCTCTCTGACACAAGCAAGCACATGGAAAAGGAGAATTAAGTTGAAGCAAAAGAAAATGAGTAAAATGAAAAGGGACATTTTCCTATACTTAACAGTTTGGTTCATAACATCATATGATAAATGAACTTGAATCTTTATGGTAGTTCAGTAAAACCTATCTGATAAAAATCAAATATTTGGGGAAGAAAAAAAATACTGGAGAATACTTTCCATTAATTTAGCATGTAAAGGGCAACAAGAAAGGATAATTTGAGGACACGTTAAATTAGAGTGGGGGGACCCAGTCACCCAAGAGAAGAATGGCATGCTCTTAACTATAGGAACTACTAGTCACACAACTCGACTCCAGTAAAATACAACTTAACAAACCCAACCACAGTAGAAAACAACTCACTTTTTTCATATAATTCATATATAGAAATCTGTGGAGCACATGCATTCATTATATTCGAAAGTTGAGTGAAGCACATGTGTTCAACACCGGCATCCACCGCAAGTATCCAATGTGAAATAATGTATTTCAATGTATATATTTTAGAATTCCCTGTGTATCGGTATATCAAATGCACTGTGTTGATGTCAATGTGCCAATGTCGATACTTCTTAGATAGAAATCTATGACAACAGTACCAACTACTTACCATAGTGACAAGTACTCTTATTTTAATTTTTTATCATCAAATTTACTTTAATGTACTTTCAAGCATGAAAATGTAAAGGACTGCCATATCCCTTTCTTTCTTGATTGGATATAAAGCATTACAGTTGAACATTGTTTAATAGAAGTCATGGTTATCACTCATCGAAATCTAGATAAAATTGTGTCTCATAGAACTTGGAGATTGAACTAATATCACAATATGTATTTTCACGTTTAGTCAAATCTGAAGGGGCTGAAAAGCAATTATCACAAAATATTTGCTGGAAATAGATGCAGAAAGTATGCAGGAGCAAAATATTGATATCTTACAACACCAGATCTCAATGCAGATATCTGTGGCTGCTTATTAGTCCCACCATATAAAACAACTGACTTTACGCCACAAGGAGACCCAGCATCACATAAAACATCAGCAATCTGCAATCAGTTGTGCATTCTACTATCAGAAACATGTCTTGGGCTGAATTGCACCGAAAACTCTATTAAAAAAGCACATAAAGAATACAATCACGTTGTCTATCAAACTATATCTTAGGAAATTATGTGAAATTATCATTTAAAACAATAAATATTAACAGAGACTTCACAAAAAAGGCATTCGAGGGGAAATGAGCATATAATGGTCGGTACCTTGTACAACATGTCAATACAGATACTACTTATTAGCAGCATAGTTATTTATTAACTCGTATTAATGTTGGGCATGCGCTTGCATAATTTATAAACAAGATAGTCCTACCAAGGAAAACTGAATTCTTTAATCAGAACAATATGGAACAGAGATTTGACTTGGAAGTCCTACATGAACTTAACATTCTTTAAACTTTTTTTTATTTATATTTTATCTCAAAAAAAATAATAATACAGCCATTTATTCAGATACTGACATGAACGGATGAACCCTATTGTTTATCATGTACTTCTTCGAGGCTGCATGAACACTGTACTTGGATCATACAGAATTTTTTTTAGTAATATGAAACGCCCAAATCAAGCCATTTTAGCATTGATGACAGGCACATAATAATAGGGCCAATTTATGTGGCATATTATCAGGGCCGGCCCTGAGTTCCCGGGGGCCCGAGGCGGACTCCCGAAATAATTATTTTTGGAGTCCCTTACTACCAGTATTTTTTTACGCGCAAAACATGTGCATATATTTACAAGGGAATTACAAATTTGGGGCCCCTAAAATCGCAAAAACTCCGGGGGCCTAAGGCGGCCACCTCACCCGCCTCAAGGATGGGGCCGGCCCTGCATATTATATTTCACTCAGAGCTTATAATCTGGAGAAACAAACATCTATCAAATTGTTGTCGCAACCTGAAAATTTTTTGGAACACCAGATAACTGGAAGAATTTGTGTCAAGGATTGAAAATTGTATCTACAATATATCAACTTCTACAAAGTAAATGAAAATTTAGACATCCGTGATTAGACATACCTGTTGAGCTAGCTCCCTTGTAGGTGAAAGTACTAGACAACGTGGAACTGCTTTTTTGGATGATTTCTTGTCATCCTTCAGTAATATATGCCTGAGTGCAGGAACACCATATGCTAGAGTCTTTCCTGGAAAATTGAAAACCAGCTGTAAAGATGCAAGCCCTTAAGTTGCATGTATATGAGCAAATCAAATGCAACAACAAGAATCCCTAGCACTCTACAACCACATACTGCAGTAATATGAGTATAACTGCAATTATGCATTGCAATACCTTTGTTTACCTTCTATACTACTCTATAGTTTACACTAATCAGCAGGAATAGTATACCTAATCTACGTTTAGTGTGCGTACCATCTACGTTTAATCTACGTTTAGTGTGCATCTGAAGGTTCTCTCTCTTGGTACTGTCAGTAAGCTTTAATAAATCAACAGAGGGTGAAATGTTGTTTCATGAATTTTTTTGTCTGCCAAGTCAGTCACTATGTAGCATGGACACTTTGACCATGGAGGCATAGACGTGTTGGACACGCATGTTGGAAATTGATACTTCATGGACACTCCTTGTTTGAGTGTCCTGAATTTTATAATATATCTAATATCTTATCACATTGGACGCTTCGACAAAGTTTTTTTTTGTGAACACCCTGTCAACAATTTTCAAACAATCTCTCATTTTTTTTGCTGGTTAACTCCTTACTTATATTGAGGTATGGATCTTTGCAAATTTTCTAATGGATATAATGTAAATTCTCTACGGGTTAGTATATATCTTTTTTTATTAATCGGCTCATATTTAATGGGTGGATGTTTTTTGGGTTAAATTTAAGCATAGTTCGGCTATGAAATGACATATTATATAATGTTATGGCCGTATCCCCTTGTACTTTTTACAAATTTGTTATGTCCCTTACCCGTGTGTTGTACCCGTGTCAATGCTTCCTAGCTGTCATATCTTTTTTACAAAATTGCAAAGTTGTAGCTTCTTCTATTTGAATTTGTAGATGCACTTGCAAATGCTTACAACCTACTAGTGTTTAGTATAATCATTTGCTTATGATCTATCATTAACACACCTTTGGGTCAGATAAAAGAACATAGATACAAACCAATATAAAACCACTTCCAACTCATTAAGAGCATGATCAGATGAGACTATAGTTCAAAGTTGTTTTCAGAGTCTCCTCACAGTAGAAGGAAGACCAAACTCTTACTAGTAAGCAAAAAAAGCTTGACAATTGAGAATAATCAATTCATATTAGCGCACTAGGTTCCATTTTAGAGTAAATGAGAATTCAACACTTCTAGTATACTCCAAATAACTGGTAAAGTCAAAACAGTAAGCAACAAAATTTTGACAATTGAGAATAATTGATTCATACTAAGTTCTACATGGTAAATGACAGTTTGACAACTAAATGATTTTTACAACTATGACATCAATAAATAAATAAATAAATAAATAAATCACAAACAATTACCAGATCCAGTAGCAGCAATCCCGATCAAATCACGCCCGCTCAACAAGAACGGCCAAGTGTTCGCCTGAATCGGCGAAGGCTTCTTGAAATTCTTGCAGCAATCAAGAACATCTGCCGGTAAACCCGAATCCGCAAACGAATCATACGCCTTGTACTTCGAATCCTTCGACTCCTTTCCAGTCACCACCACTCCCTCGATCCCTCCTCCTTCTTCTACTCCATTCAAACTCTCATCTTCCCTTTTCTTCTTCTTCTTCGTCTTCTTCTCGGAGTTGTCCACGGCTTCAGGTTTTGACTCAGCTGACTTCCTCTTCTTCTCCTTCTTCTCCTTCTTGGACTTCTTATCCTCTGTGGAGTCTAGGGTTAGGGTTTCTTCGACGAGTTCTGATTCGTCGCTGTTTTCGTAATTCTTCTTCTTGCTCTTCTTGTCTTTCTTTGGTTTCTTGTCGGAGAGTGGCGTATCTTGATCGCCTGCTTCGCCCTCGCCGCCGCCATGGATTTTTGATTCATCGAGTTTCCGGCCCATTTCGGCGGAGGCGGGAGGGGAGAAGACGAGAGAGAAAAAATAGGGGAAGAGGAATGACTGGTGGGCGGTTGCTAGGGTTTTAGAGAGGTGTCCAATTTGCAGAAAACCCTCCGGATTTGCGGCTCGGGTTTGGGTCAGAATCGTCAGATAGACCCGACTGGGAACGTAGTTTCCTTATTGGGCTTGGACTTGTGGACCGGACTTAGTTAGTGATAGGAATGGGAGTGGGCCTGGGCTGGGTTAGTATAATCTTGGGTATATTTACTAAACTCTAACCGGTTTTCACCTATTTGCAGATAACCCTATCCAATTTTATTTTTAGGGGATCACCCTAGCATAGGCTTATTTTCAACTCTCCAAAGCATTTTGGCGTATTTTCAACTCTCCAAAGCATTTTGGCGCTTGCTACGCACACACAATTTTTTTTAATACCAATATGCCCGGCCTTTTAAACGCCAGGTATCCAAAGCACTCCGCTGGCTAACACCAGGGATGTCCCGACAAAACTACTCAAACACTGAAATAGTTTCGCCAGATTACCCCTATTTTTTTTGTGGAATACCATTGTTGAAGCAATCATCGATCGAGGGGAGGAGGAAGACCAGACACCAAAGCAGCAGCATCCATCGGCACCAATCTCAAGAGAAAGACAAAGGAGTAGAGAAAGAGACCTTTGTTTGCCTTGGGATTTTTTTTTTCCCTGAAGGAGCTACAAATTGAATAATCTGAATTGAGGCGGGGATTTAGTTGTGAATAGGACTGCAATCGAGCCGAGCCGAGCCGAGCCGAATACCTTCAGGCTCGAGCTCGGCTCGTTTATGAAACGAGCTCAATTTTGAGCTCGAGCTCGGTTCGAGCAGAGCTTTGACCGAGCTTCGACCATATTCGAGCCAAATAGCTCCGAGCTTAGCCTAAAAAAAAAAAAAAAATCAAGCTCGAGTTCGGCTCGTTTACGAAACGAGCTCGGTTTTGAGCTCGAGCTCGGTTCGAGCCGAGCTTTAACCGAGCTCGAGCCAAATAGCTTGCGAATAGCTCGATTCGTTTGCAGCCCTAGTTGTGAATATATAATGACGGAGATATTCCAATGGCAGTGAGGGTGACGCAGTAAAAAAGTAAATATTAATCGGAGTCTGTGGTTACTTGATTTACAAGTTAAATATTTGTAAAAAACATGTTTTATCACCAACGGTTAGGAGATCAAAGATGTGATTTGGTCTAGTCATCATTTAACTTAAACTAGTATAATTCTGTACAGTATTGCACATAATTTTTAAAAATGTGAAAGTTTATTAAAAAAAATAAAAAATTCATCTAATAACATGTATACAATATTGCAATATTTTTAGGTTTGATTTACGTATATGATTCATGTGGGTTACCTCTAGCACTAGTATCGAGTCGGTCGGGTTGGGTCCTACACTACCGGACCCAGACTCGCTCATTTACGATTCCAACTATTGAACTGAGACCCGACCTGCGAGAAACGGGTATAGGTCCTGTTAAAAAATGCTACTTGTCGATTCCAGGTAGCGGCGTATGGTTTTGCCGGTGTTGGGCAGTTGGCGGCTAGCGTCGATCAGGAGGAGGAGGTGGGGGCTGCTGCTCGTCTCTTCTCCTTGTTGTTTCCTTTTGGTTTAGTAGGTTTTTTTTTTCTTCTTCTTTTTTTTGGTCCGGGTCGGGTCCATTTTGAGTGGACTCGGACCCGGCCTGAAAAATATGAATGGGTCCTATTTTAGGACCTGAACCCTACAACAATGGATCATGTTGGTTCGAGTCCAAAGCTGATTCTGGGTGTCAGGTTTTTGTGACACTGCTTATTACCTTCTACATTTGAGCTTCTTTTTTTTAAAAAAATAAAAAAAAGAGGGAAAAAACATTTAAATTAAAAGTTGTCTTAGCATACATCTAAAAACAAATATATTTTATTGCACGATTTTTAAGGTTTGATTAAGGTATATGATTCCAGTTCAAATTTTAAATGAAAAAAGAATGAGTAGTTGTCTCCTATACTTGTTCTCTTTCTTTATTTTAAAAAGAAAAAATAAGAACAATCCAAGACAAAAGTGATTTAGAGTAACATACTGTATAGATATTAAGGATCCATAATAATCCATCATTTGAGAACTCATATTCGACTTGAATTTGTGAAGTACAGAAATATAATAAAATATAATCTAATAAATTGATTGACAAATGTGGATAGTAATTTGAATATGAAATAAGTAAATAGACAAAGAAACTGGTTTTGAACTACATATATAGTTTTTTTTTAGGTAAAAGGTGGAATAACGCCACCCTGTTTCATTAATAAGAAATTAATAAACAACTCCGGAGTACCGGGAAAAGTAAAGCGCAGTGCAGGAAATAAAATATAAACCCCCAACAGAACCCTGGGGGGTGGGTTACATCATCCACACCTCAGACAACCAACAGTACAATAGATTAATACAAAATACAACATACAAAAAATCAGAGATTGCAGCTGATGAAAAACTGAAGAGCCTGGAGGGTGCCAACTCCTCAGTCCAGAGTCGGTCCGAACTCTACTTCCTCGTCGTCAAATTCTTCCACCTGGAAGACCCTTGCAATCCTCCCTCTCGCTCTCATGGCAGCAGCTGTGGCCCAAAAGGAAATTAGGTGCATGATAAGAGTAAGGTTACCAGAAATAGAATTACAAGAAGCACGAAAATAAAAATTGTTCCTATCTAGCCATAACACCCATGTGGTTGCCGCAATGGCAATATACCACGCATCCTTCATGCTATGTCGAATGGAGGCAAATCTGGGACCAACCCACAGTTCCTCATACTCGGTTGGGTAGTCACTTGTTCCTAGGGCTCGTAGAACTTCTATCATGATGGTCTTACTTCTTGTGCAGTGAATAAACAGATGGTTCAAAATTTCCGTATGCATGTTGCAGAACCCACAGTTGGTCGCAATGTGGGGTTGCCTCTTGGCCAGGTTCTCTCTGGTGAGAATGGCATTATTGAGCACTAGCCAGAGGAAGACACGTACTTTCAGGGGCGTTTTTGCCTTCCATAACACCGTTGCCCAGCTGAGTCTGCATCTTCGATAGTAAATTCGGTGGTACATGGATCTTACCAAGAACATTCCCCTACTCTCAAGTCCCCAACGCATCTGATCTGGGCCTTGGGCGCACACCACCCCAGACTGTGAAATCCGCATTTGCAGTTCACGCAGTTGCTGCTGCAATCATGGGCAAAGAGATCCTTGGAACGGCGGTCTCCAAATTCCTCTCTTCCATGTGCCTGCCACCGAGATATTCGGCCTAGTCGTTTTTTCATACAGCTCCGGAAAACTTTCCTTAAGAGCATGGGGACCACACCATTTGTCCCACCAAAATTTGGTAGATCTTCCGTTACCGATAGTAGACGTTACTGCTGAGTGGAACGGCCCACTGGCTTTGGTGATTCCTTTCCAGAGGCGAGATACGTTAGACCCAACTCGAAAGCCTAAACTTCTCGTCCCTTTTCCTCGAAGGTATGGTTGAATAAAATCCTGCCATCCTTCCCCACAGTGGTGAAAAACTTTCCACCACCATTTCCCAAGGAGGGCCAGGTTCATATCTCTCAGGTCAATGATACCTAGCCCTCCATGTTTCCTCTTCATGTAGGCTATACTCCATTTGATAAGGTGGTAACCTCCCTTATTCGGATCTGCCTCTTTCCAAAGGAATCTTTTTCGGATTCGGTCAATCCTTTGGATCACCCATTTTGGGAGTTCAAAAAACGACATGTAATAGATGGGCAGATTAGACAATACTGCGTTGATGAGCACCACTCTGCCCCCAAGAGAAAGCGATTTACCTTTCCAACCAGACAGTCTGTCCTCCACCCTGTCTATTATAGGTAACCAGTCAGCCTTAGTAAGTCTCCCTGGTCTGAGTGGGAGCCCTAAATACTTGATTGGGAACTCCTCCGTCGAGCAGTTTCGAATGGTGGCATGCTCCCGTGCTTCTGCCTCTGATAGTGTAATGGGAACCAGCGCACTCTTGTGGAAATTTATCCGTAGGCTTGACCAGGCTTCAAAACAGTAGAGGATCCCTTTAAAGCAGACTGTTTCAGCTCTAGCCCCATTTCCAAAGAGAAGGGTGTCATCAGCATATTGGAGAATCGTACACCCCTGATTAGAGGTGCTGCTGGCCACAGGCTTTAACCAACCTTTTCTATGACAGTTTTCTAGCATACCTCTAAGAACATCCGCTACAATAGTAAATAGGAGTGGGGATAGCAGATCCCCCTGTCGGAGTCCCTTCTTGCAAGGAAACGATGAACCGGGCCTCCCATTTACTGAAATTGCCGTTTTACTAGAATGCAAACATTGTTTGATCCATCTTATCCATTTGTCCCCGAAACCTCTCCGTCTGAGTGCCTTTAGCAAGCACTCCCAGTCGACGGAGTCGTAAGCCTTATCAAAATCCAACTTCAGGAGGAAGTTCTTGGAGTTGCTCTTGTGGCAGTGGTGGATAACTTGTTCTGCAGTGGCCACACAGTTTAGGATACATCTGCCCTTGATAAAACCTGTCTGGGTCCTACTGATAATACTATCCATAACACTTCCCAAGCGGATGGCTAGGACCTTAGTGATGATCTTAGCCGAGCAGTTTATCGGCTAATTGGTCTAAAATCCCCAACGCTCTTAGATTCCTCTCGTTTGGGAATTAGCACCACTTCTGCAAAGTTGAACATACCTAGCCTCAAACTGTTGTTGAAAAATTCCTCCATTAAATCCATAAAGTCTCCTTTAATTTCTTCCCAGAACACATGGAAGAACATCATTGGAAAGCCGTCTGGCCCAGGCGACTTGTCTGCATCCATCTGGTTGATGGCCGTTTTGACTTCCATTTCCCAGAAAAGAGCCTCCAAGGAGGAAAAGTTAGGTCCTGATCCATTCTGATACGCCTGCTAGTAGTCCTCGCTCATTGGGATCCTAAAATCATTCTTCCTCCCGAAGAGACCCTTATAGAAAGTTTGAAAGGTCGCGAAAATCACCTTTTCGTCTTGCGATGTCCCTGTATCTGTTTGAATTGATAGGATAAGATTGGTTCTCCTTCTTGCGCTTGCAACTCGGCGGAAGTCGGCCGTATTCGCGTCTCTCTCTTTGAGCCATGAAATCCTAGACCTTTGTTGCCATTTGATCTCTTCCAGTCTATAAAGATTGGCAATGTTATCTCGGAGCTCTAATAGACTATTTCGCTCTTCCTGTGACAGGACTCTAGTCTCTTCCACCCTCTCTAGCTCATCAATTCCTTCGAGGTAGGACTCTTTAGCGTGCCAGATGGTCGAGAATCTAGACCGATTCCATCTACAAAGCCTCTTTCGCAGTCTTCGAATTTTTCCACACCATCGGGATGCCGCATCCCTGCCGGAGATTGGGAGCACCCAATTCTCCATAACCATGTGATGGAATTCCTGAATTTCCAACCATGCCTTTTCAAATCTGAATTTCCTCGGCCTATTGGTTTCCCGTATCCCCACATTGAGAAGGATCGGGGTGTGATCAGAAATCGGTCTAGGGATCGATCTAGCTGATGCTAGTGGAAATTTAGCTTCCCAATCCATCGAGACTAGAATCCTGTCCAGCTTGGCCATCACCGGTGCCGCTTGCCTATTTGACCAAGTGAAAAGTCTATCGTTGATTGGGATATCAATCAGCTCTAGATCCGTGATCACTCTATTGAACTCCTCTCTGTGCCTGTCGCTAGCGCCTCTCCCCTTGTGCTCAAATGCAAATATAGTGATATTGAAGTCCCCACCCACAATCCAGGCCCCCGACCAGTACTGCCGGATGTTGACCAGTTCTTGCCAGAAGGCCTCTCGGTCTGTGGCCACATTCGGCCCGTAGACAACAGTCACCGTTTGCACCCAATCATCAGAACGTCGCTTGAGTCGGGCAGTCAGGGAGAACGTTCCACTGTACTCCTCTACACATGAAAGAATATCCGAATTGAACCCTATAGCAATCCCTCCTGAGGCTCCTGCTGACGGCCGCAACACCCACTCCTTGATTCTATTGCCTTGCATAAGTGTAATTTTCCATGCAAGTAATTGGGTGTCATTCGGGTTGGCTTTACATGAACCCCCCAACTTAAGATTTTGTGGATTTGGGTTTTTCATGGAAAAAAGCCACAGGACTCACAAAAATTAGAGCATTGAGATAGGACTAAAGAATTTACAAATGAAATTTGCCCAAAACAAAGATATATGAATCTGACGACTATCAAAATTCTAAATATATATATATATATATGATACATGAATCCGACATATTTCTTTTTTCTTTTTCTTTTTCTTCTACTCTACAGAAACCCAACAGGATATAGAAAAAAAAACTTAAAAATTTAATTACTCCTTCCCTCAAATTACTGAAGATCAGCCAATATACAATACCATCAATTAACTTCTTAGCTAGTAATTAGGATCAGCAACATCGATCCTAATAATTCCTCCACTTGTAAGAAACTAATCAAACTGTGCATGAAATCGAAAAACAAGTATGACCACAAATTAAAGATGAGTTGAATTTTCAAGAAACAACGATAATGAACATGCTTCCATCTAAATTGTGAATAATTACCATTAGCAATGCCAATTCAATTAGAACAGAAACATCGATAAACTCTAGATCGAATCACATTGACAATTTTTCTCAACAGTAGTAAATAAACAAGAAAACAACAAAGAAAAAGAAGAAGAAGAAAAAAAACCCTAGTCATAAATCTCAAGAATATCCTCGTCCTCCTCTTCCTCTTCTTCGTCGAAGCGATACTCCAATTCTTCATATTCTTCTACTTCTTCGTCTTCGTCTTCATCATCTGCTTCTGCTTCTGCAGGAAAAGATGCTATCAAGGACTGTATAGACTTGATCCTCTTCCTCTGCTCCTCTTCCTGATCTAGTGATTCCATGTAAGCCAACAGACAATCGCGCCTCCTCTTGAACTCTCTCTCCTCTTCCTCCTTCCTCTTCCGCTTCATCCGTGCACGCCACTCATCCGTGTCTTTCTTGTACTCCTCACCATCAGATTTCAAGGCAAGCAACTCGGTGTTTCGGAACTCCATCATCATTAACTTGTGCTCTGCCTCCTTAGCCACACGTGACAATATCCTACTTCTTCTCATTGTTTCCTGGTAGTTGAATTGATGACGCCGAAAGGGACAGAGAAGGCAAGATGAGGAGGAGGGAAAAGAAGATGGGGAAGAAGGGCAGCAAATGGTATCGGAAATCTTATGTAAAGCAACAACATCCATAATTGCTAGGGCTTCAAAAAGAAAACAAAGAGGTTTGCAATTAGTAAAATTTTAAGAAAGATATGTGATTTAGGGCACAGCGTCGTATTGTATTTATAGGCTTATGAGATGAGACTGAGGCGGTGAATTGGGATGTAGTAAGTATAAATCATTATATATGATGAGCTGGCTAGAATATATAGATCATAATAACAATTACTTTGTGACTAATTAATGTATCAAATATTCAAATGGTGGAACTTGAACATGACTGGTCTGACTCAGCCCTAATCTAACTAGAGTGTTACATGTTGTAAATGAGTCTAATATATTTTACTTATATTTTTTCCTCAGGTTGAGAAAAAATATATTTACTCACCAAATATCAAATGTGTTTTTAAGTTTGGAATGAGTACTAGTTACTTCAACAAGGCATGGATACATAAACCAGTTCCCTATTTATTTTCATGTAGTTGATTTAATTTGCTAGGCTTAGTTTTCTTTTGAAGAAAAAAAAATGGTAAGAGTATAGCCTCCTAGTTTCATTAATGACTAGTGTTACCCTGTGAAAATTACACAGACTAAAAAATAATTTTGAGGGACTCATAAAAGACTACTAATCAGAAGAAATTTATTCTGAGCCAATTGCATGAATCAGAAAAATAGAAATAAAATAAATTGAAAAAAAAAATCTGATTCGATTATAATTTTCAACAAAATAATGAAAGTAAGTGAATGAATAATATTGAAGAAATTAGAGGGTTTGGATGAGATTTAATCTTCTTCTTCTTGTCTTGTAAAATATGAGGCGGCGGGCGGTGACAGGGAGGCAATGGCGGTGGGCGTCGGGTGGTGATTGGCGGGGGTGATAGGGAGGAGGGGGGTTGGGGGTATAGGGAGGCAATGAAGGTGGGCGGTGGGCGGCGTGCATTGATAGGGAGGCAACAAAGGGTATGGCAGGATTTAGATATATTACGAGAAGAAGAGATCGTGGCCGAGGTTTTTAGGTTTTTTTGTTTTTTTTTTTTTAAATATTAAAATGTGTGGTTTACCATTTACGCATGTGAACTCCTACTTTTGATCTCCTTGCTCTATTTCAAAATAGAGAAAGAAAAGGGGTAGACACTCTCTCTCCTATTAGTATAATATATACATATAATAAGGAACAAAATAACCCTAGAATAGTGGGCAAACAAACAAATCGAAATGCAAAATAGTTAATCTACAGATATCCAAAAGATCACTAAAACAATTGGTATTAGAATTAGAGATCAAAATGCAAGATGAAGAGGAGAGAAAATATGATGGAGAACAATTTTTGATTAAAAGTGTGGGCCCCGGTATTTCATTAATGAGAAATCAACAAAACAAAAGTATAATGAAGAATACAATCCAAGGTTTAGTACTTGTAGAATAAACTAAGTCCAAACTCAAATATAATAGAATAAACTAAGTCCAAACTCAAATATATCTTTGTCACATCGACAAGTACAAGTAATTTTTAGTCACACCCATATTTAATCTACCATATTTAGACATCCACTCATTGGTTATGCCAACACCTTAGTAAATCAAAATCTCAAACTTTGAAGGGACGAATGTCCTACCTGAAGCAAAGTTTGAAAAAGAAGATGAGTAGCCCATTTCCTACTCCACCAAGTCTCATATGAGCAACACAACACCTATTGTTAGCATTATTTGCAGTTTTCATGCCACTATTTCAAGCTCAACGAAATTTTCTACAACCACGAGGCACGAGTCGAACGTCACCAAAATCTATCCTGGTTGCTGGTGGCTTGTCAACTAATCCGCTAAGCTCCAACAACTACCCTCACCTCAGTGCCCGAACCCTCCTTGGCTGCACCAACATTGATCAAGTTGTCCCAATTTAGCGCATAAATCCCATGAGCTATACTATCACCCATTTTAGTCCGACTTAGTACCCTCGACTCATTGGCTACACCAACATTGACCAAAAACCCCAATTTAGTGCCATGGCTTTCCTTGGTTCAGCTAATATTGAATAGTTCGACTCGACTTGTGCCTTAGCCTCCTCAGCTACACCTACTCGTGCTCTAACTGTCCTTGGTTGTACCAACATTGACGAACTGTAAGAAAATACTTTGAGATAGAGGTACAAATACAACAAATTAAGAAGAGGACAATGAAAACATTATGAAAATATGTAGCAAAATTAAGAAAGCAAAAAGAAAAACTAAATCGAGTATTGTGTGTCACACGATGTCCTTAAAACAGATTCGCATCTTTGCCATGTGCTAAAGGAATGCAATGTATAATTTCTAGTTGGATTTTTCGGGTGTGTGGAATCAGAAGAAGATGCATCAATTTATAGACTTCATGGGGAAATAGGCAAATGAATGCAAAATAAACATTTTGCTATTAATTTTGCATTTATTTGTCTGTTACAAAAGATTTATGGGATGCAGAATAAACATTTTTCTATTATTTTTTGTATTGATTTGTCTGTTACAAACCTTTAAAGGTGGACAGACTATTCAATGGCAGAGAAACAGTCGCAACATATTTTCAGGTGTGTGGAATCAGAAGAAGATGCATCAATTTATAGACTTCATGGGGAAATAGGCCAATGAATGCAAAATCAATTTTTTGTTGTTAATTTTGTATTGATTCGTCCATTACAAAAACTTTATAGGGAAAAACATGCCAAAGAATGCAGAATAACTGTTTTACTGTTATTTTTTAGACAGATTATTCAATAGCAAAGAAATGTTCACAGCATTTATTTGGCTAATACTTCAGATTGGTCCGACATTCGTGTCTGCAGGACGTGCGGGCGCACACAAGCCGCAAAGAAATGTTCGCAGCATTTATTTGGCTATTACATCAGATTGGTCCGACATTCGTGTCTGCAGGACATGCGGGCGTACACCAAGCCGCAAAGAAATGTTCGCAGCATTTATTTGGCTATTACTTCATATTGGTCCGACATTCGTGTCTGCTGGACGTGCGGACGCACATAAGCCGCATGTAATCCCGGTCCAAGCCCCCCCCCCCCCCCCCCCCCCACACACACACACACACAAAGGTTGAAAGAGACTATCCATGCCCCCAAGCCTTTGAAATCTGAGGTGAATACTATGATCCAAGAAACAACAAAACACGTAGATTAATGGGTAAGAACCACTCTCCCTCTCTTTTTCATCATCTTCTCTCTGTTTCCTTTTGCTCGTCCACCACCCAGCTGCAAACAGCTTGTCCTCATCAACAACTTCCTTATCAATGACATGAGTTGAGGAGGCATCATCCATGTCCTAGCTTTCGTTCAGTTTCAGGAAGTCGATGATTTTTTTTGTCAAGATAGGGCGAGACAAAGGAAAAATAAGAATCAGATGACGAATGTATGGATGAAGGGCAGGAATCCCAACTGATGACATTATATTGAGTAACTTCCATCTATAACCTCTAAGGCTTCAAGTAATTAGGCTCAATGCTCTGCCTTTGGAGATTGATTTAGGAGATGAAAAGAGGAAGAAAATACACACACACACACACACACACACACACACACACACACACACACACACACACACACACACACATATATATATATGTGTATGTATCTATATAAAAGATAATTTTTGATAATTTTATATCTCTAATCTTTAATCTCTAACATCTTTATCTTTACTATTTTAATGGGAGAGTTGGAGTTTGTAACCAAACAAACTCAAACTTTGTAACTAAACAAACCTGTGCAATACACATCCAAACTAAATCCAACAATATATACGTGTACCGCATGTGTTATATTCATTTAATTTAATGACAATACTTTTGGTAGTCATGCATTGCACGTACATTATACTATTTATCTACTATATTAAAGGAAGAGTTGGGGTTTGTAACAAACAAACCCTAACTTTGTAACTATATAAACATGTATAATACACGTTCAAACTATATTCAACAAATATAAATGTGCAGCGCACGTGTATCCCAAATCAAAACATTCAAATATAAACTTTTTTTTCTTATTTGATATATATTCATTTAATTTGATGACTTTATTTTTTTTAGACGTGCGATGCACGTACATAGTACTAGTAATATTTAATGGGAGAGTTGTGTAACAAATAAACATTTTCTAATTAGTTTTTTTTCTCATAAAATAAACATTCTTTTGACACCAAACAAATTTACTAATATTTAATGTGTGAAATGTGTAGCAAACAAACATTTTTTAATCTCTAATATTTTAATGGGAGAGTTGGGGTTATGTAACAAAAAAAACACGTGTATTGTAATCAAACAAACACGTGCAATGTACATGCATAACTAATATAAAGGAGGTCTCAGGTTCGATGCCAAACAACGTCGGAATTTTTTTTTAAAAATACATTTTTATAAAGACGTGCATCGCACGTGTAAATTACTAGTATTATAATATGAGAGTTGAAGTTGTCGTTTGTAAACATACCAATGTACGTGTATTGCATGTACATAAGTAATATGAAGGAGGTCTCATGTTTGAGGTCAGACTATGTCAGAGTTTTTACTTTAAATATATATATATATATATATATATATATATATATATATATATATATATATATATATATACTAGTTGGAATTTACCGTGCACCAAGTGCATGTTACTTGGTGCACATAAATGTTGAAAATTTTATCTAAACATACTTGCATTTAGCACACCCATATTCTTCAAACTACAAATTCGACTAAGTCAATCATCTTAAAAAGCAAACCGTAAATTTCAAAATTACTCCAACGACAACAAGCTCATTGAAATCAGATTTGAAGCAAGCATCAAGAACCCAAGTTTAATCAATTCTAACAAAATTTCAATCAAAAATTCAAACGATGTAAGAGAGAGTTATATGTGTAATAGTTTCATCTAAAACATAAAGATATAATCATTGTATTTTTCATAAGATTAATTATCATTTTCAACTTTAACTTTCTTGAACTTAAAACTAATATTAAAAAATGTTATTAAAAAACAAATTAGTAAATCCAAAACTGATATCATCATTTTTTTAAAAGATCAATCATCACTTTCGACTTTAAACTTCTTGAGCTTAAAATTGCTTGTAATTTCTGGTTCATCCTTTTTTAATTTTGCATTTTGTCAATATTCTTGTAATTGTTCTTCCATATTGGAGATCTTGTGATTGTACCAAAAAAAGTATACTCATCTCAAATGCATTTCTATCAAATTCTTCAACATTTTTTTCCTGCATATAGAATTAAGAAATTAGCTCTTAATTATTTGTAACACTATAAGAATAACATATTATAACTTATTCTTAATATTTTCCAGGTCTTTTGCGGAACAGCCATTGATGCATCTTGCTTCCTCATCAAATAAAGTCAATTCTGCCTCCGCACTTGTATTTTTTATTGTGATTTTGAATACATATCTGAAATAGGTTATTCTTAGTTTTTTTTTTAAATATTATTATTTATTATTTTTTAATAATTTGATTGAAGAATGGAAAGATGGAAAACTAACAATATGGTGTTTTGTATACCTTGGCTCATATTCAACATTATTCTTTTTACATTTCGACAGCAGGCTTCATCATTTTCAACATTGACTTTTTTTGAACAGATTTTACATGCAATGTACCATGGATCTTTAACGTCTTTTAACACTTTTGATCAAAACTTTGCAATAGTAGTATAATGCCTTGAAATATGAATTTTTTTTTGAAGTCATCAAAATATTTATAGACATATATAGAATTGAACAAAATATTTAAAAATAATTTCATTATTCATAATACCTCAAAAGAATCTTCGTCTGCACAAAAGAGAATGTCAGATAGTTTCACTTCTTCCACATCCATGACTTTTTTTTATTTATTTGCAAGGAATTACTTTTTAACAAAATTTCATTACAGTTTATCCTAAAACAAACAAACAAAATTATGTTAAATGTTAAATCGCCGCAAACATTTTCAGTGTTGAACACAAAGAGATGCCTCATTTGCAAAGGCCCTTCCACCCTCTTCTCCTTCCATCTTACAAGACTCAAGAATCTCCTCCTCAAAATATCCCCAATCCAGTGCTTATCACCACCACCACCACCCCTCCTATCCAAATCACCGCAATCATCAAAAAACCGACACTTACAAGTGGCAATATGAGGTAGATCCTCAACCTCTCTTCCATCTTCAAGTTGTTTGAGCTCTTCTCTGAGCCTTATGATCTCCGACTTCCAATCCTTGGCATTTTCCTCTCATTTTTGGATGTCGGAAGTTGAAGAGGGGGAGTATGAGAGGCGGGAGTTGAGCTTCTTGAACCGGAGGAGGGCGATGGCGAACGCGAGCTTGACGGCGTTCGGGTCAGAGGTTGAAGATGTTGGGATTGGGAGTGAAATTGGGGTTAGGGTTAGGGTTTTGAGAGATTGAGAGAGATCGGGATTTGGGGGGAGAGATCGGGAGAGAAGAGATTATAGTGGTTAGGGTTTAGGTTTTGAGAACGATCGGAATTTTGGGGGAAAGATCCAGAGAGAAGAGATAGATATGATTTTGATTAAATATATATATATGAGGAATTTTGATGGCTGATATATAATTTAAGAATACAGGATCTACGGTCCAGATTTATTGTGGCTTTTATCAAAAATCAATAATAGCCTCATATCAGTTTGATCAACAAAATGAACGAAGGGTATGCAAAATAAATTATACCATTCTCGAATTTTATATGCTTCGGGTTCATTCGGATTTATCTCTATTGTAGTGTTGTTTGTTGATGTGAGGGAGAATCCTGTTTAAAAAATCAATAATAAATAAATAAATAAAATATATAATAAATAACATTATTAATTTTTATTGTATATAATTACCTCCTAAGTTTGAGGTATTTATAGAGGTAATTACAATAATTGATATGTAAGTGATAATTCTTTTAGAGCTTTTCATTCCTTAATTGCTAGTTCTTCCCATAACGTAAGTAAAATTGATTTTGACCTTAAATTAAGACAAAATGTATGAATTACAAAACAATTTTGTAAATTATTAGACAACTTAATTAATCGATATTACCTGAATCCTACAACTGTAAGATTTCTTTTCTCTTCTTTATTACCATATTTTGAGTCTACCTTATCTACATCTCCTACATTAATTACTGCTAAACAAAGATCTATAGTTCAATGCAATTAGTATTTGATATCCTTTATCAGTAATAGGCAATTATATATATATATATATATATATATATATATATATATATATATATATATATAGTAACATAATTTTTTACCTTTAAAGACAGTAGAATATGTGCTTTACAATTCGTCTACAGTTGCAAATTTGTACCTATCCTTATCAATGATAAAAAATTTCTCAACTTCATCTACAACACTTCCCAACTTAAAAAAGATGTCAATTTTATCGTGCACCGGGTTATATCTTTTGTCAACATTTTTCATTATTCCATTAGAAATTAAGTAAGTTTTATGCTGCTTAAGCGTATGTTGGAACGCTTCTACCACTTCATTAAACATTAGAGCCAATATTCTAGTTCCCTACAAAAGATGAAAATTTAGTATTAATAATTATTTATGTATTTATATGTATGAATATTTTAACAATATTTAAAGTACCTTACCTCATCATCCATAAGTGCCACTTTTAAGAATTTTTTTGTGCCTTTACTATTTTTGTATTCTTTCACACCATAATGTTTCGTAACCAAAACTTTAATGGTCCACAATTGTTGATTTTCTTGCAAGGAATTAATAGAGGAGTATTCATTGTGGGATTTGTCCATTGATATAGATAATCTACAAAAAATATAATTATTAATAAGTTAATTTATAAAAATAAAAGTTGGAAACAAAAAGAATTGGAAAAATCATTAAAGTGAGCATTCATCTTAAGCATTGTATGTTTATAATTAAAACCAAAGGACGCTATGGGAAGTGTACAAACTATTAACTAAGAGCAACTTTACACTTGCATAGTTAATATTCTGCTGTAACATCAGTTCACATATATTATATAATACACACTTGTTCATAAGGTAATCCTTTCATTCATTATTCAAATATAAAGAGTAATTCTCAATGGATGGGCAAATGGATTTTAAATGATTTGATTTTAACTGTTTGGATTAATTTCGATGTGTAGATCAATGTGAACGGATCGTTTATATTTTTATTCTTGCTTTTATAATAGAAAAACCAACAACACTTGTCCAACAAAAGCAATATCCACATAATATGAATTCATAAGAAATAAATGGGGTGAAGCTAAATTAAGCTGTACTTCTTATTTGTTAGGAATTTACATTCAACTACGGTAGCAAAGACTTAACTAAAATGTGTTTAAGCAATAATTTGGAACTTGCGATAATCCATGACTTTGAACAAAAGCAACTATACTGTTCAAATAAATTATATGAAAGCTAAAAGTAATGAGTAAATGTATATCCATGGAAGGAAAATAAATTGGATATTTAGTAAAGCATTAGAACAGTAAAACACCTATGATGTAAAATGATGATAATTTTCTTCTCCATCAAAAGAAGTGTCCAAAACTATCGGGAATTAGATTCTAGTTTTGGTTCAACTGCATCTCCCGACCAGGATATGCTTGGGATACGAAGAGTACTGCAACCTTGATAATCACCATCAAAATGTCTGCTAATTTGTTCATCGTGGTCTTCAATTGGGATGGAACCCGCAAGTACCTTCGAGGATCTTATCCCCAATAAAAGTACAGATAAGATTTAAGTTAATCTACGGGGAATGTAGATTTGTATCATTTAAACTGCGTTATGCACTGAACAACCTAGTTCAATTCATCGTGGTCATAAAATTTATGATGCAATACAAAAAATTTCTCGTTAAATCACTACATTATATTTCAAGAATTCTATAATATATCACGAACAGTGAAGAAAATATTTTGAAAGAGACTCACTAACTATCATATGGTGGTACAAGAGCTGCAGCTAATGCTAGTACAGTAAAAGCCTGATTCTTTTGAACATGCATGCATCCACAGGAACTTCAAGGAGGACGAAGCAAGCTTGGCAAAAAATAACAGCTTTGCTCCAGACAATACATGTTTAATTTGTGTTTCTACTGTAGGATAATGGCTCGATTCTGGTTCAGATTGTTTTGGAGTATCTGCAGCGAATGAAAGTTCCAGTATATCAGTCGACTGGGTTGGAGGATTAGTCGACTGTCCCGAAGGAAGTATCAGTCGACTGGTAATTCGACCAGTCGACTGTCGGCGGGTTTTGGATCCAGAATAGGCCCATTTCGAAAGGCCCAATAGTTTTCCTATAAATACGACCCGTTAGGGTTTTGTAATGAGAGACGGAAAGAGAGACGAAAATTACAGATCTCTATTCGGTTTTGCAGCCGTCATCTCTTGTAAACTTTGTTTTGCCCATCGTTGATTATAGCAAGAAGAAACCCCAACCGCCCCGTGGATGTAGGCATGTGTTTTGCCGAACCACATTAAATCTTGTGTTCTTGTGTTGCTTGCTTTTATGTTTTTCTCGCTGTTTCTCTCGTTTGATTGTTGGTTAGTTTGTATTCCGCACAACAAGTGGTATCAGAGCTATTGGTTCGACCTAGAGGGAGATGGCGAGTAATGCAGATGCAACCAAGGATGTTGTGGGATCAAGTTCGTCCAGAACAACGATTCACAACGCAAAATTTGAAGTTGAAAAATTTGATGGGACAAACAATTTCGGGATGTGGCAATGTGAGGTGTTGGATGTTCTTGTTCAACAAGAACAAGATGTTGCTTTGGAGAAAGAAAAACCAAAGGATATGTCCGAAGCAGATTGGAAGAAGTTGAATCGAGTTGCGTGTGGGACTATTCGTCTCTTTATTGCGAAGGCTCAGAAGTACGATTTGATGAGGGATACCATTGCTGCGGTGTTGTGGAAGAAACTCGAAGACAAATACATGAGGAAAAGTTTGGAGAATCGGCTGTATTTGAAGAAGAGACTTTTTCGCTTCACCTATACGGAAGGTATGTCTATGAACGCTCATGTTGAATCATTTAATAAATTATTGGCTGATTTGTTAAATTTGGATGAGCAAATTAAAGATGAAGATAAAGCCCTAATTCTGTTGAATTCATTACCTGAAAGTTATGATCATTTAGCAACAACGTTAATATATGGAAAAGAAACTGTGAAATATGAAGATGTTGCAAATGCTTTGTTGAATAATGAAACTAGGAGAAGGGATAAAATGGTTGATAGAGAAACTTCTGAAGCATTGATTGTAAGGGGCAGGACTGAGACCAGATCTGAGTCCAAATCTGGGAAAAAGGGAAACAAATCTCGTTCCAAATCGAGAGGAGTTTCGAAGGACAGGAAAATACCGGCCAAAGATGAATGTGCTTTCTGTCATGAAAGGGGGCATTGGAAAAAGGATTGTCCAAAGCTACGAAATAAGGGAAATTCGACTGCAAATGTGACTGTTGATAATTTAGGTAGTGGCGAGGATTTTTCTTTTGCACTTGCTTCTAGTCCCTCACTTTATCAAGAAGTATGGTTTCTTGATACAGCAACCTCCTATCATATGTCTTGGAGAAAGGAGTGGTTTACTTCTTTAGAGTATATGGATGGTGGTGTAGTTTTGATGGGAAATGATGCACCTTGTAAGAAGGTAGGAATCGGGAAGATTGAATTGCTAATGCACGATGGTCTTATTAGGGAGCTTTCAGATGTATGGTATGTTCCAGATTTGAAAAAGAATTTGATTTCACTTGGTGCTTTGGAGGCCAGTGGATTGAAATTTGCTAGTGAAGGTGGCATTCTGAAGGTGACTAGCGGATCACTCGTGGTGATGAAAGGACAAAGAAAAAGGAACTTGTTTTTCTTGCAGGGAAAAACATATTTGGGTCAGGCTGCCAGTGTAACTGAAAGGCCTAAACAGGTTGTTCCCGACTCTACTAGGTTGTGGCATATGCGACTCGGACATGCAGGAGCAAAGGCCTTGCAGGGGCTTGTGAAGCAAGGGTTGCTTAAAGATGCTAAAGGGTGCAAGTTGGAATTTTGTGAACATTGTGTTTTGGGTAAGCAAACTAGGGTGAAATTTGGTACAACTGTACATCAGACAAAGGGTATCCTCGATTATGTGCACACAGATGTTTGGGGCCCTACTCAGACACCTTCTATGAGTGGTAGACACTGGTTTGTTACTTTTGTTGATGATTACTCCAGACGAGTTTGGGTATATACCATGAAGCACAAAGATGAAGTTTTGACATTGTTCACAAGTTGGAAGAAGAAAGTTGAAAATCAGACTGGTAGGAAGATTAAGGTTCTGAGGTCAGATAATGGAGGGGAATACAAGAACGATCCGTTTCTGAAATTGTGTGAAGATGAAGGGATCCAGAGGCACTTCACAGTTAGGAAGACTCCACAGCAAAATGGGGTTGCAGAAAGGATGAACAGAACCTTACTTGAGAAGGTGAGATGTATGTTAGCACAGTCTGGATTGAAGAAGACATTTTGGGCAGAAGCTGTTATATATGCAAGCCACATTGTTAACCGTTTACCATCAGCAGCACTTGAAGGCAAAACGCCTATTGAGGTATGGAGTGGTAAACCTGCATCTGATTATAGTTTTTTGCATATATTTGGTTGTCCTGCTTATTTTCATGTAACTGAAACTAAACTTGATGCAAGAGCCAAAAAGGCTATATTTGTTGGTTTTAGTACTGGTGTCAAAGGTTACAGGTTGTGGTGTCCAGAACAGAAAAAGTTAGTAATCAGCAGGGATGTGACCTTTGATGAGACCAGCATGATAGGCTCGGGACAGTCGACTGGTGGTCGAGAACAGTCGACTGGTGAGCAGCAGAATAGCAGGAAAGTTCTCCAACAGGTGAGCAGCAGAAGCTCGGGACAGTCGACTGGTGTACAGTATCAGTCGACTGATGATCGACAGCAGCAGCAGAATGGGAGAGTTCTCCAACAGGTGGAGTTAGAAAAGCTTTCAGTTGAAAATCCTGCCCAAAATGATGATGATGTGGTTGATACTGAGAATGATGAAGAAGTTCCTATCTAGCAGGAAGAATCAATTGCAGTAAGAAGGCAAAGAAGAGATATCAAACGACCGTCTCGCTTTACAGATACAGTTGCATTTGCTCTTCCCATTGTGGATGATGAAGTTCCCTCCAACTTCAAAGAAGCCACTAGAAGTTCAGAAAATGCAGATTGGAAAGTTGCTATAGATGAAGAGATGAACTCTCTTCATAAGAATAAGACTTGGGATCTAGTGCAACTACCAAAGGGGAAGAAAGCAATTGGTTGCAAGTGGGTGTATACGAAGAAAGAAGGTCCAAAAGGCAGTGTTCGGTTCAAGGCTAGACTAGTTGCAAAGGGGTATGCTCAACAGGAAGGAATTGACTATAATGAAGTGTTCTCTCCAGTTGTGAAGCATCCTTCTATTCGGATTTTGTTGGCATTGGTAGCACAGTTTGATCTTGAATTGACACAGATGGATGTGAAGACTGTGTTCTTACATGGGGATCTAGATGAAGAAATTTATATGTTGCAGCCAGATGGGTTTAAGACAGCTGGGAAGGAAAATTGTGTTTGCAGGTTAAAGAAGTCTCTCTATGGGTTGAAGCAATCTCCAAGGCAGTGGTATTTGAGGTTTGATCAGTTTATGAAAGTGCAGGGATATTCCAGAAGTGAGTATGATCATTGTGTCTACTTCAGGAAGTTGCAGAATGGTTCTTTCATATATCTGTTATTATATGTGGATGACATGTTGATTGCCTCTAAAAATGCTAAGGAGATTCAAAATTTGAAGAATCAGCTGAGTTCTGAATTCGAGATGAAGGATCTTGGTGAAGCCAAGAAGATACTTGGGATGGAGATAGCTAGAGACAGGGCAAAGGGCATAGTAAGTTTGACACAGAAGCAATATCTTTTGAAGGTGCTGAAACGGTTTGGTATAGATGAGAAAACTAAACCAGTCAGTACACCCTTAGCCCCTCATTTCAGAATTAGTGCTTCTCAGTCTCCAAGTACAGATGAAGAGAGACAGTATATGGCTAATGTACCTTACACTAGTGTGGTTGGCAGTTTGATGTATGCCATGGTTTGTACTCGACCAGACATCTCTCAAGCGGTGAGTATGGTTAGTCGATATATGCATGACCCAGGCAAAGAGCATTGGCAAGCGGCAAAATGGATTTTGAGGTACATAAGTGGCACCACAGATGTGGGTTTGAAGTTTGAAAGGGATGAAAATATTAGCAGGTTATTGGTGGGTTATGTTGATTCTGATTATGCAGGTGATCTAGATAAGAGGCGGTCTACTACAGGCTATTTGTTTACTATGGCTAGAGCACCTATAAGTTGGAGGTCCAATTTGCAGTCCACTGTAGCGTTGTCTACTACTGAGGCTGAATACATGGCGGTTGCTGAGGCCATGAAGGAAGCCATTTGGATACATGGACTTTTGAAGAGCTTGGGAATTCATCGGGAGAAGGTGGAGGTACACTGTGACAGTCAGAGTGCTATTCATTTAGCGAAGAACCAAGTTCATCATTCGAGGACCAAACATATTGATGTCCGTTATCATTTTGTGCGTGATTTGATAAAGGATGGTGATATTCATTTGGTGAAGATTGGAACAGCTGATAATCCTGCTGATATGTTGACCAAAGTTGTTGGGGTAGCCAAGTTCAAGCATTGCATGAACCTGGCTAATATTTTGCATGTTTGATAATTTGGCATGGGCGGTTTGGGATAGTGCTTTGCTATTGGTTTGGTTAGTATGTGATATCATACTAAGGTGGAGTTTGTTTTTGTTACATTTGGTGATGAGCATTTGTTTGGAGTATTTGTGGACATTGCTTGGGCTACTTGGAAGATTTCGCCAAGGTGGAGATTGTTGGATACTTGGAAGATCTCGCCAAGGTGGAGATTGTAGGATAATGGCTCGATTCTGGTTCAGATTGTTTTGGAGTATCTGGAGCGAATGAAAGTTCCAGTATATCAGTCAACTGGGTTGGAGGATTAGTCGACTGTTCCGAAGGAAGTATCAGTCGACTGGTAATTCGACCAGTTGACTGTCGGCGGGTTTTGGATCCAGAATAGGCCCATTTCGAAAGGCCCAATAGTTTCCCTATAAATACGACCCGTTAGGGTTTTGTAATGAGAGACGGAAAGAGAGACGAAAATTACAGATCTCTATTCGGTTTTGCAGCCGTCATCTCTTGTAAACTTTTTTTTGCCCATCGTTGATTATAGCAAGAAGAAACCCCAACCGCCCCGTGGATGTAGGCATGTGTTTTGCCGAACCACATTAAATCTTGTGTTCTTGTGTTGCTTGCTTTTCTGTTTTTCTCGCTGTTTCTCTCGTTTGATTGTTGGTTAGTTTGTATTCCGCACAACATCTACAATATGAGCCCTGTGAGTTCTTTGACATATTACGAAACACATTGGAATTTGATCCAGTTGAGGGCCAAATAAAGAATGCCTCTAAACTTGGAAATGCAACTAAAACTTTCTTGAAAAGCTATACTTCCAGATGTTATTAATTGGTTGGAATGGTTTAAAAAAATTTCCACCAATGAACCAAATTGTGACAAAAATTGAGATACATCAGACTCTTTAGGGAAGAAAAACTGATTCCGACCATCTAGATCCAAGTTTGTTAAAGAAAACCAGTGAACCATGTTAGGTTGTTTTGCTAATAATACCCTCTACAAATGAGCCGTTCTCGCAAGTTTGCTAAGCCGATCATGTTCACATAAAAGAAAGATTGTGAGAATCAAAGTTGATCACAATTTCCAATACAAACGGAATAATGCAAATATTACAACAACAACCCCTTTATCTCAAAATTCAGGTGTTAGCTAAATAATGCAAATATGGCATACACACAAAACCATGGGTTCTTCCAGATACAAAAGAATACACAAGCCACCAACCAGTGCGGTTTACAGAAATATTCAGAAGAAGGAAATGTCAATCAATTGAAACCAATAAAGAAGTGTACACAAAGTCAATAACATAAAATGATCACTCCATGTAATGAAAATGCAATCAACAGGTAGAATTTAGCTTTCAATATCAAAATCATATTAAAGAATATTTACCGTGTCAAACTCTAAATTTTATCAATAGGACTTGTAAACAGTGTACTCACAATGCACACGCACATATAATGTTCCAAATATCGCTAAGCCCAAAATCACACACAAAATATTAAATTGCTCACACATATGTTTACATATCACCAAGCCCGCAATCAAAAAATGACTAAGCTTGAACCTATTATTTGAGATCAAAGTAATGAATGAAAAAATGATCAACTATTTTCTTCCAAATATGATGCACAGCATGTAAAAGATTTAGCTCTTGGTGAAGTCCTCTAATGTTGATCACCGAGAATGACCATAATTTGCATGACTATACTTGAAATTTTATAATTGCAGAAATGCTGGATCACAAATCCATAACGAATTTCAAGTTAATGCATAAGTACTATTTTCGTCTAAGGGTTCAGCCAAAATTTTACCATAGCCCTTCCCTCAAGAAGTCAAAGAATGGACATCATATAATAGGGAAACAATCCATTAACACCTTCTGTCCCGATCTATACTGACCAAGCTGAGTAAAATCCAGCCTTTGAAAGTTCATAATAATAAAAAAATCGGTCTAAAAAAAGACCCAATCAATTCAGCAATGCTGAAACTCTAAGTAGTTCTCTCACATGTTTTTTTAAATAGATTTCAACTGAAAAGGCTACAAGCTAAAATATTGAGTAAAAGAAATAAATGCAAGCTCCATATGGTAGTATCGTTCGAAGTAAAAGAACAGCACCAGAAGCGGCTCTAGTATCTAATACTCGAAGCTAATTACATGCAATGCACATTCCCACAACTACCTGCTAATTGCAATTCCATCATTTACTCGCAAGCGGTACATAACCAAACTATCTGTAATGTATACCAGAAACCTTAACCTATGTAAATCTATATACAAACAAAATAAATTTAACTCTGAAATTCTGCCATTACGCGAAACCTTCCAAGTTGTAGGAAGGATTAAATAAACAAATAAATACACTGAATAATAACAAATTTATCAATCAAATTAAACCCATAACAAAAAAAACTCACCGTTTTTTTAATGAGAATCGAGATGGACAGATGTGGCGAGGATGAAGGTGGCCATGGCAGACGTGGCGAAGAGGGGAGGAGGCTGAGATCCAACGGGACGGAAGGATGATGTGAACGACGACGACAGCGGCGGTGGGACAAGATAAGGGTTAGAGTTGGGGGGATCTGAGGGATTGGGGGTTTCGAGGAGAGGAGTTGGGATTGGGAGTGGAATTGGGGTTAGGATTTGGATTTTGAGAGAGATGGAAGTTGTTAGGGTTAGGGTTTAGAGAAAGGGTACACGAGAGGGAGAAGGAGAGGAAGGAGAAAGTTGGGTACATTTATTATTATTTATATTTAGTTTAAATATAAAAGCTAAATAAATTATCACAAATCAATAATAGCCTCTGATTAGTTTGATCAACAAAATGATCGTAACTTGTAAGGTTGGAATTGGCTCTGGACAGATTTTTTTTTTAATTCTTGCTATTATAATAGAAATAGATAGATATATTAAGACGTGCATCATACATGTAATAATCTCTAATACTATAATGCGAGAGTTGTGGTTGTGTAATTTGTAGACAGTCAATCATCTAATCTCAACCACTCATTTTTAACTGAGAGTTATATTAACCATCAATTCGCTCAACTGTTTGTCAGTTATCATAATACCGTCAAAATTCAAATTTATGTACAACATAATTATTTACAAAAGTGTCGCTTATATAAAATAAAAATTAGTGCCGCTAAGGATAATTTGTAAAGGGTATGGTAAGGGTTTGGGATGAGTGAAGGAAGATCTAACGTTCGAGGCCAGACCACGTTAGAGTTTTTACTTTTAAAAAAAGTTTATTAAGACATGCATCGCACGCATAAATTACTAGTCTATAATAAAATCGGAGAGTTAGGTTGTCATTTGTAGACAAAGAAATCCGTGTATCGCTCGTACATAACTAATATAAATGAGAACTCAGGTTTGAATTCAAACTACATTTGAGTTTTTTTACTTTAAAAATATATATATTTATTAAGATGTACCGTAGCACATGTAAATTACTAGTATATCCAGATAAAGAAAGAATTGGTATCTGATAAATCATTATCATTACTTATTAGAAGTCGGATTTACTAATTACCAATTACAAATTAAATCCTCTTCAAATCCAGCTGGCGCACATCCGGTCAAATCTGGTAAACAAAATCAATTACTATGATTTCCTAAGTTAGAGTCTTATTTAATTGAGTCCAAATCTAACCAAATCTTACTAAAATCTTTTCAGTGGACGTAATTAATTTGGTTACATAATCCTCAATTCTAAACAAGAATAAAATTTACATATGAATCGTTTTATAAATCAGGCTCGAATTATTTGTTTTAATTATATATTTTATATATCTACCTTAGCTGACTTGATTAGAGCTGCATCTTGACTAAAAGCATTTCTTTCATTATTTTTTTAATAATGATTTTAAAACCATTTGATAAGGAAAATCCCATTATTCATAAAAACTTTTTTGTTTTAAAGTTGGAAATTAACAAAGTGTTTCAGGGAAATTGTTAAAGAATTTGATTAGAAATGAAAACTTCATCTTATGCCAAAATTTAAAACTTATGATTATCAATAAAAATCTTAAAATTTATGATCTAGAAAAAATTATACATGAAAAAAGTCGGAATTAAAATTAGACCTTAAATTGTTTTCGTCCATATAAAAATAAGATAGTAATTAACATTTTGTCTTATATTTTTCCTTGAGGAAATGAAATATAGGACTTAAAATCGTATTATTCTTGTACTCATGGTATTCATGTTTGTACATTTTTCATGTAGTAGATTTAATTTTGCTAGACTTAAATGTTTTTTTTCCCTTTTAAAGAAAAAGTGGAATATGCTTGTAAAAAAAAAGTGAAATATAGATATCATGTTCATTCATAAGAAAACAACAAAATGACTCCAAAGTCCAAGCTACTGGATAAAACAAACAACCGAAATTCAAACAAGACATAAACCTATCAACACCCCAAGAGAGCAAATAAACCGAGACAAGGGCCAAAAAGGCAGCCCAAAATGCAAAAGGAAAGCAAACTAAAATAAGTTTAAAAGGTCCAAAATAAGATGTTGTGGTGTCCATGTGGTTTTAATGTGCACATATTAGCAAGTTTTTTTGTTGTTGTTGTTGTTTTTGATAAGTAACGTGCAAATATTAGCATGTTATAACTACTAGATTTTGGAACAGCCTTCAAAATGGTTTTGAAAAAGTATGTCTGTGTTTAATAACACAACATTCCACCCTAAGATTGTTGGACATACTGGACGAACTAATCAGACTCGGATTATGCCGAGGACAAGTGTCATAGAATTAGGAGCAAGCCGGGGATCGAACAACCAACTTGATGGTGAAAGAATTCTCATACAATATTTGGGAGAGATATGTTGGAGAACTAGATGCAGAGACAGCGTTTACAAGTTTAGCAAGGGAGGGAGTAGTTAAGAGTGTGGGTTTTGCTTTGTATTTGTTTTTCACTGTTCCGATAGATGTGTTGTATCTGTACTGCTTGTATCATTATTTTCTTATTAAAAAGTGGCGGAGAGGTCACCTTTTTCTGAAAAAAAATATCAGATCCAAATGGTAAAGATGATGGTTTACAAAGGATAAACATGAGAATCTAAAACAAACAGAACATTACTAAATAACTTGTCATTTTTTTGAATTCAGAACTTTAGAAATAAATAGTTAATAATAGCCCATCATCGATCATATCATAATGCCCAAGCTTCCCCCATAAAGAATATCAATCAATTTTGGAATAAATACAGGCAGATAGTTAAGCCCGACCACTAGAATAAATTGGTTTAACTGTGTCCATCAAAGTTAATCATATACTGTATACTATACTGTATGTTGTAAGGGTTCAATGTATGGCAAGTTACAGATCGATGAATGAGCATTTGTAAAGTGTACAGTATATTTAATAGAATTGGTGAGATGGATGATAAATAACCTACAACAATCCCACAAAACTGAGCAGTTGAATAACAGCAGGTCAGGAGTTCGGAGAGTATGATCATCGTCGCTGAGAAGCAAGCATTGTTTGCTTGCAGAAATGATGTTGCATCAGTAGTGTCCCTGTGCATAAGATCCTATGAATAATATAGAGATCAGTGACTTTGAGGTAGTACAAAGGGAATACTCTTTAGAATTGACTAAATATCTAAAAAAATTTGAGAATGCATATGTATTTATCATGCCCACACTGCAGTAACATCAAATACCAGCAATACTCGAGAAAGAAAAAGGTAGAGATTTATTGTTTAAAGCACAAAGCGAAGTAAGAGTTACAACATCTGTAGCCTCTTAGTTTGATATGTAATCTTGTACTAGTACTTCATATGAAGTTATTAGCCGACACCAGAACCACTAACCCTTAGTTTAATCAATGTATTGCGCAATACACAAACCAAGGCGCGCGGCCTTGTGCTGCAAAGATGTCAACCCTGTTTTCGGAAAAAAATAACTATTTGCGCTTTATGTAGGGGCTTACAAAACTTGAGTGGCACGACATACCTTACCAGTCAGACTAGGCAGACTACGCAACTAACAAACTAGGATGTTAGTGTCACCTGTCCTAGCCAAGATGCCTAAATATTTTATGTCAGCTATTTCTTTATTTTTAGCTAGCATCTAGTAATATTTGATTGCCTCTATAGTTAGTTTTGTAGTTAAATGTCTTTAGATTTTAGAATTCCCTTATATCATGCTATATAATATAAGCAAGGAACTCTAACTAATAATTAAAGTATGGTTTAATTTTAGATTTTAGATTTTAGATTAAAGTATGGTTTATACCTGAGAAAGTATATAACTGATAATATAAGCAAGGAACTCTAACTAATAATCACATCGATCAAATCATTTATTACAAATGACTTCTTCTCTAGCTCTCATAGTCAACTTCTATCAATCTTTTATAACTGAATTACTAACGAAAATATGACTATCAGTTCAGTTCACAATCAATAGCAAGTACTACAAAATTTTGAAATTTTTTTAAGAATAAAATAAATCAATTACGATTGACAAATATCAAAACACAGACACACTGTAAACAAGACTTCGTCAAATTCACAGAAGCAGCTCTTGTCACAGTTTAGAGAACGAAAAAAGATTCATGTATCCAAACACAAAATTTGGGATAAATTTGAGAATACTAATCATAAATTTCTGATAACAATGAATTAAATCTCTATTTAGGCTGCTTTTGGATGCAAAAATATATCCCAAGAATACCCAGTTTTGGTCAGCTTTTAAGGAACAGAAACATATCCTAAGAATTACCATTAATTAGCATGGCCAATTCAATTAGAACGGAAACATCAATAAACCCTAGATCGAATCACATTGACAATTTTTTTTCACAGTAAATAAACAAGAAAACAACAAAGAAAAAAACCCTAGTCATAAATCTCAAGAATATCCTCTTCCTCCTCTTCCTCTTCTTCGCCGTAATGATACTCCAATTCTTCATATTCTTCTACTTCTTCGTCTTCGTCTGCATCATCTGCTTCTGCTTCTGCTTCTGCAGGAAAAGATGCTATCAAGGACTGTATAGACTTGATCCTCTTCCTCTGCTCCTCTTCCTGATCTAGTGATTCCATGTAAGCCAACAGACAATCGCGCCTCCTCTTGAACTCTCTCTCCTCTTCCTCCTTCCTCTTCCGCTTCATCCGTGCACGCCACTCATCCGTGTCTTTCTTGTCCTCCTCACCATCAGATTTCAAGGCCAGCAACTCGGCGTTCCGCAACTCCATCATCATTAACTTGTGCTCTGCCTCCACCTCCTCTGCCTCCTTCACCACACGTGACAATATCCTCCTTCTCATCGTTTTCTGGTCGTTGAATCGATCACGCCGAAAGTGACAGAGAAGGCAAGACGAGGAAGAACGGCATAAAATGGTATCGGAAATCTTATGTAAAGCAGCAACATCCATAATTACTAGGGCTTCAAAAAGAACACCACGAGGTTTGCAATTAGTAAAATTTTTAAAAAGATGTGATTTAGGGCACAGCGTGGTATTGTATTTATAGGTATATGAGATGAGAATAAGGCGGTGAATTGGGATGTAGTAAGTATAAATCATGTATATATATGATGAGCTGGCTGTAATTAATATATATATATCATAACAATTACTTTGTGACTAATTAATGTATCAAATATTCGAATGGCGGAACTTGAGCTTAACTGGTCTGACTCAACCCTAATCTAATTAGAGTGTTACATGTTGCAAATGAGTCCAATATATTTTACTTATACTTTTTCTTCAGGGTTGAGAAAAAATATATTTACTCACCAAATATCAAATGTGTTTTTAAGTTTGGAATGAGTACTAGTTACTTCAACATGACATGGATATACATAAACCATTTCCCTATTTATTTTCATGTAGTTGATTTAATTTGCTAGTCTTAGTTTTTGTATTGATGAAAAAAAATTTGGTAAGAGTATCGCATCCTAGTTTCATTAATGACTAGTGCTACCCTGTGCAAATTGCACAGACTAAAAAATAATTTTGAGGGACTCAGAAAATTATATAAAACTCACAAAAAGTGTGAGAGAATTGAGAGAAATTACTTCTTCAAGATCCGGCGCATAAATTCATAACAGTGATGGAGATTGCACGACATTTGGATGACGTTCACCTATATTGAGCTTGGCAGTGTTGTTGTGAGAAATCGTGCGGATTAGAGTGTAGTTAATAAAATTTCATCACACATGACTACTAATCAGAAGAAATTTAACCTGAGCCAATTGCATGAATCAGAAAAATAGAAATAAAATAAATTGAAAAAAATTCTGATTCGATTATAATTTTCAACAAAATAATGAAAGTAAGTGAATGAATAATATTGAAGAAATTCGAGGGTATGGGTGAGATTTAGTCTTCTTCTTCTTCTTCTTGTCTTGTAAAATATGAGGCGGCAGGCGGCGACAGGGAGGCGATGGCAGTAGGTGTTGGGTGGTTATAGGGGAGGGGGGGGGGGGGGGTACAGGGAGGCAACGATGGTGGGCGGTGGGTGGCGTGCATTGACAGGGAGGCAACACAGGGTCTGGTAGGATTTAGATAAATTAGGAGATGAAGAGATTGTGGCCGAGGTTTTTAGGTTTTTTTGTTTTTTTTTAATATTAAAACGTGCAGTTTACACGTGTGAACTCCTTCTTTTCATCTCCTTGCTCTATTTTAAAATAGAGAAATAAGTGGGGCTCTCTCCTATTAGTATAATATATAGATATAATAAGGAACAAAATAACCCTAGAAGGGTAAACAAACAAACCGAAATGCAAAATAGTTTTTTTTTTTTTTTTTTGACTGGAAAAGGTAGGACAAGCCTACCTCAAGAAAATATATATATATAAGACAAAGTATATAATACAAAAAACTGCTATAGGGTGATGCTCAGGATATGAGAGGAGTTGAGTTCGAGATGGCATGGCAGTGGACCGTAGAGAGGGCAGCGGACGTCTGTCGTACACCTCAACTAGGGCCACCATCATGATCTCATCCCCCTTCCCCTCCCTTACAATCATCCGAGCCATTCAATCCCCGAGCAGTAAAACAGGTCAGGAGATAAAGCTAAACAGAGTGCAAGTCTACATACTGGATCAGTCCCAAAATACAGTTATAAACACAAAAGCTGAAAACAAGTGCAACCGAAGACTTTAAGTTGCATTTCCGCCGGATGTACCCCCTTGAGCAGGCCGCATAAGATCACTGTCACCTGTCCTTCCCAACTCCTCCATGATTCTGGTCTTCTTCTTTGAAGCATCATTTGAATCTAGCCATTGAGAAAACCAGAACTTAGTATTAGCAATCAACTTAATCACCGATGTTTGCTTGTTGGAAATGCAAAATAGTTAAACTACAGATATCCAAAGATCACTAAAACAATTGGTATTAGAATTGGAGATCAAAATGCATGATGAAGAGGAGAGAAAATATGATGGAGAAATTTTTTTGATTAAAAATGTGGGCCCCCGGTAAGAAATTAACAAAACAAATAACCAAAGTATAATGAAGAATACAATCCAAGGTTTTGTACTTGTACAATAAACTAAGTCCCAACTCAAATATATCTTTGGCACATCGACAAGTACAAGTAATTTGTAGCCACTCCCATATTTAATCTACCAAGATTTATACATCCACTTATTTGTTATGCCAACACCTTAGTAAATCAAATCTCAAACTTCGAAGGGATGAATGTCCTACCCGAAGCAAAGTTTGAAAAAAAAGATGAGTAGCTCATTTCCTACTCCACCAAGTCTCATATGAGCAACACAAATCATTTGCAGTTTTTATGCCACTATTACAAGCTCAATGAAAATTTCTACAACCACGAGGCATGGGTCAAACGTCACCAAAATCTACCCTGGTAGCATGTCAACTAATCCGCTAAGCTCCAACAACTACCCTCACATCAGGGTCCTAACCTTCCTTGGTTGCACCAATATTGATCAAGTTGTCCCAATTTAGCGCAAAAACCCCATAGCAAGGCTGGCTCTGAGTTCCCGGGGGCTCGAGGCGAACTTCCGAAATGGGCCCACCCAAACATTTTTCAAATAGAAAAAACAAAAAATACATGTATACAAAAAATTGGCACATTTTTAAAGCAAAATATGCAAAATATATATCGTCGAATAACTAAGAAGAAAGAGCCAAAGAGGATTTGTTTTAAATGTGAGTTTCGGTTTTCGGGTTGAGGGTAAGGATTTTGGGTTTGAATTTGAATGTGGGTTTCGGGTTTGAGTTTCTGTTGATTTAAATGTGGATTTGTTTTTAAATCACCCAAATTTAAAGCCTCAAATTCAATTAAGTCCAAACCCAAATAATTTAAACAAAACTTTAAAGGCCCGAATATTTATTTTTGGGGGCCCCTAATAATAATATTTTTTTACGCGCAAAATATGTGCATATATTTATAAGGGTAGTACAAATTTGAGGGCCTTTAAAATTGCAAATTATCCAGGGGCCTGAGGCGGCCGCCTGACCAGCCTGAAGGGTGGGGCCAGCCATGCCCATGAGCTACACTATCACCCAATTTAGTCCGACTTAATACCCTCCACTCCATGGCTACATCAACATTCACCAAAACCCCTAATTTAGTGCCCTAGCTTTCCTTGGTTCAGCTAATATTGAACAGTTCGACCCGACTTGTGCCTTAGCCTCCTGGGTTGCACCTACTTGTGCTCTAACCCTCCTTGGTTGTACCAACATTTACGAACTGTAAGAAAATATTTTGAGGCAAAGGTACGTATACAACAAATACAACAAATTAAGAAGAGGATAGTGAAAACATTATGGAAATATGTAGAAAAATTAAGAAAGCCTAAAGAAAAGCTAAACTGAGTCTTGTGTGTCACACAATGTCCTTAAATCAGATTCACCTCTTCGCCAGATGCTAGAGGAATGCAACGAAGGAATTCTGGTTGGATATTTTCGGGTGTGTGGAATCAGAAGAAGATGCATCAATTTATAGACTTCATGGGGGAATAGGAAAATGAATGCAAAATAAACGTTTTGCTGTTAATTTTGCATTTATGCATCTGTTACAAAAGATTTATGGGGGAAACATGCCAAAGAATGCAGAATAACTGTTTTGCTGCTATTTTTTGGATAGACTATTCAATAGCAAAGAAATGTTCGCAGCATTTATTTGGCTATTACTTTAGTTTGGTCCGACATTCGTGTCCGCAGGACGTGCGGGCGCACACAAGCCACATGTCATCCTCACCACGGCGACAAATTCGGCAGGCCATCCCAACCATGATATCAAATTCGCTGGGAATCCCTTCCACCAGTCTATAAAACCCAAGGGCAAAATCATCTTCACCTTTATATTGCACCCTTTGATTTGTATGTCAGGGAAAATAGGAGAGGACAAGATCAGTTGTTGGATGAACCAATTTCAAAAGCATTTATAGACAACCAACCATCTAATCTCAACCATTTATTTTTAAGTGAGTTATATTAACCATTCATTTACTCAACTGTTGTTAGTTACCATAATACCCTCAAAGTTCAAATTTATTTACGGTATAATTATTTACAAAAGTGTCACTCATATAAAATAAAAGTTTGTATCACTATGGGTAATTTGTAAAGAGTATGTATGAGTAAAAAGTATGTATGAATAAAAGTTTGTATCACTATGACGAATGTCCTATCCGAAGCAAAGTTTGAAAGAGGAGATGAGTAGCTCATTTCCCTACTCCACCAAGTCTCGTATGAGGAACACAACACCTATTGCTAGCATTATCTACAGTTTTCATGTCACTATTACAAGCTCAACGGAAATTTCTACAACCACGAGGCATGGGTCGAACATTACAAAACTCTACCATGGTTGCATGTCAACTAATCCACCAAGCTTCAACAACTGCCATTACCTCAGTGCCCTAACCAACATTAATCAAGTTGTCTCCATTTAGCGCATAAACCCCATGAGCTACACTATCACGAGGCATGGGTCAAACGTTACCAAAATCTACCATGGTTGCATGTCAACTAATCCACCAAGCTTCAACAACTGCCATTACCTCAGTGCCCTAACCAACATTAATCAAGTTGTCTCCATTTAGCGCATAAACCCTATGAGCTACACTATCACCCAACTTAGTCCGACTTAGTTCCCTCGACTTGTGCCTTGGCCTCCTGGGCTATACCTACTCGTGCCCTAACCCTCCTTGGTTGTACCAACATGGATGAACTGTAAGAAAATACTTTGGGGGTAGAGGCAAAAATTCAACGAATTAAGAAGATAACAGTGAAAACATTATGAAAATCTATAGTGAAATTAAGAAAACAGAAAGAAAAGAGCAAACCGAGTCTTATGTGTCATGCATGTCCTTAAAATAGATTTGCCTCCTCGCTAGGTGCTAAAGGAATGCAACGAAGAAATTCTGGTTGGATATTTTCAGGTGAGTGGAATCAAAAGAAGATGCATCAATTTATAGACTTCATGGGGGCAATAGGCTAATGAATGCAAAATAAACATTTTGCTGTTAATTTTGCATTTATTCGTCTGTTACAAAAGATTTATGGGGGAAACATGCCAATGAATGCAAGATAAACGTTTTGCTGCTATTTTTTGCATTGATTCGATGGACCGACTGTTTAGTGGAAGAGAAACATTCACATCATAATTTCGGGTGTGTGGAACCAGAAGAAGATGCATTAATTTATAAACTTCATGGGGAAACAGATCAATGAAAGCAAAATAAACTTGTTGCCGTTAATTTTGCATTGATTTGTCCATTACAAAAGCTTTATGAGGGAAACATGCCAATGAATGCAGAATGTGCTATTATCTTTTTGATAGACTATTCAATAGTAGAGAAATGTTCGCAGCATTTATTTGGCTGTTACTTCAGGTTGGTTCGACATTCGTGTCTGCAGGACGTGCAGGCGCACATAAGCCGTATTTAATCCCAATCCAAGATTTGCACCTTTATATTGCACCCTTTGATTTGGATGTGATGGAAAAATAGGAAAAGATGGGGGAGAAGGGTATATATATATATATATATATATATATATATATATATATATATATATAATTACTAGTAATCTGCACGTGCGATGCACTTTCTAATTTTATTTTTTAAAAAAATACTATGGCGTAATCTGACCTCAATCCTGGAATCACCATTTATTCATTACATACTCTTTACAAATTACCCCTAGTAGCATCATCTTTTATTTTATATGAGCGGAACTTTTATAAATAATTATGTCATAAATAAATTTGAACTTTAAGGGTATTATGGCAACTAACAACAGTTGAGTAAATGAATGGTTAATACAACTCCCACTAAAAAATAAATAGTTGAGATTAGATGGTTGATTGTCTACAAATGACAACCCCAACTCTCCCATTATTAGAGACAAGTAATTTACACGTGCAGTGCATGTCTTTATTTATATATATATAATGGGAGAGTTGGGTTTGTCATTTGTAGATAATCTGTAATTTGTAGACATTCAACCATCTAATCTCAACCATTCATTTTTATAAGTGGGAGTTATATTAACCATTCTTTTACTTAGCTGTTGTTAATTACTATAATACCCTCAAAGTTCAAATTTATTTACGACATAATTATTTACAAAATTGCTACACATATAAAATAAAAGTTTGTCCCATTAAGGGTAATTTGTAAAGAGTATGTATGAGTAAAGGGAGGTCTTAGGTTCGAGGTCATATCATGTCTTATTATTTACTTTATAAAATAAATAAAAAGTTGATTAGAACATGCATCGCACGTGCAGGTTACTAGTCTCTAATATTATGATGGGAGAAGGCCTTAGTGTCATTTGTAAATCTACCAACGTGTGCATTGCATGTGCATAACTAATGTGAATGAGGTCTCAGGTTCGAGTCCTCACTACGTTAGATTTTTTACTTTAAAAATTTTTAATATATTAAATGTGCATCACACGTGTAAATTACTATCTATGTATCTATCTATCTATCTATAATATAATATATAATATATATAATAACTATTAATGGAAGAATTGTAGTTGTAAATCTACCTACTTACATGCAACACACGTGCAACTCCAACTCACCCATTATAGTCTTCACATTTACTTTTAAAAATATATATAATCCTATTTATTAAGGTATGCATCGCACGTGTAAATCAGAGTTCTTATTTTAAATTTTTAAAATAAATTTATACGTGCATCACACGTGTATATTACTAGTATATATAATGGGAGAGTTGGGGTTGTCATTTGTAAACAACCTGTAATTTGTAAACATTCAACCATCTAATCTTAACCATTCATTTTAAGTGGAAATTATATTAACCATTCATTTACTCAACTGTTGTTAGTTACCATAATATCCTCAAAGTTTAAATTTATTTACGACATAATTATTTACAAAAATGTTACTCATATAAAATAAATATTTGTGCCACTGTCGGTAATTTGTGAAGATAAAGATTATGTGATGAGTAAAGGGATGTCTCAGGTTTGAGACCATATTACTTCTTATTACTTACTATATTAAAAATAATAATTAGAATGTGCATCGCGCGTGCAGATTACTATCTAATCTAATCGAATCTAATAATCTAATCTCTAATCTCTAATATTATAATGGAAGAGTTGGGGTTGTCATTTGTAGACATTCAACCATATAATCTCAACCATTAATTTTTAAATGGGAGTTATATTAACCATTCATTTATTCAACTGTTGTTAGTTACCATAATACCCTCAAAGTTCAAATTTATTTATAACATAATTATTTACAA
Organism: Hemerocallis citrina; assembly: GCA_017893485.1. NCBI lineage: Eukaryota > Viridiplantae > Streptophyta > Magnoliopsida > Asparagales > Asphodelaceae > Hemerocallis > Hemerocallis citrina. The sequence continues at coordinate 199,043,353 of CM030366.1, read as the reverse complement.
AAGTGTCACTCATATAAAATAAAAGTTTGTGTCAGTAGGGGGTAATTTGTAAAGAGTATATCTCTACTATTTTAATGGGAGAGTTGGGGTTTGTAACAAACCAACCCTAACTTTGTATCTATATAAACACGTATAATACACGTCTAAACTATATTTAACAAATATAAATGTGCACCGCACGTGTAGCCCAAATCAAAACATTCAAATATGAACTATTTTTTCTTATTCAATATATATTCATTTAATTTGATGACTTTACTTTTTTTAGACGTGCATCGCACGTACATTATACTAGTGATGAGTAAAGGGAGGTCTCAGGTTAGAGGCCAGATTACGTCTTATTATTTACTATAAAAAAGAGAACGTGCATTGCACGTGCAGATTACTAGTAATAATCTGTAATCTCTAAAAATCTAATATTTTAATGAGAGAGTTGGAGTTGTGTAACTAAACAAACATGTGCATAACTAATATAAAAGAGGTCTTAGATTCGATGCCATATAATATCGAAATTTTTGCTTTTAAAAAACATATATATTAGGACGTGCATAGCACGTGCAAATTACTAGTTTAATATTATAATGGGAGAGTTGGGGTTGTCATTTGTAGACAATCTGTATTGTAGACATTCATTCAACCATCTAATCTAAACCATTCAATTTTAAGTGAGAGTTATATTAACCATTCATTTACTTAACTGTTGTTAGTTAACATAATACCCTCAAAGTGTCATTCATATAAAATAAAAGTTTGTGCCACTAGGAGTAATTTGTAAAAAGTATGTGATGAGTAACGGGATATCTCTTCGAGGCCAGATTAAGTCATATTATTTACCATATATTTTTTTATAAAATAGAACGTGCATCGCACGTGTAAATTACTTATAATCTCTAATATTATAATGGGAGAGTTGTCATTTGTAGACAACCTGTGATTTGTATGCATTCAACCTTAATTAAATCTACACCACACAATTAGATTAGATCTAACCTTAATCTAACTAAATCTTTCAATTAAGTCTACACCACACAATTAGATCTAACCCTAACCTAACTAAATCTAAACCACACATTTTGGTAACTTTGGTACAAAAAAGATTAATATTGTGGCAACTTTGGTAAATTTTAGGTATAAGTAATTGGAAGAACATATTATTTACAATTGAGTAATCTCTACTTACTATTTTAATGGGAGAGTTGGGGTTTGTGACAAACAAATCTTAATTTTGTAACTATATAAACACGTATAATACATGTCCAAACTATATCTAACAAATATAAATGTGCACCACACGTGTAGCCCAAATCAAAACATTCAAATATAAACTATTTTTTTTTATTCAATAGATATTCATTTAATTTGATTATTTTACTTTTTTTAGACGTGCATCGCACGTACATTATCTCTGATCTCTAATATTATAATGGGAGAGTTGTCATTTGTAGACAACCTGTGATTTGTATGCATTCAACCTCAATTAAATCTACACCACACAATTAAAAACCTGTGATTTGTATGCATTCAACCTCAATTAAATCTACAACACACAATTAGATTAGATATAACCCTAATCTAACTAAATCTCTCAATTAAATCTACACCACACAATTAGATCTAACCCTAAACTAACTAATTCTAAATCACACATCCTAATCTCACCCCAACCTAATTAAACTCCAATTAATTATTTAAATAAATAAACAAACCCACCCTCCTCTCAATCTCTCCTGAAACTCCCTCTCTCTCCCCAAAAAAAATTCAGATCGATCGCGCCTCCTATCTATCAAATTTTTTTGTAGGCGTGCATCGCACGTACATTATACTATACTATTATAATGGGAGAGTTGGGGTTTCCATTTGTAGACAACCTGTAATTTGTAGGTATTCAACCATCTAATCTCAACCATTCAATTTTAAGTGGAGTTATATTAACCATTTATTTACTCAACTGTTGTTAGTCACCATAATACCCTCAAAGTTTAAATTTATTTACAACATAATTATTTACAAAAATATCACTCATATAAAATAAAAGTTGCTGCTAGGAGTAATTTGTAAATAGTATTTGATAAGTAAAAAGATGTCTTAAATTCGAGGCAAGATTAAGTCTTAATATTTACTTTATAAAAATAATATATTACGGAATGCATTGCACGTGCAAATTACAAGTATATATATATTAGAGATTATAATATTAGAGATATATCTATTAAGACTTGTACATAAGACGTGCAAATTACTAGTATATCCAGATAAAGAAAGAGCTGGTATCTGATAAATCATTATCTATACTATTATTAAGCAAAAGTCTATTTTAGCGGCTTTTTACTATCATGCCCTCATATACATAACACACCAATAAAATAATGTAGGGTTAAATTTGTCAAATTTTACCCCTGAACAATACACAAAAGAAGGTCACAACCGTAATTTTCACCCAAATCAAACTCTCTTTCTCTCTCTAAAAAAAAAAAATCCCCCACCCCGTCCATTCCTCTCCGTCTCTCTCAAAATCCCCAACACCTCTCTCTCTCTCCTCATCGCTTACCTCGGAATCCCTCTCAAACACGTCCTCGATTGTGCCGCTCCTCTCCACCCAGTCCACGGACCCCACGAACCCGCCACTTGATCTTCTTGAGGAGTGGACGATGACGCGCATGAAGTTGGCCTGGGAGGCGGCGACGAGGCCGAGGGCTTGGCTTCTGGGTCGAAGGAGGAGAGTGGAGGGAGAGAGGAGGATGAGGAGAGGCTTCTTGATCGTTTTCTTTTCAGGCGAATGCGGAGAAGAAGCGAGATTCGGTGGCGCTGGCGTCAAGATTCAGTCAGAATTCAACAAGAGGGCTTCCAAGATTGGGCTTGGCATCCATCAGACATCTCAAAAACTTGCCAAAATCGCTAAATGTAAGTCAAAATCTCAAAGTTTCTTGAATTGGAATAATTGATTTGGTATTGAATCAATTCGGTATACATAAGTTATATAAGGCTGTGGCTGGATTGGCTTGGATGCAACGATTGTGAAGTTATGCGTGGAGAGAGTTTGATCGCGAAGTATAGGTTGATGGTTTAGAATTTAGTGTTAAAAGGTTGACGAAAATAAATGTAAAGACGAAGAACTCGAGGTTGAGAGATGACATGGTCAGTGCCTCATGGGAAGTGAACCCATGAAACTCTGATACAATGTGAAAAAAATACCTTCCGGCGAATAGACTAGATCTCTGATGTTGTAGTGAGTGACTAGATCTCTGATGTTGTAGTGAGTGTTGTTTGGATTTATGTTTATAGCAATATTATGTCAATTTCTACATCAAGAGCTTGGAGAAGGAAGAGATGAGAGGTCTCCATGGAGAATGTGGTTGGGATCTCTGGAAGAGGATAAGTCACTTTAAAAGTATAAGTAGAACCATGGAACCACATTTCAGTTTGCACATCCAATAGTTGGATAGAAATAGAAGAGAAAGCAAAGGAGGTGGCAGGAAATGGCAACGAGGGCCAAGCGATCGAAATCGACCTTGGAACGACATACTCTTGCTAGCTCCTCTGTTTCCAATGTTTTTTTTTTAAACTTCCAGTTTTTGGATTGTTTAGTTGTGGAATTCATTTTTCAGGAAATTGTGGTGTATTTTGTCATCACAGACTACTGCATGCCTGGAATGACTGAGTATGATCTGCTAAAGAAGATTAAGGTACATTTAATTTTTTTGAAAAAATTATATTATATAATTTCAAGTGAGGAAACATAATCTTATTGGGTTGTATTTTGTGTGGTAATTATTTTTTCAAGAGATTTATGGGGATGGTTTGATAATTGAATCAGGAGTCACAGTCCTTCAAAGATTTACCTGTTGTCATCATGTCATCTAAGAATGTTCCTTCCAGGATTAACAGGTCTGGACTTCACCAAATTACTATTAATTTCTAGAATTTAAACGTAGGTTTTTTCTTCTTTTTTTTCTTCTTTAAATTTCAATTTATTCGATGAGAATGGTAGCATTTGTACATAAGAATAGAGATGGGTATTTGTCGTGTTCTTTAGTAGGTGAAGGAACTTGATGGGTATTTGTCGTGAATTCAATGGTACTTCACGACTCTTCTTTTCGATGGTACTTCAGGTATCTTTCTGACTCTTCTTTAGCAATGAATTTATGGGGTTTTTAAATGAATTTTGTAATCTTATTTAAGTTTATGTGACAAGTTTATATAACAATTACTTAGATTGAATGCATGAATATTGCTACAATATTTTTTTATGTTTTTAGTTATATCGACGTATGCATCACGAACGTTTATAGTTATGTAATGTTACTATGTTAGGGTCATATGTGTCAATTGCATTAATATCCGAACAGAATATACAGTTGAATTAACAACTAGGAATTTGATATAAGTTGCAAACACCAAGAAACTTATAAAATGAAGCAGCACTAGATGGCAGATCATGCACAATGGTATCGGGTGAATGGGTTCAATATATAACACAAGGGCGAGGTAAAGACCGGAGAAGTGCCTTGCATTTATTCAAAATATGACTGACCTGCTAATGAACTGGAGTAGAGAATTGGAGAGCTTTGTTACTTTAGAATCACCCATCACTGCTTTGGAGTTGTTCAAAAAAGAGGTTGCCAGTGGAACTTGCTCTGTTCCTACATATTTAAAAAAACGTGCATCGCACGTGCATATTACTAGTCATTACTAATTAGAAGTCGGATTTACTAATTACCAATTACAAATTAAATCCCCTTCAAATCCAGCTGGCGCACATCCAGCCAAATCTGGTAAACAAAATCAATTACTATGATTTCCTAAGTTAGAGTCTTATTTAATTGAGTCCAAATCTAACCAAATCTTACCAAAATTTTTTCAGTGGACTTAATTAATTTGGTTACATAATCCTCAATTCTAAACAAGAATAAAATTTACATATGAATCGTTTTATAAATCAGGCTCGAATTATTTGTTTTAATTATATATTTTATATATCTACCTTAGCTGACTTGATTAGAGCTGCATCTTGACTAAGCATTTCTTTCATTATTTTTTTAATAATGATTTTTAAACCATTTGATAAGGAAAAACCCAATATTCATTAAAAAAAATTTGTTTTAAAGTTGGAAATTAACAAAGTGTTTCAGGGAAATTGTTAAAGAATTTGATTAGAAATGTCAACTTCATCTTATGCCAAATTTTAAATTTTATGATTATCAATAAAAATCTTAAAATTTATGATCTAGAAAATTTATTCATGAAAAAAGTCGGAATTAAAATTAGCCCTTAAATTGTTTTGGTCGATACAAAAATAAGATAGTAATTAACATTTTGTCTTATATTTTTCCTTGAGGAAATGAAATATAGGACTTAAAATCGTATTATTCTTGTACTCATGGTATTCATGTTTGTACATTTTTATGACTTACGACATGTCATCAGCAATCGGCAGCCCCTAATTGATCTTTTGCTCCAGCTCAGCCGCTCACGGAGGAAGGCAGTCCCTTCTGACCCAGCTCCGACCCCTCCATCCCGAAACAACCGTAGCCGCTCCCCCAGGGGAGGTTCACCTCTGCCCCGTCCGGACGAACAAGCTCCAGTCACGAGAGCCGAGTTCCGAGAGTTCGGGAACGAGATCCTCCGGGGCCTTGGGGGCGGTCCCGAGTTCGAATAACAAATCGCCGACCCAAGGCGCAAAGAGAGCCAGGGTCCCGTGTCTCACGGGTCGTCCCAGCCAAACGAAGCCGTCCTCCACCACCTCCAGGAGATGGAGAATCGCCTCGCCTGCATCAATAAAGGAGGGCCACAAACAGGCCAGGCTCATCAGCTGAGCCGACCTCCGTTCTCCCCCCAAATTCTTGATGCCGAGATTCCCAGGAATTTCAGGCCGCCTCAGTTCGAGACCTACAATGGCGAGAGTGATCCAGCTGATCACATGGAAGGATTCAAAACCCTCATAAGGATGCTCAACGCATCAGATCCTCTCCTATGACGCGCCTTTCCTGCCACCCTGCGCGGGCCGGCTCGAGAATGGTTCTCGAAGCTCCTCCCTGGGTCGGTTTTCTCGGTCGACCAATTCGAAGCAAACATTCTCGCCCACTTCGTCACCAGTCGGAAGGTAGAGAAGACGAGCGCATCCCTCTTGGACCTCAAACAGAAGGAAGGAGAGACCCTCCGCAAATTTGTGAGGAGATTCAAAACGGAAGCAAGGGCGGTCGCGTTCTTCGATGCCAGCGTCGCCTCGGCGTCCTATCGGTATAATGTTCACCACGGCCAGCTGAAGGCCTCCATGGCTAAGAAACCGCCCCTAGACTTTCCCGACCTCCTCAACAGGGTCGAGAAGTACATCCGGACCGAGGAGGCCCTGCATCCCAAAGGCCTGAAAGAAACCCTAGGAAAGGGGAAGAAGAAGGCCGAAGAACCAGAACGTCTGAAGAAGGCCCACAAGGATCTATCCGCCCAGAAGCGCTCCCTGTCGGTCCCCCATTTTGAGAGGTACACTCCGCTGACACAAAACGTGTTGGCCATCCTCTTGGAAATCGAGGACAAGGGCATCGTCCGCCTTCCTCCCTGACCTAACTGCAGCAAGAAGAGGGGCCGGAGATTCTACTGTCACTTCCATCGAGACAATGGGCATGAGACCGATAATTATCACGCCCTCAAAGATGAAATTGAAGCCCTCATCCAGAGGGGTACTTGAGGGAGTTCACTCGAACCACCACCAGGGACCAGAGGGATCCACGGCCGTCACCTCCTCCTCAGACGATTAGCAGGCGGCCCGAGACCGAGCCTGAGCTCGAGGATACCGGTGCATCAGCCATCCTTCACACCATCCATGGAGGGCCTATGGGGGAGAATTGAACAAATCCCACAAAGATTTCGTTCGAGAAGTGAACTCGGTCCAGAACTATCCTCCCCCTGTGGACTAGAGGTTAGAAGTCACCTTCTCCAACGAGGATCTTGAAGGCGTCCGACTTTCCCATTGTGATGCTCTAGTGATCAACCTCGGTATGGCGAACCATGAGGTCCGACGTATCCCTGTAAACAACAAGAGTTCGATCAATATTCTATTTCTAACCACGTTCAAAAGACTTAAGCTCTCCCATGAAAGGTTGAAGCCGACAGGGTACACGGTTCATGGGTTCTCTGGCTTCCCCATCCAAATTGAGGGAATTGTCACACTTGACGTGACGGCCAGCACGGACCCAACCATTCGGACCGAAGCAATGGATTTCATGGTGGTCAACATCAAGGCAGTCTACGATGCTATTCTCGGTAGACCTGGCCTTTGCACGCTCCAGGTGGTTCCCTTTACCTACCACTTGAAGCTAAAGTTTCCCACCGATCATGGGGTCGGTGTAGTTCGAGGCAATCAGGAATCAGCACGTTCGTGTTACATGACCGCAGTGGGGGGGGGGGGGCAGAGTCTTTCCCCTCGATGCGGTAGAACTCCATTTCCGAGCTAGGTTCGGAGCCCGTAGACATGCTGGAGGATGTCCCTTTCTCCGAGGGAGACATGTCCAAGTGGTTCCGGGTAAGCCAATCTCTGGCCTCGGACCGCAAGCTGGAAATCATCGAATGCATCAGCCAAAATTTTGACCTCTTCACCTGGACGTCGTCCGACATGTCGGAGATTTTTGAAGACGTTATAATGCACTGACTAAGCGTCCGTTCAGACTCGAAGCTGGTCCAACAGAAGCGATGCAAGTTCGCTCCCGACAGGCAGCAGGCGGTGAGGGAAGAATTAGGCAAACTCCTCTCGGCATGGTTTATCCAGGAAGTCAGCTACCCGGAGTGGCTGACCAATGTGGTGATGGTCAAAAAAACGAGCGGGAAATGGAGGATCTGCATAGACTTCACGGACCTCAATAAGGCCTGTCCAAAAGATCCGTTCCCTCTATTATCATGGTGTTTAATTGAATCAAGATGTAAACTCAATATAAAAATCTAAAAATTTAGAAAATGAATCCTAAGCATGTCTACTAAGTTTCTGGAGAGTTTCATGTCATTACACTACTATTATCATGGTGTTTCAACTGAAAGTTGTGTTGGTATTTCACTAATTTGCACTTTGGAAATACAGACCAGAGTGACTAAAACTGTAATATCTCACAGCTTACAGATCAGAATCTAGATCCATAAGATTTTATGAAAACTAGATTCATTAAGCTACAATTCATTTTTATGTAGTTTTGGTTGATTCTTATTGTAACATGGTCGAAACCTTAGTGCAAAACAGAACAGGCAGCAAGAAATAATAAAATGCCATCATATACATTCGTCAAATTGAATAATCTACATGTTCTTGTATCATGGAATGCATTAACATTAATGTACATCAATTAGGACGGACTTTTACAGCGTACAAAGCCAAGTTATCATGTCATGATTCAATTTACGAGATCTCAATCAATCAATATGTATTCAATCACTATACATTTCTATATACAAGTTTTTAGTCAATTTGTTCATGTCGTGTGTGCAAGCAAGTTTGGATATGAATCAATGGATATTTGGCACGAAGTCAAGGATACTTCGGGTTAGCTCGTGTAAACCCTCGATATCCCCAACGGAAGGTACACAATACAATATTACGATAATCGAAAGAGAATTACTTGCGGAGATCAATAATCTTGAACTAGAGTAATAAATGAGTCCACGTGGACTTGCCTTTAGATGAAGATTAGATCCGAATGTGCGAAAAATAATGGGATCGGAATCCCGGCGACACGGCGACGAGCAAACGATCACGATGATCACGATCGGGCATGGATCTTGATGGGGATCAAGATCGAATGATCGGATGGTTGAGATCGAAGATCAAGATCAAAATCAAGATCAAGATGATGGTCACAATATCGATGATCAAGAAAGATCCGACAGTCGAGATCAAGATCTTGATGACGATGACGATGATGATGATAGTGATGATGATCAACGCAAATCCAACGACCAAGATCAAAGGATCAAGAATCCCCATTGATGGTGATCATGATCGTGATGATCAAATGAAGGATCGGACCGCTGAGCTTGATCAAGCACAATTGGCTGAACCCAAGAATAGAGGAGCTTGGGTGCAGTGATGGTCGGAGGTAGGGGCGGTCGCGACTGGGGAGGCGACATCGACAGTAGTGCTGAGGGCAGCGACGGTAAGGGAGGTGGACTAGGAGGTTGACGATGGTGATTGGGGACTTTGATGGTGATACGATGAGGGTCGCGGTCGACGAGGGCACAGTCGATGCGACGAGGAGGTCGAGGGAGGAAGAAGATGGAGGTCGTCGGTGGTCTCAGGCGGGGGTGCTCGAGGTCCTGCGAACGGAGGAGGTGGTCGAGGAGCAACGGGTGTAGCGTCGGTGGCTCGAAGGAGACGGTGGGTTAGGCGGGAGGTAGGAGACAAGCAGTCGGGGTCGAAGGTGTTTGACAGGCAGCGACGACATGGCAGCGGAGGCATAGGGCGGTGAGGTTGCTTCAGTCAACGAAGGTGTTGGGATGGCGACGGGGATGCTGTAGGATGTGAGAGGTCGGGGAAGGTGAAGAGCTCCAGGGCTTGCACAGTGGAGGGTGAAGGGTTAGGGTGTGAACAGTATTGGGGGTTGAAGGGTTTGGCTGTATGTGGTTAAGAGGAGAGAGAGAGAGAGTGGGGGATTGTGGAGATATGGGGAATTGTAAGGAGTAATTCTAGGGGGATACGAGAAGATGTGGGGTTGATCTGGTCAAAACAGATTAGGGGAGAAATGGGTTATTGGATTTGAGTTTGGGATTTAACAAGATGTGGGTTTGGTTTAGAATCCAATAGGAGATGGGCTTGGGTTGGGCTCATGTTATATATAAACAAATAATGCAAAAATGAATATAAAATTTGGGCTTTAGATGATGGGCTTCAATTTAAATAATTAAATAATATAATATAGATCAAAACTAATGGACTTTAACAACAACAACAACAATAATAATAATAATAATAATAACAATAGAAATAATAATAATAATAATAATAATAATAATAATAATAATAATAATAATAATAATAATATTATACAACAAAATAAAAATTTGTCTTATCTACTTTATATTAAAATAATCCAACAGGAATATATATATAGTCGATCAAAAATGGAAAGTGAAGTTAAAATACACTATTATTTGAAATAACATAATTTTCGTTCAGAAAAGATTTTAATTGGAAGATTCAAAACAATTTTAACAAATAATAATCGAAATACAGATTATATTCGGGAAATACGTATTTACGGGAACAGGGGTTACACGTACAAAAATTCCTGACCAACAGAGAGCTACCATAGGACCATGCCGCGGCACGAACTACAAGGATCCGGTAAGAAAGGTTTGCCTTAATTGGGGACGTACTCTTCAAGCGCTCCTACACCAAGTCAGACGCGAGACCCTATCTCCGCTGTCTGACACCAGACGAGGCTAAGTACGCCTTAGAAGAGCTACACGAAGGGATTGAGGGATGCCACATGGGCAGCAGGTCGCTGGCCCGAAAAGTACTCAACCACGGCTACTACTGGCCTACTATGCTACAAGATGCTAAGGACCTCGTAAGATGGTGCGGCCCCTGCCAACGGTTTTCTCCCATTAGATGCTCCCCCAAGCCGAGCTGTAGTTGCTTGCCAGCCCTACCCTATTTGCCATGTGAGAGATGGACCTTGCCGGTCCTTTTTGTAACACCCCGTAAATTTCGAAGGAGTATAATATATATATATATATATATATATATATATATATATATATATATATATATATATATATATATATATATGAGCCTCCTTTCGTTGCAAACGGGTCTGTGTGCACAGACCCGTGCGAACTTTAATCTGGGCCGTTGGATCTTTGATCCGACGGCCCATATATTTTCTTATAATATTTTGCCTTAACCCGTCGTTGGGAACGACGGGTTAAGGCAAAATATTATAAAAAAATTTAGCCTTAACCCGTCATTCCCAAGAACTGGTTAAGGCACTCTAAATTCATTTAGATCTGCATACAGATCATCTTCTTCAACGACTCTCTCCCACTCTCTCTCTCGTTTCTTCACCGAACCCAAAGTGACGAAAACCTTAATTCTTGATCTAAACACAAACTTGTCCCCCTCCGTCCGCTCCCCCTCCTCTCTCCCAATATCTACTCCAAACATTGAAATCCAACTCTCTCATCCCCTCTTCGAAAGCAAATCGAAACCCTAGTTCGGCCCCAAATTGAACCATTGGCTAAATTTGGACTTATTTTGTAAGGTATTGACTATTTCTTTACCTCAGTAGATATATTTGTGTTTATTTTTCAATTTGTGTATTCTAAATTATTTAGAAAGTGAGCAAAAAATTATTTGCCTTAGTAATTTGTAGATGTAGAATTGGGAAGACTTTTAATATATTCAATTGCCAAACTTTTTTTTTGCCTTAGTAATTTGTAGAACTAGAATTGTATATACGAAATTATTTAGAAACTTTTCAGTGCAGTTATGGTTGAAAACCCTGCAAACGACCGTAAAAAAATACGAAACTTTGCTAGTAGGTTGGTCTCACGTAGTACAAGCCACCCCAAGTTGTAGAAGTGAGTTTTGACTCACGGTTCGAGAGATACGGCCGCGTATCGCATTTGGTTGAAAAAAACCAAGTAAAGCGGTACCCGGCCGTATCTCGCAAACCGTGAATCGAAACTCACTTCTACAAGTTCGGGTGGCTTGCGCTACGTGAATTCGACCAAGTTGAAAAGTTTTATAAATTTTGGATGCCGTTTGTGCGGTTTTCTCACGTTCCTCGCATTAGAAGTTAATGACTTAGAATATTTTTAGTACGGTTAGAGTTGAAAACCTTGCAAACGGCCTCCAAAAAATACGAAATATTGCGAGTAGGTTGATCTCACGCAGTACAAGCCACCCCAACTTGTAGAAGTGGGTTTCGATTCACGGTTCGAGATATAAGGCCGTGTATCGCTTTCGGTTGAAAAAAGCTAATAAAGCGGTATACGGCCGTATCTCGCAAACCGTGAGTCGAAACTCACTTCTACAAGTTTGGGTGGCTTGCGCTACGTGAATTCGACCAAGTTGAAAAGTTTTATAAATTTTGAATGCCATTTGTGCGGTTTTCTCACGTTCCTCGCATTAGAAGTTACTGACTTAGAATATTTTTAGTGCGGTTAGAGTCGAAAACCTTGCAAACGGCCTCCAAAAAATAGGAAATTTTGCGAGTAGGTTGATCTCACGCAGCACAAGCCACCCCAACTTGTAGAAGTGGGTTTTGATTCACGGTTCGAGATATAAGGTCGTGTATCGCTTTTGGTTTAAAAAAAACCTAATAAAGTGGTATGCGGACGTATCTCGCAAACCGTGAGTCGAAACTCACTTGTACAAGTTCGGGTGGCTTGCGCTACGTGAATTCGATCAAGTTGAAATGTTTTATAAATTTTGGATGTCGTTTGTACAGTTTTCTCACGTTCCTCGCATTAGAAGTTAATGATTTAGAATATTTTTAGTGCGGTTAGAGTTGAAAACCTTGCGAACGGCCTCCAAAAAATATGAAACTTTGCGAGTAGGTTGATCTCACACAGCACAAGCCACCCCAACTTGTAGAAGTGGGTTTTGATTCACGTTTCGAGATATAAGGCCGTGTATCACTTTTGGTTAAAAAAACCTAATAAAGCAGTATACGGACGTATCTCGCAAACCGTGAGTCGAAACTCACTTCTACAAGTTCGGGTGGCTTGCGCTACGTGAATTCGACCAAGTTGGAAAGTTTTATAAATTTTGGATGTCGTTTGTGTGGTTTTCTCACGTTCCTCGCATTAGAAGTTAATGACTTAGAATATTTTTAGTGCGGTTAGAGTTGAAAACCTTACAAACGGCCTTCAAAAAATACGAAACTTTGTGAGTAAACTTATCTCACGCAACACAACCCACCCCAATATGTAGAAGTGGGTTTCGATTCACGGTTCAAAATATACGACCGTGTATCGTTTATTTGGGTTTTTTTACAACCAAAAGCGGTACACGCCCGTATCTCTCCAACCGAGAGTTGAAACTCACTTCCACAAGTTGGGGTGACTTGTGCTACGTGAATCCGACCAAGTTGACTTTTACTGCTTTTTTTTGTTGTCATTTGTGCGTTTTTTCCCACAATCTCGGTATGTTCATTGATGATAAATAACTGGATGTAACGCGTACCAACCATATTTAAATTTTTTGGTACATAGATAAATGGCTAGAACAAGGCAACTGAGAAGCCCGTCCGATACCACTAGTGGCGCACGCCGCGCACCAACTACTGAGGTAAGATTGATTATTATTATTGGTTTTAAATACGAATATGTAATATTATCTCAGTAATAACATTTATTATCTTCATTCGTGTAGGTTGGTGGCCGTCAATCTACATTTGCTGAGGCAGGTCCATCATCCTCGATTCCCATTACATCATCTGGACCCGTGGACACAAACTTACTCACCTTGCAACCCAAATACTGATCCGAAGCCGTGTGGAATGGGTCCGATAAGAAATGTAACTTCCGGAACCACATAGTTCTTCCTTTTGACCCCCGTATCACGCTGTACTTAGTGGAGGCCAGTTTCTACAGAGCAAAATTCATGGGTTCAGTGAAGCTAGATCGGCCGCTACTTACAGCTCTTGTCGAGCGATGGAGGCCGAAGACCCACACATTCCACCTACCAGTGGGTAAGATGACTGTGATCCTCCAAGATGTGGCAATGATAACTGGGTTACTAATAGATGGGGTCGCCGTGACGGAGAATATGGACTTCGATCGAGTTGAAGTTGTTCGTGATTTGCATGGTATCGATCTCCAGTTGATAGTTCTATAAAGAAGAGAGGCCGTTGAAAAAGAAATCCTCGATAATGTTCCTGCAGATATTGATGAAGATTCATTGTATGAACAAATAGAAGCTGCGAAAGATAAAGCGAAAGCTGAAGTTATGGATGAAACTTTCGATGGTAAATCACTGTACATCAGTTGGTTGAAATTTCAGTTCGAGGTGGATTATTTGGCCCCCGATTCGGACGAGCAAACCCTAACCTACTATGCACGTGCATACATTTTTAGTATGATAGGGGGAGTGATCTTCCCGAACTCATCCGGATCAACCATACCCCTAATGTACCTACGGTTGTTGGAAGATTTTCGTTATGCGGGCCGTTTCAGTTGGGGGAGTGCGGCACTAGCGCTACTATATAGGAATTTGTGCACATGTTCTTTAGGTGCCATACAAATGGGTGGCCCAATGGTGCTACTGCAGATCTGGAGTTGGGAACGCATCCACATCGGACGTCCCCGTATTATTGAGGTTACACCGGATTGGTTGGTCGATCCGGGGATGCCGGAGTTGTTACCTCCTCTAGGAGCATATTGGGCGGGGTGGCACACGTGGGTCGATAACCCACACCAATCTTTAACCTACTATAGAGATGAGTTAGATAACCTGCGGGACGAGTTCATCAATTGGGAACCGTACTCGACCGCCAGGTTGCAAAGGGTTCCACCGGTCCTTTTAGACAGTGCCCTTTGATTGACGGTTGTACCACTTGTGAATTTTGGAGTTGTCAGTTCCAGTATCCTGATAGAGTGATTCGGCAATTTGAATATCAACAAAAGATTCTCGATGTCAGGTGTTATGATAAAAAGTTGCACGAGGTGAGGGAAACGGGATGAGTGCCCAATTTCGATTGGGCTGATTACCATCGTTACCATGTAGCCAACTGGAACACCATGTGGCGTCAAATGACACCGAATATGATGTTCGTCACGATACCGTATGATGGCTCCCTCCAATAGGCATACATGATGTGGTACAAGCGGATAACACGGTTGTATGTTTCCCCAAAGGCTGCTGTACCAGCCGATGTACAGATTTCGATTCCCCCAACCCATGCAGAACCAGCTCAGACATATTCCTCCTCCCAGCCGATGTACCAACCAAAGGCTGAGACATATCGAAAAATTATTAGTCAAATTTCATATAGTTAGTATGCATGTACCGTAATTTGAGGTAGGTGATGTGTTAAGTATGCATGTTGTTTAAATTGAAAATTTCAACCAAATGTAGATTGAAAACACATGGGAGAACGTTCGAACAGCTGCTCGCGTCTTGAAGAGTAAGGTACCCGAGAGCTTTAAGGAGATAAGGCGGGAGATGCTAATGCCGTGCCGTCGTACTCTTGAGGACACGGGTGAAGGTCCGCAACTTAAGGCGTATTTGAAAGCCAACGTGCCAGCAACGGGTTCTAGGCGAAAGAGCGTGACAAGGCAGGGAATTCACATTGCCGAGCCACAACAACTGCAACAACAGCAAAATTCCGAAGAAGTTGAAATGGAGCAGTGGTCGGATGACCCTGAATCCCCCAGGACACAAGGCAGATGGCGAAATTCTCAAAGGAAGCGGAACCCGCCCGATCAATTCACACCAAGCGGTCGCAAGCCGCGTGGCCATAAACAGTAGTATCTAATACTCTTTAGTAGTTTAGCATTTGGTTGTTGATTTTGTTATTCCAATAACTAATGAATAGTTTGTTTCTATGTTGATAAATTGTTGTAGGTAAATACCGGGCATGCTGTGCAAGCCAACGTGAAGAACGCCTTTATCAATATTTTTTTTATTTTGAACATGTGTAACTTTATATGTATAATTTTTATGTAAATTTTGGATAATTGTATTGATTTGAATTAATTATGTGATTTGGTTGACATTGTACATTTGTATGCTTTAAAATTCTTGTGAAGTTATCTGTTGTATTATATACATTGATGTGATGTGAATTTGTGAACAAAATTTGGTGAAGTTGTATTTGTATCAACAAAAATGTATACAGCCAAATAGAGACAAAAGTGCTGCACAAATCTTTATACTTAACCCGTTATTGACAATAATGGGTTAATTGAGTTTAGCCCGTCATTCATGATGATGGGTTAAATAGAGAGATATTGGCAGTCCTTTAGAAGCCTACAGACCAAGTCTTAATAAAGTACTACCAATATCGCTCTTCTTAACCCGTTATTGTGAACAACAGGTTAAGATCACTTAACCCGTTATTCACAACAACGGGTTAAGAAGAGCGATATTAGCAGTCCTTTATCCCCTACAGACCAAAGTACTGCCAATATTGCTCTACTTAACCTGTTATTGTGAATAACGGGTTAAGTGATCTTAACCCGTTGTTCACAATAATGGGTTAAGTAGAGCGATATTGGTAGTACTTTATCCTTCTACATATAAAGTCATCATAATGGACTGCCAATATCTCTCCACTTAATCCGTTATTGGGGTTAACGGGTTAAGTTTGCTTAACCCGTTATCCACAACAACGAGTTAAGTAGATAGATATTAGCAGGACTTCTCCAGGTTAAATTTCATAATATACTGCCAATATCTATCTACTTAATCCGTTCTTGTGAATAACGGGTTAAGATCATTTAACCCGTTATTCACAATAACGGGTTAAGTAGAAAGATATTTTTATGCTTTCTACAACTTTCTCTACATCCTTTGCGAATATTGTCTCCTGAACTCTGCAAAGTGACATTCATATGCCAATAATTGTTTATGTTTTTTATTAATTTCCATTTATTGCCACGTAACTAACCAATATAAAATCGTTAACATTAAAGGTGGTGTAAAAGTTTAAAAAATAAAATTTGATAACTAGCGTAGGGTTAGGGTTAGGGGTTAGTGTAGGGTTAGGGTTAGGGTAAGCTAGGGTTAGGGTAAGCTAGGGTTAAGGGTTAGTAGTAAGTGGTTGTTTTTTGTTTTGATTAATTAGGTTAATATTTGTAGCTCTCCGGTCTAAAACGCACTGAAATTTTTGCATTATTGGGTTCTACATGTGATCATCCACATGTGGGGAGTATAATCTGATGTGGTTCTACATGTGGTTCTACATGGGTTCTACATGTGGAGTTTTACTTATGCAATTTTATGCTTTTTATTAATTTCCATTTATTGCCACGTAATAATTTCCATTTATTTTTTAATAATTTCCATTTAGTGACATTCATAAACATGTATTTTTTAATATATTTTTTAATAATTTTCATTTTTAATAAAAAAAAATTTATATTTTCAACTATATTATTTAATTTCAGAATGTTTAAAATTACTCTAACCCTACTATAACCCTACTTTAACTATCCAACCCTACTCTAACCCTACGAACTACTCTAACCTACTCTAACCTTATCTCTAACCTACTCTACCCTCCTCTAACCTTATCTCTAACCCTTTCTAATATCAACAAACGTGTCCTAACCCTACTCTAAAACTTACTCTAACCTTAGGGAAGGGTTACAGCTTGGGTGAGAGTAGGGTTACAGTATGGTTACGGCTAGGGTTAGAATAGTTGGGTTACATTAGGGTTTGAGTAGTTCGTAGGGTTAGATTCATTTTTAATAAACTTTTTTCAAATTTTCAACTATATTATCAAATTTTCATAATGTTTAAAATTACTCTAACCCTATATTTATTTGTTGTGAACCAAGTTCCTCTAATTTGAGTTTTTTTTTTTTATATTTCATCATTTTCAACACTCAAAGTTTTAAGAAGCTTGATTTTACATAACCCGTAACCCTATTTTTACCCTAAGAACTACTCTAACCCTACAATAACCCTACAATAACGCTGTAACCCTAGCCGTAACCCGTTGACACTGTATGTTTTAAACCGAATTCGTTGAATGTATGTAATTGTTATAAAAATTTATTTGTTTACTTTAAAAGTTCAAATTGTGTAACGAACTTCTGTGGATAGGTGATTATATAATTTTTTATGAAGAGTTTTTTTGTAACGTACTAGGGTTAGAGAGTTTTAGTAGGGTTACAGTAGTGTTTGAATAATTTATAATAAATTGTTTTCATTTATTGAACTACATTATTTATTGTATTCACAAACATTTTGATATTTTTTTTTTCAAACAATGTTAAAATTATTAGTACTGCCAATATATGTCAAGTACTGTCAATATAACTATACTTAACCCGTTATTAAGGATAACGGGTTAAGTGCACTTAACCCGTCACCGCCAATAACGGGTTAAGTAGACATATATTGACAGTGCTTCATCATCTACAGACCAAGTTTGCAAAAAGTACTGCCAATATATGTCTACTTAACCCGTTGTTGGTGATAACGGGTTAAGTGCACTTAACCCGTCATCCTTAATAACGGGTTAAGTAGATAATATATTGGCAGTGCTTCATCATCTACAGACCAAGTATGCATGAAGTACTGCATATATTTGTCTACTTAACCCGTTGTTGGTGATGACGGGTAATAATGGGTTAAGTAGAGATATATTAGCAGAAGTTTATGAATACTTGGTCGGTATATTACTGTCGTTGTTGCTGCATTTTGAGAAGTGTATCATATTGATGTTCATGCTTGTTTTCTTGCCAATCTTTTCTTGCCTTTATCATTTCCTTCTTGTTTTCATGCCTTCTTCATTCAACAAAGTATTGAGAAGTGTATCAATGTATTGAGAAGTGTATCAACATTTCAGAATCATCATGAATGCCTTCTTATTTTCTTGCCAATCTTTTCTTGCCTTCTTCATTTCCTTCTTGTTTTCTTGCCAATCTTCATTCAACATTTCAGGATCACACTCATTGCCTTCTTGTTTTCTTCCCAATCTTTTATTGCCTTCTTCATTTCCTTCTTGTTTTCTTGTGTTCTTCATTCAACATTCCAAATCACACTCAATTCCTTATTGTTTTCTTGCCAATCTTTTCTTCTTGTCTTCATTATTTCCTTCTTATTTTCTTGCACTTCAATTCTTTCTTCTTCATTTCCCTATAAATATGCCTCTTGAGTTCAATAAAGAAAATACATAAGATGAAGAAAAGAAAGAAAAAAAAAGGGAGGAGACAGATGCTGAAAGGGGAAGAAGTTTGAGTTCAAAAAAAACCTGAGTTCAAATAGAGTCTCCTTCAACTGAGTTCTTCATAACATTGTTTCAGAAAGAAGCTGAAGATGCAGAAGTAGAGTGACAGATGCATGTCTACTTTAGCGTACAAAGTGCATGCTGGGTTTCTCTCAAGGGGTAGGAAGGACTCCTGACTCTGCCTTTTTTTTTCTTCATTCCCCTTACTCTTCTTTTTGGGGATTTTTGAATGAATGCTTAAGTAGAAATTCTCCTCCCTTCATACACATTCGTTCCCTATTGTTACACAGCGTGCAAAAATTCTCTGGTTTCGTAGGACGGAGTAGTGGTGGGTGTCACAATGTATTCATGGTACTTTTCAACTTCTTGGCATGCACACCTCACAATCATACAACAAATAGTACGAATATGAGGAGTACGTGTTAAGAAGTTGTCAAGTACTTTGAATATACGGTTACACCCACTACTACTATATCCCACAAACCAGAGAATTGCTGCCTCTGTGTAATAGTAGTGAACTAAATTGTATGCAGGAGGGATAACTGCTACTTATGCATTCAAAAAAAGGCAGTTCAGCAGTTCTTCCTACCTCTTTGAGAAGAAATCCAGCATGTACTTGTACACTAAATTAATTGCAAATTTTGGTAAAAGTGTCAAAGAATGACTTTGTAATATCAATTCGCTTGAGTTATGTATGCATTCTATGTATGTTCAATTTACATGTATTTCCCAGTTTGTAATGTTTGATGTACAAAGCTGTTATAAGATATAGTCTGTATCCCTATATTCTCCGAACTTTATTTTGGAAATTTAAAGAGTTGTACCACAAAGGCGAAGACACTGCAAATATCAATCAACTTAACGGGTTAAGTATCCCAAGATTGATGTGAATTGCTGAATGAACAAATTATCATCTGTAGAAGTTGTTGTGAATGAACAAATTTTGTGAAGTTGTATGTGTATCAACAAAAGCACATAGAGCCTACACAGACGAAAGTTCTGTAAAAAAGTCTCTACTTAACCCGTTATTGACGATGACGGGTTAGGTGATCTTAACCCGTCATCACCAATAACGGGTTAAGTAAAGAGATATTGGCAGGACTTCATCTCCTACAGACCAAGTATTGATAAACTACTACCAATATCTATCTACTTAACACGTTATTTAAGATAACGGGTTAAGTGATCTTAACCCGTTATCCCCGATAACGGGTTAAGCAGAGAGAAATTGGCAGTATTTTATCAATACTTGGTCTGTATGGTATGAGGTCCTGCCAATATCAATCTACTTAACCTATTCTCCTCAATAACGGGTTAAGTTATTTTAACCTGTTATCTCCAATAACGGGCTAGGTTTATCCGATTTTGCAGTATTTTATCTTCAAAATGTAAGTTTCCATAAATTTTCACAATTTTCCACAAATTTTAAAAAAATCCAATAGCATAGATATATTGCAGAAAAACACAGTCTGCACAAATACATAAAATTCACTCACAACCGTCAACACAAATAATAATTTTGTACACATCGGCATCCAAAAAAAATCAATTACAACAAAAATTTGGAAGTATGGAAGTATCAATTACAAAAACTCAATTACAAAGAAACGTTCAATTAACCACATATATACAATCAAAAGTATGGAAGTTTTCAATGCATTGATTCTTTCCATGGGCATGATTTTGTTTCATTCCGGTCATGCACCCAAAAAAAAAAAGGTTAATAATCAAGTTGAAATTAATAATTCTATTCACATCGAAAGACAAATGTAGGCAATTATTCGGTGTTTATCATAAAATATGATATACATAACACGAAAAACCCCTTAGCACGAACCTTCACCTTCATCATCCTCACTCTCCCCAGTATTTGGAGCTTCTTCATACCCTACCGATCCACTAAATAAGGGAGAACAAAGGGTTAGTATCGACTACAATAAGTTTAGATTCATTGAGTCCAATTAACAAATAATTAGTCTCTGATATATTACCTTGCCATATTTTTTGGGCAATTTCGTGAATCGTGACATACGACACGAAGGCATGTCCTGCAAAGTCTTGGCCTCTTCGTTTTTTGGAATTCTCTGATAGACTTCAACCTTTTCCCTTTAGGCCTCCCTTTTGTGGTGCACTACACGGGGTCCCCTACTTGTGCATGTGCATGTCCACCACTCTCCGATTGTGCTCTACCTTCGTGTGGTCTGCTATTCTCGGATTCAATGCGAGCAAAGCCTTCGATTCCCTTGAGCATGTGGTCGAGCATGTACTTGTACCCTCGCTCTGAAGAATAACCAAGATCGACCAAATATCTTGAGTGCATAGTCAGTTCACAATAACGAGAGATAAAATTGTCGCCCATACTACTGGGAACCGGTGTACTGCTTATTGTCAGTTGATCCCTGGTCCATCGCCTACAAATATATTGCTCGGATAGTGCGGTGTGATCTGTGAACCGAATAACTGCCAATAGATGTTTGCAGGGAATGCCTACGAAGTCATACATGGCACAAGGGCATTTAGCAATTTGACTAATTTTACAATAAGAAATCACCCTCCCCGGTTTTGAATTTCCACAAATGGTTACAGAATAAGCTGCACTATCCGGTGTATCCATACTCGCAATTAAACTCACATTAAGTAATAAGCTTTTTACGACTTCTTGTTGGAATTTGTAGAAAATCTTCAGTGTGTATGTTCCCGCCATTTGTGACTCCAACGCCCATTCGGTCTTCAATTTTGGCCTCACCTCGCGATTACTATGTGTTTCTTTAAGTTCATCGTGTCTTTGTTTTACTAAGACTCGGTCAGAGATGACGGCAAATTCATATAATGAGTACTTCTTATGAGTATGGTGCTTCAAGGATGAATGTAGTGATTCGCTACGTTGGGTACTCAACATGCCGCCCCAAAATGAGTCTCTTGCGTACACGGAAGCCCATTTCTCGTGAATCTCAAATATTTCCTTCAACCATTTGTTATTCTCAAGTTTGTATTGGGAAATCAAAAATTTTCACTTCTGTTCAAATTCAGTTTTATATTCCACCATATAAATGATAGTCTTCAAAGCATCCCTAAACCCGTCAATGTTATTCGGCATACACACTTCATGCGGTAACTTATCCAAAATATGCCAAATGCAATATCTATGTGACGTGGTTGAGAAAACTTTAGAAAATGCAGAAGTTATTCCACGATCCTCATCTGTCACGATGTTCATCGGATCGTGAGTCATTGCTCCTTGCCACTTTTCAAAGAACCACTCAAATGAGGATGCCTTCTCATTTTGGATGAACCCACAACTTAAGAATATTGATTGCCAATGATGATTGATTCTAACAAATGGTACAAACCACATTCCGTATTGGTTTGTGTTGTAGGTAGCATCAAACCAAAGAACATCCCCAAACACTTCATAATTCTTTCTAGCAATACCATCTATCCAGACACAATGGGACAATCGCCCTTCGGGATCTCATTGGTAATCATAATAGAATAAAGGATCGATCTCCTTTTTGGATTCAAAGAACTCAAGTAGCATTTGCCCGTCATGTCCTTTTAAACCTTCCATCTCATCTCTCCTGAGATATCTGACATCGATTTCAGTGAAACCAATTTTTTCATTACCTCCACTTGCACCTTCAAAGAATAGTATTTGTTTGCATACAGGGACATTAGTTTCGGTAAGTTGACCAATTACTTTTTTCTCTGTATTTGTCAATTCACGGTTTCGAGGTAGCAAGTGACGTCTACCGGGTGAAGTAAATTCGTGATTGTATGGTTCATTAAATGAATAAAGAGTCCACGAATTACTTTGTGGGTTTAGTTTGACACGAACGAAAGCTTTGCAACCCATTCTAGAAGTTGTTCCTCGTCTAGCTTCATTCTGATTATTCGGTGACTCCCCGGCTTTATTACAAATATATGATTTATCCACTACATCGTTTTCCATGTATTTATTTCCACCTTTACTCATAGAGAATCCCGTACATTTGTAGTACGATGAATAAAATTTTTCTGCTTCCTCTAGAGTGGAAATGTCATACCAATATTTGGTTTTAGGTGCTCGTCAACATGAGGAAGAAACTTGCCAATTTGTTGTGCTCGAACAAATTTCTCTCCGGCAACAGAACTTCCTTCAAAACTTTCTATACCTAAGAAAGCGTGAAAAGGATAACAATTAGGGCTACTAAATCCGTTACGGAATGTGATGATAACTTTCTAACTTTATTTACATATTATTAGAGAAACATCACAAAACCCCACAAAACGGCAACCACAATTTATAAAAGGTTGCACCTAGATTTAATTCACGTAGCGCAAGCCATCACAACTTGTACAAGTGAGTTTCGACTAACGGTTCGAGACATACAGCCGTGTATCACTTTATTTGTGTTTTTTTCAATCGAAAGCGATACACGACCGTATCTCTCTAACCGTGAGTCGAAATTGACTTATATAAGTCCGGGTTGCTTGTGCTACATGCGACCATCCTACTCGCAAAATTTCGTATTTTTTGGATGTCATTTGAAGGGTTTTCTAATCTAACCGCACTTAAAAAATTCTAAGTCACTAACTTCTAATGCGAGGAACGTGACAAAACTGTACAAACGGTATCCAAAATTTATAAAACTTTGCACCTTGCCTGAATTCACGTAGCGAAAGCCACCGAAACTTGTAGAAGTGAGTTTTGACTTACGGTTTGCGAGATACGGCCGTGTATCACTTTATTTGGCTTTTTTTCAACCGAAAGCGATACACGGCCTTACATCTCGAACCGTGAATTGAAACCCACTTCTACAAGTTGGGGTGGCTTGTGCTGCGTGAGATCAACCTACTCACAAAGTTTCGTATTTTTTGGAGGCCGTTTGCAAGGTTTTCAACTCTAACCGCACTAAAAATATTCTAAGTCATTAACTTCTAATGCAAGGAACGTGAGAAAACTGCACAAACGGCATCCAAAATTTATAAAACTTTCCAACTTGGTCGAATTCACGTAGCACAAGCCACCCGAACTTGTAGAAGTGAGTTTCGACTCACGGTTTGCGAGATACGGCCGGGTACCGCTTTACTTGGTTTTTTCAACCAAAAGCGATACACGGCCGTATCTCTCGAACCGTGAATCGAAACTCACTTCTACAACTTGGGATTCCTCATCGTGGCCGTCGACTACTTTACAAGTGGGTCGAGGTGAAACCCTTGGCCGCGATCACGGAGCATCAAGCCCAACAATTCTTCTGGAAGCACATCATCTGTCGATTCAGGATCCCTCGCGTGCTACTCACCGATAACGGAACTTTCGTCGGCAAAATTTTTCTAAAGTTTTGTGAAGACCTCGGCATTCAGCAATGCTTCTCGTCAATCTCTCACCCCAATCGAATGGCCAAGTAGAAAACACCAACCGCCAAATTCCGATCGGCGAGTCCAATCCCCCAAGGGTTTATGGGTCGAAGAGTTATCAAGCGTCCTTTGGTCACACCGAACTACCAAGAGAATTCCGACCGACGAGTCCCCGTTCAATATGGCATACGGGACCGAGGCTATCATCCCTCTGGAAGTCGGCCTCCCATTGCCGAGGTACATGGGCTTTGATAGGGAATCAAACTCAAGCGACATCAGGGCGAACCTGGACCTCATTGATGAGGTACGGGAAAGATCCACTATCCGACGACCCATATATCAGCAACGAGTTGAGAGGCTTTACATCATGTAAACAAACAGACATGATATAAAAGCGGGAGATTTTTGTTTAACAAATCGAAAATGTCAACTTCTCAGTCACCCACGTCATCGCCGCCTGGCATGGACTTCGAACACCAACGAGGGGTTCTTGAACCCATCAAGTCCTCGCCGCTAGGCTTGGACTTCGAACACCTGTGAGGGATTTCCCAATCCCTTAACTCCTAGCCCTCGGCTTGGACTCACCTACGAGGGGTTCTTCAACCCCTCACGTCCTTGCCGCTCGGCATGGACTTCGAACACCTGTGAGGGATTTCTCAATCCCTCAACTCCTAGCCCTCGGCTCAGACTCGCCTACGAGGGGTTCTTCGAACCCTTACGTCCTCGCCACTCAGCTTAGACTTCGAACACTTATGAGGGATTTCTCAATCCCTCGACTCCTAGCCCTCGGCTTGGACTCACCTACGATAGGTTCTTCATCCCCTCACGTCTTTGCCACTCGACTTGGACTTCGAACACCTGTGAGGGATTTCTCAATCCCTCAACTCCTAGCCCTTGGCTCGAACTCACCTACGAGGGGTTCTTCAACCCCTCACATCCTCGTCGCTCGGCTTGGACTTCGAACACCTGTGATGGATTTCTCAATCCCTAAACTCCTAGCCCTCGGCTCAGACTCACCTACGAGAGGTTCTTCAACCCCTAACAAACTCGCCGCTCGGCTTGGACTTCGAACACCTATGAGGGTTTCGTCAAACAATCAAGTCGTAAACCATCGGCTTGGACTTCAGCTAATCACTTACTCAAAATTTTCATTTATATTTACAGCCCTCGCCAACGGCGAGAACCACCGAGACCCGGACAACGAGTCGACTCGCCTTTCACCCGCAGACAGCCAGGGGTAAGGCAGCCTTTGTCGGTACTACCCCTAACTTTCCGAGGGTGGCAGGAGAGCCACTGGTCACCGGATTCTCGGACAAAAGTTTCATTTAGGGCACTCGCCTTCGGCAAGCACCCCGATCCCCGCACACCGAGGTCGACCCACCTTTCACCCGCTGGCAACTGGGGATAAAACAACACTCATCGCCGTTACCCCCAATTGTTAGAGGGTGGCAGGAGAGCCACCGGTGACGAGAACTCACAGTGAAGTGAGAAAAATCTGATGAGGGGGTGAGGGTTACATAGCCCTCAGGTGATGCGCATTTATGACATGGGAAGTCGAAATTTCTGATTGCCATTAATGACATTAGAAGACAAAATGTCCTCCATCACCAGGCTTTCAGGATCCCTCACTCTCGTCATCACCCTTCGGCTCGAACCCCTCCCTCGGCCCTGACGCCGATGACCTATCCTCAAAGATCGGAAGTAAGCACACGGCAAAAGAACCAGTCAAAGCAATACAATTGTATTCTCATTATTATTTCAACTAAAGAAAATGTCGTTACAAAGGAAGATGTTATTACATCGTTCAAACTCGGCCTAGGGCTCCGCTATCGGAGCCGCAGGGTTGGTACAAACAAGTTCAAGGCCAGCCGAGCGAGTTGGGTCCTTCGCTGGATCACCTGGTATTGCCAAGGTAGACATACCTACGACCGAGCTTTGCGCATCGCAAGGCTTTGCTGGCCCAATCCTTGGGGTCGGCAATGAAGCTCCGGTTGAAGGACGAGCACCCCCAAAGGAAACGGATAGGGACCCAGACATTCCTAGCATTATCTTATACCGTTGCACCTCCAGCTCCTTCTCCATAATGACCTCGCAAAGAAAAGATTCAGACGATGGCCGCCGAGCGGAAACACTAGCCATCGAAAATAGGACTCCTGTACTGTCCCAGTCACAGTCGGCTATCAGCTTCTTGAAACGCGCCAGTTCCAGGCTAAGTCCCTTCGACTTGTCCATAAAGTATTAGATGGCAACCTCTCAGTCGCGAGCCTCCTTATGGCATTGGATCAAAGCAGACTCCAGGGCCGAGATCTTACCTCTCAGCCGGCTCATCTCAGCACGGCCGAGGTCTACCCTCGGGGTCGCATCTATCTGGCAAGGAAACATGGAAATATTACTCCGAGCCATTACACTTGGCTAAAAATCAAGTCCAAAATCCATAATTCATTTAAGTCAAGAGGTTCGGTTAAAACTATTTTCATTGCTCAAAAAGTGAGTTCACAAAAATGCGGTGGGCAGTCCAACGATTACAAAAAAGCAAACAAAAATAAGAGGTGGAAAAGAAAATAGCAAGTATATTGTGGTCCAACCACTTCCTCGGCCGGCAGCTCAGCGTTGGGGTCGCCCCCCGCAGCATCGTCATCGCCACCACTCCTGGGAGTCGGGGGGTGTTCGGGCACCTCCATGTCGTAATGGAAGTTGCTCAGGTCCAACTCCGAGTGGTGGCACTTAACATGCCGCATCGCCAAGGCGTAAACTTCGTCATGGGCCTCGATGGCCTTATCCATCCCGGCCTGCTTCATCTTCTTCAACTGCCGGTCGGCCACTTTCCATAGCTCGGCCATCTGCTTCATGTGGGCATCGGCCTGGTTCGCTAGCTCCACCCGAAGAGCCTGGTTTTGTCCCTCAAGCGCCAGCTGCGCTATTTTGAGATCTTTCATCTCTCGCTCATAGCGCTGAGCGTTCCTCACCTCCTTCCTCAGCTCCTCCTCTTGCAGCTTCATCAGCTGAGCACCCTCCACGCAGGCCTATAACCGAGGGAACCAGACTTAGGCTATAACACAACCAACAAGCTACAAAAGAATCATTGCCAAATGAAGGTTACCTGCACGCTCGCCAGAGCCCACTTCATATAGCTGGACTCGACGATGTCACACTACCGGGCCTTCCGGTCCCGAGGTGGAGCGAGCTTCTCAACCATCTCGATTGCCACGGCTCCATCTGACAAAGTGTTAACGGCCCAGTTCGGGGCCCATGGCCGAAGCCCCTCCTTACTCACGATCTCCTCGGCCGTTGGAGCGACGGGTGGGAGGCCGCCCCTCACCACTTTTGTAACCCTCTGGCTATTGGAGCTGGGGCTCGATTTATATACCTTGTGCTTTTTCGGCGTCGAGCGAGGGAGTTCATCGGCAATCCCCTCGGAGGGGAATCTCCCGTGCCTCCCGTGCTTAGCCCGATCACTCTTCTTAGCCTTCCTTTTCTTCATCAGCGCCCTCCTCTCGAAGATCTCCGCGTTGTCCATATCTGCAAAAA
Organism: Hemerocallis citrina; assembly: GCA_017893485.1. Classification (NCBI taxonomy): domain Eukaryota; kingdom Viridiplantae; phylum Streptophyta; class Magnoliopsida; order Asparagales; family Asphodelaceae; genus Hemerocallis; species Hemerocallis citrina. The sequence continues at coordinate 199,015,607 of CM030366.1, read as the reverse complement.
TGAGAATCTCATGAGACGAGGAAAAACACTTAAAAGAAAATTAGACAAAAGACATACTAATAGAAGTGGGGCTCAGTCCGATTCTAGCCAGGTGCCTCTATGTAACATTTGGCCAACCAATGCTATTGCCCGAATATATCCGCTCAACGTTCAACCACTCCTCAGACGTCATACAAACTTACGGGGACCCTTAAGGTTGGGTTTATAAAATCTCCAAGTCGTGGGTATCACCCAGGAGGTCAGGCTCCAAACAACAAAGTATTTCTCCTTCCACCCTTTTGATAGAGTCCAGATGCCCGTGTACAACCTTCCTCCTTCGGCGTAGCAAGATGTAGTAGATCCCTTCATACTCGCCAGACGAGCTAAGCCGCAGGATCACTTGGAAGTACTTCAGCCTCAGGGGAACCCCCCGCTCCTCGCAAAGAAGCATGAAGCACATAAGCTGCTTCCAGGTTTTGGGCCCCTATTGCATCGAGCTCAACGTCGCCCAATTTAGAACTTCCTTAATAAACGGGTGGAGCGGCAATCGCAAACCTGAGCAAAAGGCGTCCACCGGGAACACACAAAAGCAGGGGCGCCAATTTTTCCATGGGGTGGACCTCGGGGCTGGGGATTAGTAGCTCGTACTCCTGACCGATAAAGTAACTAGATCAGATAACAGGAAGGTCGTCCGCGGTTAGAACATTTGGCGTCATGTCCATCAATATCTTCTTCCTACCGGGCGAGGATGCCTGCACATCATCGTCAACACCGCCTCCATATCGAACCAACTCTCAACATCGTCCGGATACATTCTAAAAGAGCACGGCTGAACTAAGAACGGGACCTCAAAGTTAATTTCAGGAGCCGTCTCGTCCGGGCTGTCCGGTTGGATCCACTTAGTTTTCCTCCGTCGGACTCGATGACCCCTCGGGGGAGAAGGCGTCGCCAAAGGAGCCAGATCTTTTTCCTCTGTCGAAGCATCATCCCTCCTTTCCTCGTCCCCCTTGACCACTTCAACCTCCTCATCGCCCCCTTGAACAATGTCGTCCCCCTCGATGACTTGAACCTCCTAATCGCCCCCCTGGACGACTTCGTCTCCCTCAACGACCTCCACCTCTTCGTCACCCTCTATCATGTGCGCATTCCCTTCTGAGTCGCACGACTCTACTAGAGGCTTCCTGGTGCGTAGTGGCGCAACGTCATAGATCTTCTCCTCTAACTCCCATGACATTGAGTTGGAGAGGCTTGGGCCTTCATCCCGATACGAGGTGGTGGCGGACGAACTAGACTGATCCCTTGACATAATGGAAAAAACTAATCTGTTCGAAGTACTGGAAGGTGGTCGTAAAACTCGCCGCCGGTGACTGAGCTGTGCTAGAAGAGAAAATTTGGGAACTTGGAGAAAGAAAGCAAATGTGAAAAATGAGGAGAAGAGTGGGGGATATATAGTGAAACCAGCGACTCCTCGAAACCCTCAAAAAACATGACATGTCACTGCCTTGTTGGCCCACATACGGCCCAAATTCTCAAGTCCCAAATGCTCGGGGTCCACTGTGCACTTCAGACACGCCAAACACCAAAGCAAGGCTCTGGCCAAAAAGTGGTCTTACAGCTCAAGGCCTTCTGGCTCGACGCTCGGCATGGATCTCGAGCATCACCCTAGCTTTTGCAGAAAATGGCCTCACAACTCAAGGCCTTCTGGCTCGACGCTCGGCATGGATCTTTAGCCTCACCTTAGCTTTTCCATAAAATGGCCTCACAGCTCCAGGCCTTCTGGCTCAATGCTCGACATGGATCTCGAGCATCACCCTAGCTTTTGCAGAAAATGGCCTCACAGCTCAAGGCCTTCAGGCTCGACGCTCGGCATGGATCTCGAGCCTCACCCTAGCTTTTCCACAAAATGGCCTCACAACTTAAGGCCTTCTAGCTCGATGCTCGGCATGGATCTCGAGCATCACCCTAGCTTTTGTAGAAAATGGCCTCACAGCTCAAGGCCTTCTGCCTCGGAGCTCGGCATGGACTTCGAGCCTCCACATAGCTTTTTTCACTAAATGCCTCACTTGAGGTGCTCGACGCTGACCCTCCTATCTCGGAGCTCAACATGGACTTTTAGTCTCCACACAGGCTGTTTCAAAAAATGCCTCACTTGAGGCACTCAGCCCCGACACTCCTAGCTAAGAGCTTGGCATGGACTTCGAGCCTCCACACCACTATGTCACTAAATGCCTCACTCGAGGCGCTCGGAGCCGACCTTCCTAGCTCGGAGCTCGGCATGGACTTCTAGTATCCACATAGCCTATTTCACAAAATGCCTCACTCGAGGTGCTCGGCGCCGACCCTCCTAGCTCGGAGCTCAGCATGGACTTGGAGCCTCCACACAACTTATGCCACAAAATGCCTTAATTATAGGCGTTCGGCGCCGACCCTCCTAGATCGGAGCTCGGTATGGATTTCGAGCCTCCACACAGCTTATTTCACTAAATGCCTCACTTGAGGTGCTCGGCGCTGACCCTCCTAGCTCGAAGCTCGGCATGGACTTCGAGCCTCCACACAGCTTCTTTCTCAAAATGCCTCAATTCGAGGCGCTCGGTGCCGACCCTCCTAGATCAGAGCTCGGCATGGACTTCGAGCCTCCACACAGCTTATTTCACAAACTGCCTCACTCGAGGTGCTCGGTGCCGACCCTCCTAGCTCAGAGCTCGGCATGGACTTCGAGCATCCACACAGCTTATTTCACTAAATGCCTCACTCGAGGTGCTCGGCGCCAACCCTCCTAGCTCGGAGCTTGGCATGGTCTTCGAGCGTCCACACTGCCTATTTCATAAAATGCCTCACTCGAGGTGCTCGGCACCGACCCTCCTAGCTCGGAGCTCGACATGGACTTCGAGCCTCCACACAGCTTCTCACAAAATGCCTCGGCGCCGACCCTCCTAGCTCAGAGCTTGGCATGGACTTTGAGCCACCATACAGATTCTTTCATTAAATGTCTCACTCCAGGCGCTCGGCGCCGACCCTCTAGGCTCGATGCTCAGCACCGACCATTCGAGCTTGGCTCCCGGCACAAGCTATATTGTGATCGACTCAGTGCCAACTTCAGTCATTCCTCAGGGACTCAAAAACTTATCTTCGCCAAATACACCCCTCCGCTCTTCCCACAGAGACAAACTACTCCTCCACGGCTGGTTTACATAGCCCTCCAGGAGTGGGGACTTATGATGTGGTATAGATATGTTGCCTAATCAGGGCCTTCAGATCTCCTCAGATTACGCTCACCCCAGATCATCAAGTCAACAAAGTCCAACGGGCTTCTGCCAACTCAGACCCACAGGTAAAAGGGTCCGACCCGGCCCGTTAGGGTCCCAGACCTGTTTGTCCCTGCCTATAAATACCAGACCCCCTCCTTACTTTCAAAGGTAATGAGTCCTTTTTGCAGTGACTGACTAGATTGTCGGAGGGCTTGTCTGTAGTGCCCCGAATTTTCAATAAATAAACTTAGAAATACGTGGCTCAATTCCTAGCATCAACCTCAATTGTAATCATAAACATAGTATAAACACAGGAATATTTTAAAAATTTTATTACACCATCTCTTTTACAAAGCACAGCGAAAATTAAACACCTTGAATTACAATTTTCTCTTTACAATCAGTCTCTTTACCAAAATTTGCATAAACATTTACTATTACCACATGCTCCCAACTCCATGCTAATGGTATTCACGTGTAAAATATGAGGCTAGAGATAACTTTAACCTCCAAAACTATAGGGGTCAGCCATAACGGTGTGAGTGATATTCAAAAGAAATACAACATAATGAGACATAGAAACAAAATCATAGTCAACATATTAACAGGGTGATAACAAATGAAATATGAAATAACGATAAATGAAACATAAATCACCGAGTGAAACTAGGGTAAGTGTCAAGTGTAAGGAAAACAAAGAAAACAAGCATGCATAATACAAGTCAAGAAAACACAGTGCTTATGATGATTACTAATGCATACTTGTCGGATTCTATGCATCCCACAATACATAGGTCCGGTGCAAGCCCTTATCGTTCTCTACATCATAGGGTTCAATCCCACGATATCCAACTATCCTACTACAATGACTGCTACGAGATTTAGACATTTTGTAAGTATCGGCTTTCGCCCTTGGAATACTGGAGACCAATCCCCTCCGTGGAACATTCTGTGGCCTATTTCATCCATCGTCCCGGAATATTGAGGAATGTCTCACTCTGCAGGTTATCCTGGAACCCTTATTGCACAAATATTATGAGCGTCGCTCTCGTCCTTGGAATACTGGAGACCATGTTGGATCCTGTAGGCAAGGCAAGAAATACTAGAGGGGGGTGAATAGTGTTTTATAAAAATAATTGTGGAATTGAACTTTTTCTTCGGTCCAGTCGACTGGAAAAGAGAAACCAGTCGACTGGGGTGATAGTTAAGAAGAGTATTTTAAGATGAGTCTGATCAGTCGACTTGTAGAAGAACCAGTCGACTTACCAGACAAGTTTTCAGAGAGAATGTAGTACAAGTCGGACCAGTCGACTTAAAAAGTGACATAGTCAACTGTCCAGACAAGTTTCACAGAGAACTTAAAAAGCAAGTAAATGAAATGCAAGTTCGGAGAAATACAACCACAGAGTACACACGATGTATCCTAGTTCAGTCCTCCCGACCTACATCCAGTCCCCAAGCAACCTACTTGAGATTTTCCACTATTCCTGAAAAATTACAAGAATACCCTACGGCGTTAGACAACAACCTTGTCCAACCCGTAGTCCTCTCTCACCACTAGAGAGAGCACCCCACTCTTCCACCAAGAGTGAAAACCTGACTCTACACCCTAGAGCCCTACTCTCCGACCGAGAGGAACCACTCTCACAACCGAGAGTGAAGAACAACAACAAAATATTTACAATCAACCTATAACCTTGTTGTGAATGTGATTTTGTGCATGGCTATGATGAACACAATATTATTCACTTTCTAGAGCAATAATCTTGTTATAATTAGACATTTAAAAGCGCTATATGTGGTATTTAACTCCTATTTTCTCTTTTCCATAGGAAACAGCTTATAACAGAAATACGAAGCAAATTTAGGACTTCAAGGATAATACACAGCAAACTGCAGAGGATCAGTCGACTGGTTCCCCAACACAGGCGACTGGACAAGAGAAGCTGATTTTCCACAACTCTCGACACAGTCAACTCACTCCCAAAAGACAGTCGACTGGTCTGAACAATTATGAAATCTTCAGGAGTCTCGACTCAGTCGACTGGTTCGAAGATAAGTCGACTGGTCTGCGGCGGAGTAAACAGATAAGATATTCGAAGATTCACCCAAATCTAATTTCAAATCTATTTAAATCCAGATCTTATGCAACGAATCAAATCTAGAGACTGGAAATTGGCAAAAGCACGTGGTGAACAGATAAGAAAGGAAAGAAGAAAAGAGAAAGACATAAATCATCAAATCAAGAAGATTTTTCCCTTAAAAAAGGGGAAACCCTAATTCTCAGCGGTACTCTATAAATATCAGAAAAGATCATCTGTAGCAAGGAGGCATCTATCTCTTGGACGCAACTTAATCACAGAGTTCCCAACCATCAAGTCATCAACCGTGCGCATCACTCCATCATCATCGAAGAAGGAGAGAGGAGACACAGCAACCAGAAGGCAGTCAACTGTGTGACAGACAGTCGACCTTATTGCCGGAATCCATTAGTTTATTTCTTCTCTCTTTATTCTTTTATGTTGATCATGTACTTGAACTTGTTAAGCAATAAAGTTATTATTATGTGGAACTAACTTCATAGTTGGGTAGATCGAAGCCGTAGTTATGTAGTGCTGTGTTCTTCTGAATCCTTTTATTTTACTTATTGATTGAATCTAATTGAATTGATAGAGATTGATAACAGTCAAACTTGTTCAGGAGTTATAAGTACAGTCGACTGAAGGTGAGAGCCAGTCGACTGCCATACAGAATCTGATATTATCAAGTCTGTGAGTTAGAAATCTGAATCTGTTATATGAGCATATTGAGACGATCCGTATCTCGTGCTCGTAACTTGTAACAAGGGAATCTTTAGGATTCTTGGTTCAATCAACTTAAAGGATCTAGATCTGATACCAATTTCTAGGACTTTAAGTGTTTGTTCGTTTCCATTGTGCTTATGCTTTTGTTAAGTATAACTTAGTAGATACCATGCTAAAATACTTAGGGGAAGAAACGAATTAGAGTAGATACCATGCCTAATTCTTGGCTTAGGGAAACAATACTTTAAGGAGTAGATACCATGCCCTTGAAGTGAACAAACATGAGTAATTAGAAGTAAATTCAGAAGGCAACTTAGCATTACTAACTATTGGTGGAGATCAACAACCCAACTATTCAAGAGATATTTGTGATTCAACACCTCTCATCTTAGTTTTAATCTTTTAGTTCTTTTAGAATATTATAACAACTCTTATTCATTTTTATTATTAGTTTTATTGATTAGTAAGTTGAAGTCTACAATCTCTGTGGGATCGACCCTTGCTATTGCTACGCTTTTCTAACGATTCGTGCACTTGCGAGGTTTTATAATTTGTGTCTAGTTTTATCTATATATTTAGGTACCTAGATTAGCACAACAGGCTATTAGGTCAACTTCCGAAATCAGTCTAAAACGAAATCACTGTTATACTAGACTGATTTCAGAGAACCAAGACTTAGAAAGTGAATGCTTTTAGAAAGCTTTTTCTTGTCAAAACCAAAAGCTTGAGAACATGAGAAAAAAATGCTTGGAAAAAGTTGTTAACCTTTGTCAAAGATCTCTGTACTCTTTTTATAGAGTTAGAGACGTTTGACCGTTGGAAGGTTGAGTCCCAACTGCCATACAACGGCAGTAAAGATTTGATTTTGAAAAACAAGTTTAAAAACAGAAAACTGTCGAAACGGCTTGAACAGCCGACTGGGTTGCCATAATGAGTCGATTGGTCAGAGTTTGAATGAGTTCAGACAGTTTCGTACTAGACAGTCAACTGGTGCCAAATAGCGGTCGACTGGTACTTAACAGCTGAGCTTATTCAAGCTTGTTTCGATTTTTTTAAGTTTTGTAAAACACTCAATTATTTAAAGATATGTGTGAGTGTGTGTGACAAGGCTATTACAGCATTCTAAGACTCAAAGAAATAAAAGAGTTACAACTGTTACAAGACACTTAATACAATACATTTAAGCATAGGTCTTGTCTCGAGTCTTGAGTCTTGTGATGGAGCTTTAGCCTTTGTTTTTATCTTTGAAGCTAGCAACCTTGTAGCTTTCTTGATCAGTTAGCTTTGAGAGCTGTGTTTGTAGCTTTGCTTGATCAACTTGCTTTGAGAGCTTGTTTGAACATTTTGCCTTTGTGTACATCCTGTAATATCTAAGAAGTAGCACAACAACTTTGCATTGTGTTGTAATCATCAAAATCAAGAATCAACAGACCAATCCCCTCCGTGATCATTCTGTGGCCTATTTCATCTATTGTCCCAAAATATTGGGGAATGTCTCACTCGCAGATCATCCTGGAAAACATAACTCACGTTTGCTCCTGTTTCATCATATCACCATCTAGTGCATATCCTTATATTTATTAAGTTTATTTAATTAATCACAATTCCCTAGAGTTAGTGTATCCTACCGGGCTTAACTCAACTATTCAACATCAAGGCCCCAACTGGCCAGAACCACAAAATCCCATCTGCCGGCATACTAGGGTCCCACTCAACCTCTAAAGTCTCAAAAATCCCGAGGTTATCACACACCTCTAATCATTCAAATTCATTTAATAAGTTATGAAAATTTTCCCAAAAAATCCAACAGCCAAACCAAGCACTTCCATGTGTAGCCATAACCATATAATTTACTCGATAAAACTGAAACAATCTGAATTAAAACTGAAGCAAATAGTGGAAGATAACTCATAATAGAATACTCTACAAATTTGAAAACACATACTCTTTTAAAACCACAAAAGTAGAAGTTAAATACTTAATCGAATTGAGAATACATACTCTCCGAAATAACAAGCAATCTGAATCTAAACACACTGGAAAACAGGGAATTAACATTTATAAAAGTTAAATAAACAATCGGTGAAGAAACGAAAATTTGCAGCAAACAGAAAAAATCAAGCTATGTCAATCAACCAACAACCATAGTGGAAAACTACTGTGGTTGACCGACAGTGCTCAAAGAACAATAAACCCAAAAAAAAGAACTTGGCAGTCGACCGTCAAGCGCAATACAAATCGCTTCGATTGACTGTCGGTATTTAAATGGTGCAGTCAGAGACTTGAAAGTCGACTAACGGATGCGGCATTAAACGCTGCAGTCGACTGTCAGGTGGTCTGCTGTCGCAAAAAATTTACAATTCTCACAAAACTGATATATGTAAGTATAAATCTGTGGTTTCTTATAACGAAATCTAGAATATAATAGGCACAATCTTGGCCAAATCTATCTCAGCTCATACATAAATCAAATCTTTTCATAACTTCACAAAATCTCAATTTCCAAATCACAATATTGAACAAAAGTTATAAAGAAGACTTTTTCATAAAGTTCTTGAAAACATCAGTAAATGCCTAACAGAATTCATCATATATGAGTTGTATGTTTGATCAATCCATCTCAGTCCCAATACAAATCAAATTCATTGAAAATTTCACAAAAATCTCAAATGTTCAAGTTCGGCCTGCACTATACAGGTCCGAAACTTCAAATCTCACTTTAACTTGATCTTTTTAACCCAAAATCTTTTCTTTGCAATTCATTATACACAGCCACATTCTTGTTAGATCCATTTCTCCTACTTCTTTGTCTCTAATTCAATCAATGGTCAAGTTTTCCCCAATTCATAAATCAAACAGAGCATATCAAGGAAAACAGTGAACACACATGCATACTAATTTTGCATAAGTCTTGATGAACAAATAATCTTCATATGATTAAACAAACTTAGAGCAAAATCTTTACCAAGTCTCTAATCATTCTTAATCAATTCTTTCACATACAATCATTCCCCATTCATATTATTGATCTTTACCGACTAGATGTCAGTTTCTACAAGTCTCGTACACATCCCACATCAATTCAACCATGATCAATCAAGCATGGTGTAAAAATTTAGGATCTTTGTGAAATTACAATTTTCCAACCAACTATACATTAATGTTCATACATTGATTTGCATTTTTGTTCATGAATATCTTCTTTCGACTATTCATTCATCTAATTGTTTACTACATCAAGCATACAATCTTCTAGCATGCATCCTGCTAGACAAGCCATCATACTCAACAAACATAGAACAAAATAAAATTATCACTCACCTTTTAGGAAGATTAATTTGAAGAAACAAAAGCAATAAGAAAGCTTTCTCCTCCTCCCTTTTGCAAAGCTTTAAGATCCAACACCAAAATAATAATGCAAAGTAGAGTTTTTGAGTTCACAACAGTGGGCGGCTGCTGCTCTCTAAATATAGGCCGGGATGCTCTTCTATGGTTTTTGAGAAGATTTACAAAATATTCTTTTAAGAGATATCTTTGCATATATAGTCTTATCATATTAGGTAGTTAAATAAACCAAATGAGGTAGGATATAAATCCCTCAAATCCCTCCAGATCTGGCCGGCCTCAAATTGAAACCCCTAGAAAATCGACTTTTCAAAATTTGCCTCCAAGTAACACTTTTTGCAAAAAGACCACTTCATTTAGCAATATTTGCGAAAATACCAATAGTGATTTATATAATCCAGAAAATTTGCAATTGTTATTCACTAACAAGTATTAGGTCCTCCAATACGAAATTTTTGACTTTGTATTTCCAAGAAAATATTTGCACGTGTTTTGCACGTGAAAAAAAAGTAAATTTCACAAAAAAGTTTATTAAATCACCAAATTCACTTTAATTCATTTATTAATTACAAAATCATAATTTCAAATTCTAGGGTTTTACACTGTCACCGGGACTTCTCTCGGTGTTTCTATGCCTTTTGCAGGTACTCCGGCCGACCGAGCTCCAAGCCTCCCGACCTAGCTACCCGCCTCTCTTTCGAGCCGACCTCAAGGAGCAGACTTGAGCCGAGATCGAGATTAGTCCCTTCCACTTCACAAATTACAAGAACTCACACATGTTGTCCCCACACAAAAAAACAAGCAACATCAGGCGCCTTCCCTATTTTTTAATCACCTCATAATTTATTTATTTACGAATCATCTAAGTTTGTTAGAAGGATTTTTCCACACAGGTGCCGAACAAATATTAAAATTTCACATTAGTTCCTCACCACTCGAAAATTCCATATTAGTCCCTCAGTCGATTTCAAAATTTGATCAATTTAGGAGACATTATGAAAGTTATGAATCATTGGATCAATTTTGGGAAAAAGGCTTATGCAGAATGGTCCAGAAGAGAATAAAATTGCAAGAAAAGAAAGACTATTTTGAAATAATTTAACCCTTCCACTTAAGAGTATATCTTGAAAGTATATGTAAAGGATTCAAATTTTCTTGATGTTACAATTGAGACACAAATTATTCAATTTTGGAGTCAATCAAGAGACTAAATAGCAACTAATGTGGAATTTCAATGATTGCTGGGGACCTGTGTGGAAAAAATCCTTGTTAAGGGAGAATTATTTGCGACGCACATGAAAGATAAAATTATTATCTCTAATATCAAATCTAATTTATTTTCTAGAGAGAGAAACTCCCAAAATCAAATCTTCAGCAGTCAGGCGGCGACGACGGTTTTGATCGGGGAGGGGGGAGGAGTCCTTCACCATCCCTTCCTCCTCCTCCCCCCCCCCCATTCCCGCTTCGGAGCGGTGTAGAAGAGGTTGGAGACCTTTCTAGGGTTTCGCGATCTTAGGGTTTGGCGACTCGGTCGGCGAAGTTGAGGCGGAAATGACGGTGTGTCGTGTGGCTGACGTGGCGAGGGAGGAGAGCTATTAGGGGAAGCTGAGGCTTCGTCGAAGCGGCAAAGAAGGCTGTCGACGGCAGACGATCTGATCTCGTACGGGTTGGAGGAGCCGGCAACACATCAGGGTGAGATCGTCGTCGAGGGTGCGAAGGCAGGGAGGGCTCGATTGTGAAGGTTTGGTTGGAGTTGTTGGAGTTGGCGGGGTGGTTGGAGTTGGTAGGGACTGTTGGAGTAGAGGTGGCTCGACAATAAGGCTGATGTGTGGAGAAGGGCGACGGTGGTCGAGGAGTGGTCGGAGTTGTGGGTTGGATCTGGAATGGTCTTTGAGTTCAATTTTCAAGATCGTTTTGAGATTCGGAAAGGGAGAAATTATCGTGTTTGAGGAATTTCTACTTAGATTTCGAAATTCCCTAAGACTATTAGGGGAGGGAGTGTTATGGGGGACAATGGTGGGCTGTTATTGTCGGGGTAGTGCACATCAAGATTCTTACTGGGGTTCGTCGGAGTAATGCAATTTTGTGGATAGTCGGTGGTTGTGCTTTGGCTTGTCGAGATCCCAAATAGGGTTAGGCTCGATTAGGTGAGGAGTCGGACCAGGATCGACGGAGGGCACAGAGAGCGTCGTTGTGTCGGGAGGTTCGGTTTGGTGATGACTAGAGTGGCATCATCGAGGATGCAACAGGGCTAACGAAGGGTGTGTTGTTCGTTTGGGTAGTTGATGGCAAAGAGGAGCGGATGAGTGGCGGACGCGTACGACGAGAATTCTTAAGGAGGAGCGGATGAGTGGCGGACGCGTACGACGAGAATTCTTGGAGGAGTGGGGGTGTGCATGAGAACGATGATGGGCGAGGTGGAGTCGGAGAGGGGATGGGGAGTCATATTTGAAATTCAAATTTTGAATTTCGCAGTAGGGTTCTGAGGCTCAAATTTGATTTTTGAGTTAGGGTATTGAAATTCAAATTTGAATTGAAGGTGAGGAGGGGGAGTTTCCTTGAATTTTGCATTTCAATATAGATTTTTGAAATTTAAATTTTAGGTAAGGAGTATGAGGAGAGTGTTAGTGTAATTTGGATTTCAAAGCTGAAATTCAAAATACATAAAGTGGTGAGTTCGACGACTTCAAGTGTCTAAGTTTCGGTTGAGAACAATGGCTACTGTTGAGAACTGTATTTGACGCAATCGAAAGACAACGTCGTGGTAGGGTTGGATTGACGAATACACAATAGCAACGTCATGGGGAGAGGAGCAAGTCTGCCAGCAAAAGATAGTGACTGTGGTTGTTGACAATGTGGACGTTTGGGGAAACGTAAGAGTTTTAGGGGTGGAGTGTTATCTCGGAGGTTTATGAATTCCAAATTGGACTTTTGCAGAAGTCAAATTATATCTGGGAGAGATAGGTTGAAAAACTGGATGCAGAGGCAGCGTTTACAAGTTTAGCAAGAGAGGAACTAGTTAAGAGTGTAGGTTTTGCTTTATATTTGTTCTCCACTATTTTGTTTTGTTCCGTTTAGAAACAGATAGACTTGTATCATTATTTTTTTATTAATAAAGTGGTGGCGAGGTAACCTTTTTCTCAAAAAAAAATATCAAATCCAAATGGTAAAGATGATGGTTTACAAAGGATAAACATGAGAATCTAAAACAAACAGAACATTACTAAATAACTTGTCATCTTTTTGAATTCAGAACTTCAGAAATAAATAGTTAATAATAGCCCATCATCATATAATAATGCCCAAGCTTCCCCCATAAAGAATATCAATCAATTTTGGAATAAATACAGGCAGACAGTTAAGCCCGACCACTAGAATAAATTGGTTTAATTTTTTGTCCATCGAAGTTACATACTGTATACTGTATACTATATTGAAGGGTTCAATGTATGGCAAGTTACAGATGAATGAGCATTTGTAAAGTGTACAGTATATTGAAAAGAATTGGTGAGATGGATGATAAATAACCTACAACAATCCCACAAAACTGAGCAGTTGAATAACAGCAGGTCAGGAGTTCGAAGAGTATCATCGCGCTGAGAAGCAAGCATTGTTTACTTGCAGAAATGATGTTGCATCAGTAGTGTCCCTGTGTATAAGATCCTATAAATAATATAGAGATCAGTGACTTTGAGGTAGTACAAAGGGAATACTCTTTAGAATTGACTAAATATCTAAAAATTTGAGAATGCATGTATTTATCATGTCCACACTGCAGTAACATCAAATACCAGCAATACTCGAGAAAGAAAAAGGTAGAGATTTATTGTTTAAAGCACATAGCGAAGTAAGAGTTACAACTTCTCTAGCCTCTTGGTTTGATATGTAATCTTGTACTAGTACTTCATATGAAGTTATTAGCCGACACCAGAACTACTAACCCTTAGTTTAATCAATGTATTGCACAATACACAAACCAAGACGGCCTTGTGCTGCAAAGATGTCAACCCTGTTTTCGGAAAAAAATAACTATTTGCGCTTTATGTAGGGGCTTACAAAACTTTAGTGGCACGACATACCTTACCAGTCAGACTAAGCAGACTACGCAACTAACAAACTAGGATGTTAGTGTCACTTGTCCTAGCCAAGATGCCTAAATATAGGGGTCCAACCGTCCAACCCTTGAGAAAAAGGGAATCTTCTTCAATAAAATTCACCAAATTTCACCGAATTAGAGAGAACTTATATTCTTTGTCATCAGCCACCAAATTTCACCGAATTAGAGAGAACTTATATTCTTTGTCATCAGCCAAAGGATCTCAAATCTGCAGTCACCTTGACCAACTTCTAACCATTTGCATTTTCCCAATTTTATGTCAGCTATTTCTTTATTTTTTAGCATCTAGTAATATTTAATTGCCTCTTTAGCATTGAGTTAAATGTCTATAGATTTTTTATTTCCCTTATATCATGCTATATTAGGATTAAAGTATATATGGTTTATACCTGAGAAAGTAGATAACTGATAATATAAGCAAGGAACTCTAACTAATAATCACATCAAATCATTTATTACAAATGACTTCTTCTCTAGCTCTCATAGTCAACTTCTATCAATCTTTTATAACTGAATTACTAACGAAAATATGACTATCAGTTCACAATCAATAGCAAGTACTGCAAAATTTTGAAAATTTTTAAGAATAAAGTAAATCAAATGATTTTGTTCAATTTTAATATCGCACAGTAAATGAGATACCTGAGTTGTCCTGTTAAGTAGAGTATATTTAGCAATCGTTCATTGAGGTAGAAGGCATATCAATACAAAGGACGATCTGCATTAACTAACTGATAGTATTCCTCTTCACCATACAATTTCCTGAACAATTAGGTATGAGAAAATAAAAGTCATAAATATGATTAAACCAGAAAATAAACAGTTGTCATCTCTAAGCCTCTAAGGTCTGAGTAAATGCACATCACAACAGTATAGATAGACATTTCAGAGAATTAACATTATAAGCAGGAAAAATAACTATCTACAGTTGCAGAAAAAGTTATAGTAAATATTTATGTGGCATAAGCGTATGAAATAGTAAAATTTTATGTGGCATATATATATATTAATTCAGATGTCTTATCCAGCAAAAAAATTAAAATTTTATGTGGCAAAAAAATAGAAACAATTACGACTGACAAATATCAAAACACAGGCACACTAAAAATAAGACTTCGGCAAATTCACAGATGCAGCTCTTGACACAGTTTAGAGAAAAAAGATTCATGTATCCAAATACAAAATTTGGGATAAATTTGAGAATACTAATCATAAATTTCTGATAACAATGACTTAAATGTCTATTTAGGCTGCTTTTGGATGCAAAAATATATCCTAAGAATACCCAGTTTTGGTCAGCTTTTAAGGAAGAGAATCATAATTATATCTTTTATTCTGGTAAAAGTCTATACTCTACACTAAGATTATAAACAAGCTCAATGTTGATTATAGGTGTTAACAGGAACGTTAACCACAAATGAATTTAATGTGGACAACAAGGTTTTTTAAAAGCCCTAAAAGCGTACTTAAACGCTGTATGACTTCTTAGCGCTCAAGTGGGATTAAGCACATGATTAATTGCTACCTTTAATAGACCTTCTAATTATTTTAAAAATGTAGGAAATTCCAAAAGAACATGAAGGATAATTCTTTAGAATACTAGAATATGAAGAAAACAATAGAAACTGTTGCCGAATGAAATAAATATTGTAAAATGCAGGAAAAAATTTGCAAATTTCATGGAATCCTAAAATTTGGAGGAATATGCAATAAATAATGCTAAAAGGGAAGAAAAATACCAAAACAATTCTTGATGTTTACATTGATATAATGATGAGGACATCTATTCTGTTTAGTTTAGTATTTTATTTCAGTACCATATTTGTTTCGGCAATTATAGCCACATGTAATCTTTCTTTTATGCATTAGAATATTTTTGAGATTTTGAGAATATTTTGAGATTTGTATCAAGATTTGTTTTGAGCCTATTTATAGACCTTGAGATTAATAAGAAAGATATGTCATTCTTGATTAAAAAATTATTGTGTTGAATTTTCTCTTCTTCTCTCTTTTTTGTGTGATACAATTAAGATCCAATTATTAGAATTTGTGATAAATCCTAATATATAAAAAATTAGGGTTTGTTATAAACTCTGAAACTACCCCAAATCAATTAAACTCAAACCCTAATCCCCAAATCCAAAACCCTAACCACTCTTCATCTTCTTCCTCACCCCCATCGATTCCCGAAACCCATCCACGATCCCAAAACCCTGTCTGTTTCTCCACCAAATCCCGACCGAAACCCTAGCCCTATCCTCGACCTACCTCCTCCGTCGTCACCCCCTGTCGACCACCCCTCTCACGTCCGCCACAACATTGACTCGTCCCCAATCCGCCCCACCTCATAGCCTCCGTCAACTCCCCTCTCCTTCGTCGAAACCCTGAAACCCAAACCCCTGAACTGAACCCATTCCAACCACAACCAAAATCCTGAATCCCGACGACTCTCCTCACTTCGTCGACACCGTCGTCGACCCACCTCACTGTGTCGACCCCCGTCACCACCCTCGTCCAGCGATGCAGCCACCGTCGCCCTAGCTGTTGCCATTGCTGATTTGTTGCTAATGTTTCTCTCTTTCTATGTTGCTGATTGTTGTGCTCTTCGCTGCTGTCAACCCGAGATCTACGCTGAGTTCTTCGAACCAACGGTATACTCTTTTCAATTCTCAAATATTTGTGTTATACTACTTTATTATCTCTATTATATTATTCAATTAAACTGTCGACCACAAATATTGAGATTAAGCGCTCCACTTGCTTGATTAGAGTACGAATCAATATTGAATCTTTTACTTGTTAAAAATACTTAGGGATTTAATTATTGATTGTTAGAATTAAATTATTAATTGGGATTGTTAAACGTGATTCAGTTCTTGAAAATCCATCAAACCGATTAACTGTTTAAAATTTCTAACTTTGATCCGCATTACATGTTGGTAAAATTAATCCTTTAAGATTCTTGGCAATTCTCTATTTAGGGTTAGTTTTACATCATTTTGGTATCAGAGAGAAGGTTCTTAAAACCCTAGTTCTTGCATTATTTAGGCATCCATTTTTGCATTCAGTTAGGATTGTGAAGTCTTTTATTTTACTTTCTTTATTTTAGGTCATTTCAGATTTATTTATAAATAAATAAATAAATAAAATTTAAAAAAGTACACACACGACCCCTAGTTTCTACTTTTGGTGAATGCGCCTTCGCAGCACCATCACAGATCCTGAAGAGCCTTTCTTATCCCTTCCAAATCACCCAATTAGGAACCCTGGACTTCCCCGACCTGAAATGGACAACTCTGATATCTCCGCTACCCTAGCTGTCATTCAAGCAACTCTTGCCAATATCAATCAGAGGCTTGAAAAAGTGAAATTAAATCAAACCATTGTCCCTGAGCTTCATGCCAATTGTCAGATCCCTCAAGGGAATGTTCGTGACGATTGACGTTGAGGACATCTATTCTGTTTAGTTTAGTATTTTATTTCAGTACCATATTTGTTTCTGGCAATTATAGCCATGTGTAATCTTTCTTTTATGCATTAGAATATTTTTGAGATTTTGAGAATATTTTGAGATTTGTATCAAGATTTGTTTTGAGCCTATTTTTAGACCTTGAAATTAATGAGAAAGATGTCATTCTTGATTAGAAAATTATTGTGTTGAGTTTTTCTCATCTCGCTTTTTTGTGTGATACAATTAAGATCCAATTGTTAGGGTTTGTGATAAATCCTAATAAAAAAAATTAGGATTTGTGATAAACTCTAAAACTACCTCCAAATCCTTAAATCAATTAAACTCAAACCCTAATCCCCAAATCCAAAACCCTGACTACTCTTCATCTTCTTCCTCACCCCCATCGATTCCCGAAACCCATCCACGATCCCAAAACCCTGTCTATTTCTCCACCAAATTCTGACCGAAACCCTAGCCCCATCCCAGACCTACCTCCTCCGTCGTTGCCCCCCCCCCCCCCCCCCGTCGACCACCCCTCTCACATCCGCCACAACATCGACTTGCCCCCAATCCGCCCCACCTCATAGCCTCCGTCAACTCCCCTCTCCTTCGTCGAAACCCTGAAACCCAAACCCCTTAACTGAACTCATTCCCACCACAGCCAAAATCCTAAATCCCGACGACTCTCCTCACTTCGTCGACGCCGTCGTCGATCCACCTCACTGTGTCGACCCCCGTCACCGCCCTCATCCAGCGACGCCGCCACCATCGCCCTTGCTGTTGCCATTGCTAATTTTTTGCTGCTGTCTCTCTCTTTCTGTGTTGCTGATTGCTGTGCTCTTCGCTGCTGTCAATCCGAGATCTACGTTGAGTTCTTCGAACAATCGGTACACTCTTTCCAATTCTCAAATATTGTTAAACGTGATTCAGTTCTTGAAAATCCATCAAACCGATTAACTGTTGAAAATTTCTAACTTTGATCTGCATTACATGTTGTAAAATTAATCCTTTAAGATTCTTGGAAATTCTTTATTTATGGTTAGTTTTACATCATATAATTAAAAGTATGAGGGTCTAAAAATAGTGCTATAAAGTGAAGAAAAATAACAAAATAATTCAAATAGAAGTAAATGTATACATTAATACAATTCAAAGGCATGGAGAGAAGTTGAAGATGTGGAGAATTGTAGAGCAAGCTTGAATAGTTTTTGAGAAAGTAGCAGAATTACGGGTTGAAAGAACTTATAAGTTGGATATTTGGTCTGTTTTGGGTTTTAAGTAGTTTTTCTTTTTTTCAGAAAACCATCACAAGAAACTGCTTAAGCGATTCCTGCAGCCTAAGCAGCCATCTTTAATAAATTAAAATAATTATAATTAAAATTAAATTAAAAAAAAAGTGGCAGACTGCTAAATAGGCTGTTTTTGCTTAATTTTAGCACAATTCTCAGAGCTTACGTTTTTTAGCCACTTAAGCATAAAAAGATTACATTGTGTAGATTAGGATACAGATCACATACATCAGACATCCTTCCAAAATTTTACCATTTTTATACTGCATATGTATATTTGTAATTCAGTAGCAAGAGTCCATAGCTTCAGTCCAGGTAATCAATTACTTATGGAAATATTCTCCATGTTATGCCCATGTGTACGAAGATTCTCTATTATTTGCATCTACTTCTCCTCAAGTTCTATAACTCTATTTATAAAGCTAATATTTAGAAAAGAGCCATTAGACTGCGCCCTCTGTCCACATACACAAACTTCATAGTTGTGTTCTTGAAAACAAACCCCTAATTTGGTATTTTTTGAAAAAATGACTGATGCATAGGGTAACATCTTCGATTATACAAGAGTTTTTATGATAATCTTGTATGGTATTTACATTTAAATTAATGGTCCCTATGACTAAGCTAATTATTTTTTTTTGATGAAACGGATAGAGTCAAACGACTCCAGCCAGACAATCTATAATATAAATCGAAAGTAGTACAATAAAGGTTTAAAAGACGTAAATCCAATCGAAACAGAATAAGGAACAACGAATCACCGAAGGAAGAAAAAAGTAAAGCAATAAAAGACAATAGCTACAAAAACACGGTCGCTAGCAAACCAAAACTGCAAGCGGGCTAAAAGTCGGAGTCTCCAGACGCGAGAGAAGGAATGCTCTGTTGCTCTCGTCCCCCCTGCAGTGGAGAGACCATCAATAGCAAAGGACACGCCCTGATGACACCATGAAACTAGCTCCGTCCATCATGAGAAACAATAGGTAGGCAGTCAGCGACGACCGTAGCGCGAAACTAGCGACGACCGTAGCGCGAAACTAGCGCTACCCACAGAGTGCAAAAGCAGCTAAGATCGAAGCCAAGCAATCGCAGATAGTCGTCAGGGGCAAGGAAACAAAGGTTCCTGGTGCCGATAGGGAAACAAGAAGCCTGACCAAGGCCAAACAACAATAAAAGGTACAAGTCCTGATGAAACACCAAGGCCCAAAACCGATCAAAGACGCCCTGTGGGGGCAGAGGTAGAAATATATGACGGAAGACATCCATATAACAGAAAAAATGGATGGAAAAAACATAGGGCACCACAAAACAACTATAAGGTGCACTGAATCAAGTTCCTTCATGCTCAGCCAACTGGGAAGCCGAGCGTCAAAAAGGCCTCCGCTCTCACAATGCATAACGTGCCATGAATCGGCCGACAAGCAAACACAAGAAAGCCAAAAGACAAGTAGAAAAAAGTTCCATTAGAGTGAACAATAAAAGCATGCTACCAAAGCAAACAAACACCAATCACAGTCAGAGGGGAAAGCTAGAAACGCCAACCCAAGAGCACCCTGGGGTACAACAGTGGAATGTAAAAAGCCTACCAAAATAATCCCTTGCTTATACACAATATAGGACTACAAAAACATCACATTATGAAGGCCTGTGATCAGAGGTGCAAAAAGAAGAGAAAATTTCCACTGGGCTACAAGCACGGGATAAAACAAGCAAGTCAAGAGGAGCACACTGATAGTAGCAACCAAAAGGAGAAAATCCAGTAACTTCTTCAACCCTGCGAAATAAAGTCAGAGACTAAATAATCGCGGCAAACAAGAAGAAATTTTTGATGATTAGAAACATAGAAAATTATAAAGCATTAAGGTTATGGAGGCAAAGTAAAGAGTCGTCTAGTCTACGACTGGAAAGAGAATCTCTAGCTTCGGTTTTTAAACTCGAATACCAGAAATTAAAAAGAAATAAAAAATCTTCAATAATAAGAAAGATTGGGGAAGCGCAGTGCTGGAATAACCGCTTATTTCTTTCCGACCATGTGATCCAAATAATAATTTGAACTGATAGATTCCACGATCTGCTGAATCTTTTATTCGTGGGATGAAGAGACCAGCACGAGGATAACTTGGAGGGGATAGAAGGGAATTCCCAGGCTAGAGAACTAATTTTCCATAAGGGGCGAATGAATTCACATCCAACAAATTGGTGATCCACGTCTTCAAAATTATTAGAGCAAAGGGGGCACAATTGTCCCCATGCCAAATTCCTTTTGTTGAGGATTTCGACAGTGAGCAGCGTGTTGTTGAAGGCGAGCCAAGTGAGGATTTTAACCTTCAGAGGGGCACAGGTATTCCAAATGAAATCAGCAAAAGGGGAGTGGATACCTCGAAAGTTAAGAAAGTTATAGAACGATTTAACAGTGAAGATCCCCGCCGAGTTCCAACGCCAAATAAAATCTTCTTTTGGGCGCCAAACGAAATGGTTAAGGAAAAAAAGGAGGTCGTTAAGATCAGAAGTAAGGTGTGAAGGAAGATCGGTCGAGAAAGGGATGACCCAATGCCTTTGCGAATTAATAATGGTGAAAGAATCTGCCACCGTGGAAAGGGGATTGGAGGCCAGGCGGAAGAGTGCCGGGAAAGAGGTGAGTTTGGTGTTACCAATCCAGTGATCGGACCAGAACTTGGTCTTGGATCTGTCGAAACAGTCATGGAAGATGCCGCATTGGAATGCTGCGGCCGCTTTCCATACCCCCTTTCAGAACGGGGAAGCGTTACGATGAATACTGGGAGGAAATTCCCACAGATGTCGATTGGAAAAGCAGTTAACCTTGATACTTTGGATCCAAGGTAAGAGATCAAATTTTAAAAATCTCCAAAGCCATTTACCCAATAACGCGATATTTTGGTGTCTGAGGTTCAATACCCCTAAACCCCCAGCCGCTTTGGAAGAGCAGACCAGTTGCCAGTTGCTAAGGTGCGAGCCTGGCTTGAGAGTGGAGGAACCTGACCAGAAAAAATTACTTCTGATTTGGTCTATCCGCTTGATGACCCAAGAGGGGACATAATAGAATGACATCATATAAAGGGAGATGGAGGAGAGGACCGAGTTAAGAAGGATTAATCTACCATCACGGGAGAGGAGTTTCCCTGCCCAAACGTTAAGCCTAGATTCTACCTTATCCACCATGGGCAACCAGTCAGCTTTATGCAGTTTACCCCATCGTAGGGGAATACCCAAATACGTAATGGGAAAAGAGGCAATAGGACAGTTTAAGAAGTTAGAGATCTCATGCTGGCGATTAGGTGATCCTTCAAGCTAGAGAACAAAAGATTTTTGAAAATTGATCGATAGTCCTGAAGCTAATTCAAAACAGTATAGCAGAAATTTTAGGTTACGGAGAGTGAGAATTCGGTTTGGCGAAGATGATAGTATCATCAGCATATTGCAGGTTAAGAACACCATGAAAAAGGCGTGAGTCACCTAGGCCTTTAATGACCTGGGCTTCCCATGCATTGCGAAGAAGTTTACTAAAAACATCTGCAACAAGGAAAAATAGAAGGGATGAAAGTGGATCTCCTTGGCGGAGTCCACATTTAATTTTAAATTTGTGACCTTCAGAACCATTGATAATGATGGAAGAAGTACCAGAGAAGAGACTGGATTTAATCCAAGCAATCCATTTTGGACCGAATCCCCTATTAATAAGAATTTCGAACAGGAAATCCCAGCTAACGTTATCGTAAGCTTTTTGGAAGTCGAGTTTGAGAAGGATACCTTCGGCGTTAGAGTAGTGACAATGAGAGATGATCTCTTGAGCCGAGGCAACACTGTCAAGGATAAAACGGTTTTTAATGAAGCCCGATTGGGTGGGGTCAATGAGGGGAGATAAGACCGCGCTGAGCCTTGCGGAAAGAACTTTCATAATGATTTTGAAGGAGGTGTTGATCAGGCTAATAGGCCTAAAGTGCGCCACAGAGTGCGCTCCCACCATTTTGGGAATGAGCACAATGTGCGCATAATTAATACGGTCGAAAGAAAAGGAACCCTGATGAAGTTCCGTAAACATACGGAAAAGATCGTCTTGGAGCAAATGCCAGAATTTTTGGAAAAAGAAGGCGGGGAATCCATCCGGTCCCGACACTGATTCGTTTTTTAAAGAGAAAACAGCCGATTTAATCTTTTCCATAGAGAAAGGGGCCTCAAGAGCAGAGAGGTCCTGAGACTGAGCCCCATAAAGGTGGTTCCAATCAAGGCTAATAGAGCGCTGTTTGTACGAGCCAATAAGGTTTTTGTAGAAAGAAAGGAAAGCACGATGGATCTCCTGATCGGAGCTAAGATCGACACCGTTGTCACTGATCGAAGAAATCCGATTGCAACGTTGCCTGTGCGAAGCATAACTATGAAAGAAAGCAGTATTGTCGTCACCCTCCTTCAACCATTTAAATCTGGCTCTTTGAGCCCATTTAATATGGTCCTGATGAAGGATGTCGGCGTAATCTCGCTTGCACGAGAGTCGTTTAGAACGAAAGGAATCAGAAAGGGGGCCCAACTCCTCCAGCTTATCGAAGGACTCGATGGAAGCTAGGAGAAAGTTTTTAAGGAAAACGGTGTTATTCTGTCTTTCGTAACGCCAAATCTTACAACCGAATTTAATGGCGTGAAGTTTAAGGAGGATGCTACCCAGACCAGAAGAATAGGTAACTGACGAAAGGCATTCCACAATAAGATTGACGAACAGTTGGTCTTGTAACCAAAATTTTTCGAAACGAAATTTATGATGATGAGTGAAGCGGAAATTAGAGTGAAGGGCAATGGGAACGTGGTCAGAGGAGTGATTGGGTAAGGCTTTGGAGAAAGTGTTATGAAACTGGTTAATCCAGCTTTGGGAAACAAGGAAACGGTCGAGTTTGGCCATCGTCGGGGATTGACGAAGGTTAAACCAGGTAAAAGATCTACCGTTAAGTGGAAGATCGGTCAACTGCAAAGCTTGGATACAATCGTTAAAAACGTTGGAGGGATAATTGGAGGAAGACGGGGATGACCTTTCGTGGGAGAACCTGGTGACATTAAAGTCCCCACAGAAAAAATAGAGGCCGTCAGTGTAATTGTGAAGCGAAAGAAATTCGTTCCGAAGTAAACTGCGCCTATCTGAAGAGGAGGTCCATAAACTGAAATCACCGAGAGAGTGCAGTTGAGAACCGTCCAATGCAGTTGGACGATAAGGAAAAAGTTAAGACGTCGAACCGCGATAAGAGAAAAGACCGACTCTTTGAAGCCGAATAGGATACCTCCCCTAGATCCTATCGCGTCTAAGGAGATCCATTTAGAGATAATGGATCCACCTATCGCGCGATAGATAGTCGGGGAGGGTGAATCAATCTTCGATTCTTGGATAGAAATAAGATCACAGTGAGAGGAAGCTATTAGCTGGTAAATCGCCCTTTGTTTAACGGGGCAATTAAGACCCCGGATGTTCCAAAAGATGCTAATCATTAAGAGTTAGATGCTCCCGAACTCTATAACGTTCTATCTGCCTAATGGTATTAAACAGCGGCGAATTAGCAGAATTGACCAAAAATCCCATATCTTGGGCGAGGACAGCCATATCTTTATCTGACAAAGAGTCAAACTGAAGCTGAAAAATGGATCCTAGTAATTTTTGGTCAGAGTGGGGATGGGGGTGGCCTAGGTTGATGCCAGAGAGATCCATTGCTTGCGGCAATGACCCAATCGGAAGCGTTGAGATCACAAGCACTGTTTTTTCGCCTTAATTCGGGCGCTTGATCTAATGAGACGGATAGGGGGCTTACAAGTCGGAGACTGCTTAAAAGCGAAGCATCCTTCCTCCTTAAGAGGAGGGAAATGATGCGGGATATCGACAGAGTCGATATACGAGAATGGTGGATGAGGAGAGGAAGCTATCGAAGGGAGAGAATGCGAAAGTTCCACCCGAGACTGAGACACAGGTATTTGAAGGTCTGTGGAGCAACCTCTGGGTGTCGAATCACCCGAGCTTGCTCCAATCAAAACCGCCAAGCAAGGGAAAAACCAAGCGAGTTTCGCAAAAACGAGAACGGGGAAAGAGAGGCTCGGAGAGAGTGAAAAGGAAAAACGCTAAAACTCAAAGAAATCACTTGCTGCCAAGCATCGACATTAATAACATATAGATGTGAAGAAACAGAGGTAAGTTTGGGGTATACCTGTTTGAGTGAATGCTCGAGATTCAGTTCTGATTCCTCTTCCCCAAGCAGAGGCATAATGGGGATTGACTTCCCAAGAGGGTCAGTGAGAATCCGAAGCCTGCATCTTGGGAGAGGGGGGAGAGGAGGAGGAGGGAAGTACGGTGGGGTGCCTCTCCAACGGAGAGGACTTAGGAGGTCCGAAGAGTGGGGGGAGAGGATGCAGGCCAGCCGAGAAGGAAGAGGGCGGAGCAGACACCTTCCCAGCTTAGAGAGAAGAGATATCGGCATTGATCCAAACTAGGTTCGGCGCTTTGGAGGGCGAGAACTTTTTGCTGCTCGGGGAAGCTAATCTCTTGTTGGGAAGAAACTTTTTCCTGGCTGAAGCCTTTTGAACTCCTTTCAAATTGGCCGATTCCAGCTTAGACAGAGAGGAAGAGCCAGGATGGAAGGGGGAGGAGGAAGAAGCAGGCTTAAAGACTGGCTTCGGAGTACCAGTGGATGGCAGAGGTGAAGGGCCACTAAGGCTAACCAAGTCGTGATATTGCACAGAAACCGTGAAGGAAGATTTACCATCTGTCAAGTAGTAAACCTCAATACGGTCTTGATGCTTAGAAACTCGAAACAGAGCGTCCACCTGCAGACACCCCGAGGCTAACATGGCAGAGGAGGAAATGCTTATAATCACTCCGATGATTTTGGACATTTCACCAACTAGTCGCAACGACTCACAAAAAGGAGGAAGTCCTAAGAGAGTGACCTTGGTGGTTGAAGTGCTGAAGGCCTGCGTTGGAGGGCTGATCTGAACCCATTTCCTAATAGAAATGGTAATAGCCCCTATAGAAAGGGATGAGTTGTCGATCAGTTCTTCAAGAATTTTGGGGGATGGACAGCGGATGACCACATCACCATTCGAACAGGTGTTAAGGACCCAATCCCATTCTTTAACATTGCATGAAATGCTGAGAAATGAGTTTAAAGTGAAGAAGGGAATCGAACCTCCGCTAAATGAAATAGCGCCATAGGTGTCAAAGAATTTCAACCTATCAGACAGTTCCATATCCGGGATGAAAACATGTGTCATGATCGGCTTGGGCAGGAGGTTGTGTGGAGTAGTCAGAGCAGGAGGAGGATTGCTGTCAGATAATCGGCTAGAGATAGGAGTAGGAAGTAAGGGAGACTTCGAGGATAATTTCTGCTTTTTGGTTTTGTATGCTTGATCCTCCGCAAGCTTGCGTTGTAAGGAGGGAAAGTCGAGAGCAGCAAGAACCTGCTCCGAAATGGGAGCTCCCAGGGTGAGGCCCAACATCTTCTGAAGCGCGAAGCAGTGATGACGCGCGTGCCCAGACTTGAGGCAGAATAAGCATTTCATTTTGAACGTATAGTATTTCTTTAAGTGGCCAGTCTGAAGGCACTGATAACAGGTAAGGGGAGCTCGGAGAGGATTAGAATGAGGAGCAAGAGAAGTTGAAGAGGTAGATGGAGAGAATTGGCGGGAATAGGTAGCCCTAGAATACCCAGGAATCTTCTCGAAGATGGGCCTGGGGGGCCTAGAAGACAACGGCCCAGAGTGAGAGGAGAGACCATTGCTAATTTTTTGGAGATTATTATTATTATTATTATTATTTACCACTTCAACCCACGAAAGTTACATGGGCCCAACAAAAAAGCACCACTGAGGTAAGGCCCAATAGAGGGGAGCCACGAGACTAGCAACGGAGACTTCGAGCTAGTGCAGGATCCCTCAAGCAATGGGTTTACTGGAGGATCTTAAAGATCACAAATCCAGATGCCACACAAGAGATGAGGGGAAGAGGAAGGTGTTAACTAAAGAGAGTGGAAAGGACCCAATTCAAGAGGGAAGAAATGTCCCAACTATGTGGGTAGAGGAGATCGGAAATTAGAAGGTAAAGCTGACGGCAAGGGTCACAAAGACCAATAAAAACACCAATACCACAAAGGAAAATAATAATAAACTCCACCAGCGCTGGAATGAACATAAACAGCAAAAAACAACTTACAGCGATGGGTTAGGGATTAGAGGCAGCAACTAAGTCAAAAACCTCCGAGGAGACGGCACTGGGAGGACGGCGGGCAGGGGGTGGGCGGAGGCTGAAGGCGAGTGTGCTGACTGAGAGACAGAGGATGGGCCCTCGTTGAGAAAAGAGCTCGGCCTAGGAGCGGGAGAGGCCTGCAGGTGACGAGAAGGGAGTAAGGGGAAAGACGCCGGCTCGTCCGACCGATGGATTCCGCGTGGAAGGCGAGAGCAGCACCAGGGATCGCCTAAATGCTAGAAAGTCACCGCAGACAATCGCCGCTAAGGGGACTTCCCGGATGAGAGGGAAAAAGGAAGGGACGAAAAAAGGGGGGAAGGCCTAAAGCGGAAAAGGGTTTGGAGATCTCGAGGAGACGATCAACTTTAAAGAAAGGAGGGGATGGAGACGGGGAGGGGGGGCGCCGGATCTGAGCGTTCAGTGATAGAGGGGAGGGGGGTTGGAAGTCGCCAGAAAGAGAGAGAGCCTACTATGAATCCGCTAGTTGTTATGACTAAGCTAATTATTGAAATCTAAAAGCTGTTTCACAAGCAAAATGTGAAGTTTGTAAGAAGGATTTCTAAACTAAATGGGTTGGCAGTATCTATCCTTTTAGTCCATTCAACGCTGTTTTCCTCTGTAAGAATCATTATCACATCTCAATTCATGCAGAAAACAGAGAAAACAGTCCCATGAAACAGGGGTGTATATGTTTTTTATAAGCCATTATTAATAACCGTTAGTACTGTGGGGGAACTTCAAGAAAAGCACCCTTGCACAATCTCTTAATCTTTGGACATATCCTGATGTGGCTCTTTGAGGTGTGTTCCTTTTGCATCCTATAGTCATGAATATCTGTAAGATTTATTCGTTCATAGTAAATTGCCCTAAATCATGTTCATTTTGTTCACCATTAGCTGCTCCAACAACATACAATCCTCCCTTATCTCTTGTAGCTTTATAACCATTCTCGTAGTTTTCAATATATATATAGTTTCCTAGTTTCCCAAAAAAAAAAATCATACATGAAGGATGGTCGTAAAATCATTTTATGAAAATTTTCTTCAATTTCATCAGGAATTCCAACATTAGAACACTTCATTGAATCATTTTAGTTTAATTTTATGGAGAAATCTTGATTTCACTAACGTGATAAATGTTTGACCTCAAGTAACAGAATGATCATGTTGTTGTTATTCACAAACATTTATAAATTCCCTCATTTCTTTGCATACATTTACTACAATTTCACATTTATATATTCTTTCTCCCTCTTGCTAATGTAAATTCTATATATATATCAGCAAATCAACTAAAGAACTAACACTCTCAACTAATACAGTGTCATCAGCATACAGTATACTAATACAAGGTAAATACATGATCATTGTCTCTGCTGGAATAACCTAAAGGGACATAAAATGGTCTCTCTCTCTCCCCCCAACTGTTCTTAGGCTACATTTAAACAGTCCATGACCACACTAATCCAGCTGCTGATCACTTGGTTAACATGTCTTATGTGAGAATCCTTTTCATCTCACTTTAAGAAATAACCAATGCTTATGTTAGGCCTCCCTAACATAAAACCAAAAGGAAGAAAGTTCTTAGGCTTTGCTCAATTGCTCCCTCACAAGGTCTCAGGCCATAAGTTTCACAACGATATTCATACATCCCTATTGATCTCAAAGGCTCAAACTGGCCAGCCTATATTTCAAAATATGGTAGAGCCAAAATTCCAATGAGTGACAAAGAGTAAAACAGTACAAACCGAAAACCAATTTAACAACCTATCAGATAGAAACTCAATTAAGAATAATGGAAAAATCATGGTTCTTCCACCTTAAACTCTGGCAGGCTCATCAAAACATTTTATGGATAATTCTATTGCACAAGTTTCATATACTAGTGGGACAATCTTTCTTTTAAAAGCTGAGTCAGTTAAACTTACGCTAAATCTGCATTTGTCTCAGATTTATTCACAGCTTTTCCTTCAGCATGTTCAAGGCAAGAGTAGTGCATTATCATTTCTTTCAAAGTATGTTTGGTGCTTTTGATATCATTGTCCCACAATATGCACTGTGAAACAAAAAACTTCAAGTGAATTGATCGACAATTTAACAGAGATAACTGAAAAGTTCAGAATAAGTAATTTAAGAGCAAACTCTTCACGCAACTAATAATGACTGGTATAGATAAAAGAAAAAAACTATGAACTGATAAATTTGTTATCTAGGTGCACCTTTCGAATGTACTCTCTTTTGACATCCTCCCAAGCTGATTTTCCTTTAGCACAAAAAATTGAAGCATTCCATAGTGCACCTCTGGCTGCCATCACAGATGTTGCACCTGAAACAAATTCCAGCACATTATCAAACAATACACCTCAATCATTTCTATAGAAATAAGAAAAGACATTGGTCAATGCAGAAGGACGAATTTTTATGTTGATTATCATAATGCATGGGATATTAGTTTGGTAACCACAGAGGTGAGATTAGTTGGTGAGTTATCTGTCCGCAATATGTTTTCTTTGCACTCTGACTTATAAATAATGCTTTACTTGCAGAGAAATTAGTAAACAAATTTATTTGGAAAACGATGGAGAAGTAGTTCACTGAAGTACTTTTTACTACCTGTTGAACTTTTGATCCGTTCAAAATCTTCATACTCAAAGACATCGCCATTAGCCATAACAGGAATTGATAACGACGCCACAATATCAGCAATCCCACTCCAATTTGCAGGATCTCTTGGCCTGTCTTTAACTCTTCTGCTTTCAGATAAAAGAAACAGAGAAGAGGAACCTTTACTTGTACCGTAAAAAAATTCCAACAAATGAGACACTAGATTTTGTTACTGATTACCTTCTACCTTCTTCAATATAACTAAGTTTTGAGTAGAAACCTAGTAGCCATCCTTTTTTCTCACCTTCTTAGACATTTACATCTAGGAACAAATAATTTTTACTAACAAAGTAATCCTTCCATAACTTATCCAAACGGCAATGTAAGTGAATCTATCTAGAGATACAAAAATGAAATGGAGACTTGACAACAAATCAATCCAAATCCATGGATTGATGTCAAATAGTACTCAAGTCTGATTTCATGCAAAGTATCTAACAGGGCCGGCCCTAGGATTTTAGGGCCTGAAGCAAACTCTCAAAAAGGGGCCCCACATATACCCAAAAAAATTTGATTCATGTAAAGAAAAAAAATTAAAAAGTATACATGAGAAATCATGGATTTTAGGGGCCTGGAGCTAATATAAAAATTTTTAGGGCCCTGAAGCTGATATGAAATCATGAAAAAAAATAAAACGATTCATAGATTTTAGAGGCATGAAGCTAATATAATTTTTTTTTCTTTTCTGAAAACGGGGGCCCTGAAACTAATATTAAAAAAAAAAAAAAATCTTTTCTGAAAACGGGGGCCACCTTTTTTTGATGATTTTGGGGGCCTGATGCAGTTGCATCAGTTGCATCCATTGTGGGCCGGGCCTGGTATCTAAATGGGTCACCACTAAACCATCACCTAGCATAATCTCTGACTCACCTTCTTCGCATGATAAAGTTGAATATCTAGAAGAGATATGAAATACCTTCCATGAACAGCTAGAGCAGAAACTCCAGTTTTTTCAATTCGGCGTGCAAGTTCTATTGTATCCTGTGATGAGTTGAGAAGACGGATTTTACATGTCACTGTTGTATCCAAGTTCCTCTTCAATGTAGTCAAAATCTGGGGAAAGATAACAGATACAAGAGTCAAGGAATAGGATAGAGGCCTTAACAGTACAAGAACATATTCTAATACAACTATAACAGTCTTCAAGGTAACATATGGAGTACATCATGAATAAGTTCTGGTTTAGAGAGTAAAGCAGCACCCATTCCTCCACTGATAGAGAAGGACTTCGGACAGCCCATATTGATATCTATGGCTGCTACATCTTTGCACCTGCAAGTCATAGTCAGCAGAGGTAGAAACACGATAAGAATATCATAAATAATTGATATCACATGAAAGAGTTGAAGAGGGAATCCCAGGAGTTCAATACTGACAAAGTGAAAAAAATGCTGCACAAGGACTAGAACCCTAAACCTATTGAATATTATAATATCTTTGGTGATTGTATACAAGATGCATTTGCTGATAACTTAATAGTTTATAGCCCAGTCCTGCTTGTATCTCATGCAAGGCAGCAAAGCAAGTAAAATGTAAGTCAATAAAAGTTATCAACATGGTTTTAAATCTCGGATTTCAGACTCGTCTCGGCAAGGGGTGTTTCGTCTTGGATCGGAGATATCAGAGGAGATCTCGGGAAAATGTGATCATTTCGGATGTTCATTTCCTATACTCAATAAATATATTTTTTTGTTACTAAATAAGATATTATATGTCCTAAATGTCATTTATCATATAAAATACTGTATAATGAAACTAAAGACAAGAATCAATTACGGTAAATCTTCGCATAATTTAACAATAATATAGAAGAGAATGTAATATAAATATATAACTAAATTGAATTTGCATTGATTAGAAAAAGTGTATTAGTTAATAAACTTACTTGACTTTGCATATATACAAACAATGGCGATACGAAATTCTCACATTATTTTAGCTTAAGGTCCTATATTGAAAGACATATATGCAAAAAGTAAAACAAAATTTTTTAATATATTCACAATAACTTTTGTGTCTATTTCGGCTGATATTTAGCCAATTTCGGCAATAATTCGGCAGATATTTCGGAAATTTCGGATGAAATCTACACATTTCGGTCCAAAACGATATAGAGTATAAAATATGTGATTTCGTATCGGCAAGCTAGCTCGAAACGAAATTTTGGCCGAAATTTCGGCCGTATGGAGGAAATTTAAAACAGTGGTTATCAATCAGAAATTGTTAGATATTTTGCATTGAGCGCAAAAACAATCGGTCCTCGTTTTCTAGTTACTCTCTCTGTGCATCTGCCAAGAACCTAAATACCAGATTGCATGTGACTAGATGTGCAAATCTCTAAGATGAACAAATGCTTTAACGTTATCAGTTTCTTTTCTTTTCCATCTAAGTATATTTTACTTTCAACTCCGTAAATCCAGTAGGTAATTATGGATAGTCTTCCTCAAAAATGGTCTCAACACTGACTATAACTCCCCAATGGTTGTGCTTATTCCTGGACAGACTCATGAATCTTAGGATTAAGGGCAGGTTGTAACTATGAAGACCAGGTATTCAACAACTCTTGTTGTTCTGTAGGAAAATTCTCTGGCACTCTTCATGCTGGACTTCTTAAACCCTCCATTACACACTCAACCCAAATAAAATATTGAAAAAGGACCTACGACTTTAATATGATTAAAACAATGATAATGAGATTTCAATTTCACATGGTTTCGTGAGAAAAGCAAAAAAGAAAACCTACCTCATGAAACCATCTCATGTGCACAAGTGCACATACATAACAGAACCTATCATTTTCCTGACCCAGTTAAACCCCAGTTTCATTAGTTCTTACGGAGAGACGCATTACAACCCTCGAACCTCTTCATGCAACTTTCATGACCTCATAGAGCCAAAAACATATGTAGCAATAGTAAAAGCACAAGAGTTTTTGTTGGGCCGTTGTCAAATCAAATCTTATATAGAACACAACTTCTTTTCTTCTCTTTTTCGGTGGTCAAGCACAATATAAAATTACGTCCCCTTTTTATAAAGATTTCAACTAAGAGTAGTGCTACATATACTTCTTATCATTCATTTAATTGATGTGTTCAATTTTGTGCTGGTTTCCTATGTAGAATCCAATTGGCACAAACAGTAGTATGTAGCAATAATATTACACACCTTTTTTTTATTATACATACCATAATGCTTTTTGTCAATTGAGTTCTACTTGCGAATCCACCATATCAACTAAACTATTGGGTATAACTTGGGGTACTTATAGCATTATCTATATAATAAAACACAAAGAAAAGCTATCAAGTGGCTCTCCTTCAATAGTAAGAAAATAAATGGTCCAGATCTAAGCTTCCAAAAGACACCCCCCCAAAGTTAAGCTTCCAAAAGACATTCCCCCCCCCCCCCCAAAAAAAACAACTCCTCTATTTATTTAATTATTTCTCTCTCTCTCTCTCTCTCTCTCTCTCTCTCTCCTATTCAAATCAGTTTGCTCCCTCTTTTACCAAACCAGAAAGCTCCAATTTTTCTCTCTCCCCTAGGGTTTTTAAGTCGTTAACTCCAAATCCCTAAAACCATTTTCTTAAACCTTCGCTTCCATTCCATTGGCGAAGCCTCCATCGTCCTCTCAAGCGCGAATCTCAAAGCAAATCCAAATCCAGTGTCAAACATCAATCAAGAGGTCATCGCCGATATCTAATTCGCTGTTGATTCCGTATCGGCGACTCTCCTCCACCAAATCGAGCGCGAATATCAAAGCAAATCCAAATTCAGTGTCGAACCTCAATCAAGAGGTCATCGCCAATATCTAATCCGCTGTTGATTCCGTATCGGCGACTCCCCTCCACCAAATCGAGCGCGAATATCAAAGCAAATCCAAATCCAGTGTCGAACCTCAATCAAGAGGTCGTCGCCGATATCTGATCCGATGTTGACTCCGTATCGGCGACTCCCCTCCACCGAATCGAGAGCCTCTACATGCGATGCGGCGACTCCAATTTCATCTCACTAACCGAATTCTCATTCTAATTTTTAATTTTGTGTGTGCAGGAGATTACTCAATTTTTTGCTGACTCGAATTTTGTGTGTGCATGGGATCTAAGTTCAGAGAGGTATGATTATTTTATTTTTGGGTTTAAAAAAATTTAATTTGGTGATTTATTTGATGAGTTTTTTATTGGTTTTGATTTAAGGTGTACGCAAGTGAGAGATGGATTATTTGATGGCCTCAATTTGGGCTTTCAAACCATAGCAGGATAGGTAAGCTGATCAGCAACCTAAAATAACTTGGCAAATATGCAACATTAATTTCTTTACTACAAGAGAATATATTATCGTGAAGTGTTCCCTTCATTGGTTATTAGAAACCATGAATAACATAACATAGAAGAACTTTTAGTGTATGTTTGGATATATAGGATTGAGATGACTGGAGTTTACCAATGAAGGGTGCAAACTCACCACTTAAGAAAGACAGATAAAGTAAATTTGTTATTGATCCATTTTAATTTTTTTTATAAAGGTGCAATGGGAAGACAAAGTAGAGATAAAAGAAATGATTAGCTTGGATCAGAGTTTTGAGAACTTCATGCATTACATTCATGTATTACATTTTGGTTGAAATAATAATAAGAGGTATTTCAATTGCAAACTGAGTCACAGACAAACAAATGTTTAGATTATTGGTATTGTAGATACCTTCACACCTGCACTTAGATTACCATTGTATTTAGACATGCTCATAGTGGTTATGGGATTAGAGTAACCTATATGATCATGTCCTTGCATAACTATTACAAGCATCTAAAAGTGATGCTGATGTCAAAAAAACTCTATGTAGTGTTTCTAACAAACTATATACATTCCAGGTAAGTTCAAGCTAATAATCAAAAAAGTGATGGTTAAGCTTAAAGATAGATATGTTGTTTCTTCATATAATATGTTTCCTACTTCAATTATTTTGCAGGACCTCTAAAACTATATTATATAATCAAACCACGTGAGCCATTCCGAATACGTGTCGTAGGCACGTGTCAACAGGCAGACCTAGTTCTTCGACAAATTGCACCTAATTACTTACACAATTTGAGCGGCATTGAGCGCCCTAACAGCATCAGAAGTTCCCATCTGAAACACAACCCTATCCTTCTCCTCCTCGCAAGTCCTGAACACCACGCTCCCCGTCCCTTTCTCCACAAAATCCGTAGTCCCGAGAATTCCTAAATTACGATTTAAAAAAAACACTAAAATCAACCCAAACATTAAAATTAAAATTAAAATATTAAAAAAAATGTTGATGTAGTACCATTGATGCGGCGGTCGCACTTGACAAACTTGTGGTCGATGATTTCCTCGCCGTAGGTTATGTCGGCGCCGTACTCGGCGGCGAGTAACCTAAATGGTAAAGTGCCCTAATTTCATAATAATAGTAATAAAAAATTATAATAAATTGACAATCTAAAAATGGATTATTTAATTAAATAGAGAAAATTTTGAATATGGAAAGAGTAAGTACCACTCGAACCATTGGAGCGAGAACGAGCTTGTTGTTGTAATCCATCTTAATTTGTTGAAAGATTAAGGGGTTTTGTGAAAATAAGTAGGAAATCGAGAGAGAAACAGCGGATCGCCGAGTGGAAATCGGAACAGCAGCGATTGGCGATGCCTTTGTGATGGAAATATTGGGCCGGGTTTGGGCCAGGCTCAGATAACCAAGAAAATTCCTTATTTTCAGAGTACATCCTACAAGTCTTCAACCTTATATTTTCACCTTTACCAAAGTTTTAGCACGTGATGTCCATGTGTTTTATTTCTTGGTACTGTACTGGGAGGTTGTCTATTCGACTATCCCTTCATCGATCCATATCGCAATTCAGTATACGAATGTATCTTGCTTTAATATATCGTCATTTGTCAATTATCCATAAAATTTATTTTATAACAAATGATGAGCAGCAGTTGTTTGCTATTTATGAATATTTTGACTAAATAGATTGTTATTAATGAGAATGGATATGAAAATTATGCATATTTTAGGGGATGCAAAGTGAATTCGCGTCCCTCTAAAAAAATATTATTTTAATCGTCAGACGGAACTCGAAGTTCCGTCCTTACACAAAAATACAATTTTTCGTAATAAAAAAATCAATCCCTTGGACGCAACTTCGAGTTGCGTCCCTCACAATGCATTATTTTTTTTTTCCTTCGGACACAAAGAGAAGATCCGTCTAGCAATTTAAAAAATTATTAAATCCCTCCGACGCAACTTCAAGCTCCGTCTGATATTATTATATATTAAATTTCTATAATATACCATTTGACGACTACGGAAAACTCTCAAAATACTATATGTAAATATGCTTTTATGCATTTTAAAACAATTACGATTGTGAATGCTCTAATAGTTATTTACTGTTCCCAAATAGTTCCCAAATAAAAGTCATGTGTAATACTATAAGTTTGAGTAATGCTTTAGCCACTACCAATTTTACTACCATTTTCTTCATTACTTTAGGTGGCATATTCCTATTGGAGAGTTTCCCCACCTACTCTATCTTTCTCTACCTATTGGAGTGTGTCACCTAAGAAGTGAAGTGAAATGTGGGGAAATTGGCAGTGGATGTAGCATTTACTCTATACGTTTAGATACACACACCCAAAAAGCATTTACTCTATACGTTTAGATACACACACCCAAAAGACTAGCATGTAGGACCAGTTATTGACACGAGTGGTGCTTTTTATAGCAATGATGGATGGTTTTGTATTTTTCAGTTTCAAGAAATATTTATAATTGGTATATGTTGCCTGCAGCAAACACAACAGTGAACTTCAAATATTGTCTGCACAGAATTGACTAATTTTACATCAATTGCTTCTCAAGTCTCAACGGCTAAAACTAAGCAGGATATCTTGCTATACTCGCAGCGGCACTGATCAACATTCGAATAAAAATGACCATCAAAATTTTTAATGCTGACATGATTAAGAACACAAGAATCCAATATAAACAACATTGACTGGCTGATCAATTGTATCTATTAAAAACAAATTAACAACATAATACAATGGAATGGACAGACACGAACAAGGCAAAACACTCTAGTTAGCAAGAGCTTCTACCATCCCTCTATATGCTTGAACAAACTCAATGTGAAGCTGAGTACGTTCCCTCTTATTCCAGCTTCAGCCAATGCAGAAATAAGGAGTGGGGTGCTACATACTGATTACAGGTTTCAGATGAATGTGGTTATGTAGAAAGCCTCAAATTTGAGATTTGTTCACCTTGGCTTTGATCTTCTGCTCAATAATAGCTTTATCTGTGTCCAAACCGAACATCCTATTCAGAGCCTGCATATTCTCCAACGTTTCATCAAGAGTTCGACTATCACTACCATCACATCTCAAGTGCTGCAATGGACCATGAAGAAGCTTGTTCACAACCGAACTAGCAAGATCTTCTACTGCTCGCCTCATCTTCTTGGTTAAGTTATCTTCCCCTATCTTCGTCAAACACTTCTCCAGTTCAGCTACCTTTATCCTATCCGCATATGACCTCAACTTCTTTATAGTAGGGACAGTCTCGAGAGAATCCCTCCAGGCTTCAAAAT
This sequence comes from Hemerocallis citrina, assembly GCA_017893485.1. Lineage (NCBI taxonomy): Eukaryota > Viridiplantae > Streptophyta > Magnoliopsida > Asparagales > Asphodelaceae > Hemerocallis > Hemerocallis citrina. Next base: position 198,978,877 of record CM030366.1, on the reverse strand, counting down.
CCTTCAGCTCTTGAGTGATAATTGTCTGGGCCTCCATCGCCTTCCTTAGCCTGTCCTCTTTGTTAGCTTCCACAACCTCCTTGAGATCATCAACATTAAATAACCGTGTTGCTTCCACTTCAGAAACACACGACCCCACATTCCTTGGTACTGATATATCTATAAAGAACCTCACCCCCCCTACAGCATCACTCGCCGGTGGCAAGAGTTCAACGTTTTCTTTGAAAAACAACGGTGTTTCTGAGGCAGTGCTAGTAAAAATGACATCAGCATTGGCAGCTGACGAGAGCATATCTTCGAGCGGTTTGTATATTACTTGGATGTCTTTTATGTCCTCACAGATAGCATTGACCTTTTCAATGGATCGATTAACAACTACGACTTCTTTGCAACCTTTGGAGGCGAGATGTTTTATGACGAGTTTGCCCATCTTGCCCGCTCCAATCACAAGCATTCTGGCATATATGGAGTGAGATCTTGGTAGCTTCATCAAAGCTAACTCAACAGCAGCTGAGCTGACCGAGACGGCACCAGAAGAGATGTTGGTTTCGGAGCGCACACGCTTGCCAGCAGTAATTGCATTCTTGAATAAGCGGTCAATGTTTTTTCCCATTCTGCCTCCACTCTGTTGACCGACTTTGACGACTTGTTTGACCTGGGCAAGGATCTGACCTTCGCCGAGGACGAGAGAGTCGAGACCAGCTGATACTTCAAAGAGATGGCGTGTGGCATCACTGTCGCGAAGCATGAATAGATGCTCACGGAGTTCGGAAACGGGGATTCCGCTAGTCTGTAAGAAATAGAACTTGGGATAAGTATGAATTGTTGAGAGGTATCACATTTTGTCCAGAATGATTATGAGGTTTGTAATTGTTGCTATAATGTCTACGGTTAACTTAACCTAGTATCACATAGAATGATAGAACAAACTTTGGTGGAGAAAAAAGGCACAACAAGCAAAGATTATATCACAGAAATGATCACTCTTACTCCAAATGGAAATCATTGCAATCTTCATAACATGATAACATGATTAGATTTATGCATTATTTACAACTGTTAATAAACCCACCAACTAGGAAGTTACGATATTGATAATTTGTGAAAGAAATGGCGTGTGATCGTTTAAAACCAGATGGATACAAAATTTATTTTAAAGGAGGGGTGATAATTGGCAGTCTGTATGTTAACAATTATGCAAATAACAGAGAAGAAATGAAATGAAACTAACTCAAAGAAACATCCATAAACAATCCAAACAATATACTGATCTTAAAGCTTTGCTTTTTGAACCGTGAAAAGGAAATCACGTTAAGTATTGATAAAATACTGCACTAAACATCACAACGACAACAACAAAAATGTTTTGTCTACCTTTGCCATCCACTCCGTAACTTCTTTAATTCCTCGATGCCAAGAAAGGCAAACCACATAAATCTCCATTCTGTTACAAGTACTAAGAACCGCAGCTTCCTCTATATGATTCAAGTTGCATAGCTCTCCTATGGCACGAGGCCACTGTGCCTCAGGGATAGCAAGCTTTTCGCGCATCTCTACTGGTGCAGTATGAATACTAAGACCAATCACCGCAATGCTGCTCCTTTCCTTCATATACCCTGAACAACCCAAATATGGAAATCACATCAAACTTGACAAACATTTGTCGCTAACAGAAACCAGTTCAGCATCTTAGCCATGTAATCCTCTTCCCTAACCTCATAACTTTCTATCTGAATCATTGTTCTGTTCATTGTCTTCAATACAATATCCTTTTAACTGAGCATTCGACAAAATTTTACCAAAAAAAAAAAACCTAATTTTAAACTTGTGAAGTTAAAAGTTATCTCGAAACCAAATGCACCTAATTCAGAACTCTACATAACTAAAAAGATGCCTCCTTTTTCCTGTACACCAAATCCACGAATTCGAAACAGAGAGAAAAAAAACTCACGATCGGAGCCGGCGGCTTTGAACTGCTCCAACGCGGAAACGCTGGACGCCAAAGAGGCGACCTTTGCCTCAAGATCCGTGCCGATTTCGCACCTGGCGCCCCTCCGACCCGGAAACCCTACATTGGCGCCGTTAGGCCGCGAAGTCTTCCTCGTAAAGAGCTTCGCCTTGGTCCCCGCAAACGAGGTCGCAAGCCCGCTCGTCGCCGCCATTGGAATTATTTCGACGAAACCCTAGCTGTGAAAGAGTAGAAGAGAGGGGAGTTGGATGTAATTAAATGAATTGTTTGGGGTTTTTTTAGTCAGAGCGAGCGAGCGAGCGAGCGTATCTCTAGTTTTTGGTCGGGAAGGAGAGAGTATAGTAAATAGGGGAGGAGATGAGAGGGTGGGCCCATGAGGATGGGTGGCGTGTGGGTTTGGTTGGGGCGCGTAGGGAAAAGAGATCGTGGGTTGGGTTTTAGAGGATTCTGATTGGTTGGATGCTAACTCTCATCCAGTCATCATCCCTCTGACCCTCACAAATTATTGCCCTCTTTGGCTCTGTCTCATACGTTCATCATTTTCATTTTTTGCTTTTTTGTTTTTATTTTTTATTTTTTGTTTTTTTATAATATATCTCTAATCTCTAAGAGCATCTGTAATCTATGTGACCTATTTTTTGAGTATTTGACAAATGAGAATAGAAAATTGCGCTGTAGTGGTCTGTTTACCGCTAAATCTGGTGTGGGGCAAACAGATAGTATTTGTAGATTCTTGGAAAACTTTGAATAGTAAACCTGTTTACCTGTTCCGCCTGAGTTTGACCGTCGCTCCCGCCGTACACCTGCAAAAAGTGCGAGACACCGGGGTTGTTCCCAGCGACGCACCCTCCGACGCTCAAGTCAGTAATCAGGGAGATTATGAAAGAGCGTAAATTGGCAAAAGACTGATTACCTCTTAATGGAGATGGATGGGGGATATTTATAGGCGCCGCTGGGATCAGATTAGGAATGTAATCCCTATAGTTAGATAAGGAATGTAATCCCTAATCCCCAGTGAAAGGATAGATATGAATCAGGGCCGTTGATTAGGATTAATCAGAAACCCTAATTCTATCCTGCTGGACCGGGTTTATTGCGGGTTGAAATCCGCACCCAGCTGAGGTGAATCCGTTCGCGGGTTAATGGATCTTTGAGGAGGAGAACCAGTACCCGCTTCAGACCCGTTGGAAGGTGAAATTACCATTTTACCCCTAGGCTTTAAGATTCGTTCCTGATTTGGACGGTTCCGATTTAACCCCATTTTTTAGCCATATCACGAGTCCTCCACTCCCAAAGATTGAGCTTGATCAGCCTTTAAGGAGTAGTTTTACTGTTTTAATGGCTGGCGGAGTTGTATCGGGGTCCAAACGGAAGGTTTCGAATCTTTGCAGGAGGCAGTATGGTGATTTTTAAAGTTAGTTGCGTGCTCTGAGTTGTTTTTGAACTCTCCTGGATATTTTATCTATTTTTTCGGAATATTTACTTAATTTTGCGAAGTGCCGATTCGTCGTTCGGGGGTCTTAATAAATGGTCCTAGTCAATAATTATTTGCTCGGGGGCTCAAAAATATTTTCCTGGCTTTATAATTATTTTCTAGGATTTTTAATTAATTTTCCCAAATTTTTAATTATTTTTTCGCAATTTTTTAAGTAAATAAAACGATTTTAATAAATAAAATACCGAATTACGGCGTGGCGCGATCTGGACCATTGATCTTGTGCGGGCGCGAATTCCTGAAAGATCGGATGGACAGAGTCGCTCGGCAGCCATTTCTCCGCTTTTGAAGGACGGATTGGCACTTGCTCGGGATCCGAGCGAAGTAGCTCGGTTTTTCCCTCGCGCGAGTGGCTCGGATCACTAGTCGCTCGGTTCGGATTTCCGAGTGATGTGGAGCGATTTGAGCCATCGGATCTCGGTGCAAATCTCGAGGCGGGCACAGTTCCCAAGAAAACGCTATCTTGTCGTTTAGTGGACGTGGCGTAATCTGGACCGTCCATCATCTCAGACGCGATTTTCGCAGTGATCCAACGGTTGGAGACGCTCGGCAGCGTTTTTCTTCACCTTCGAGGGTCGGATTAGCACTTGCTCGGCATCCGAGCGAAGTGGCTCAATTCTTCCCTCGCGCGAGTAGCTCGGATCGCTAGTAGCTCGGCTCGGAATTCCGAACGATGAGGAGCAATCTGAGCTGTTGGATCTTGGCGCGAATCTCGAGGCGGCACAGTTCCCAAGAAAATGCTATCTTGTCATTTAGTGAACGTGGCGTAATCTGGACCGTTCATCATCTCAGGCGCGATTTTCGCAGTGATCCAACGGTTGGAGACGCTCGGCAGCGTTTTTCTTCACCTACGAGGGTCGGATTGGCACTTGCTCGGCATCCGAGCGAAGTGGCTCGATTCTTCCCTCGCGCGAGTAGCTCGGATCGCTAGTCGCTCGGCTCGGAATTCCGAACGATGTGGAGCGATCTGAGCCGTTGGATCTTGGCGCAAATCTCGAGGCGGCACAGTTCCCAAGAAAACACTATCTTGTCGTTTAGTGACGCTGGCATGATTTGGGCCGTCTGATCGAAATCTAGCACGAATCTTGAGGAGAAAGTTATTTTTCTCCATTTCGTAGCTCGGATTGGCACTTGCTCGGAATCCAAGCGATATGGCTCGGATCGCCTGTCGCTCGGCTGTTGGATCCGAGGGACGTGGGGCGATCTCAGCCGTTGGATGATGGCACAGATCTCGAGGCAGGCACGGTTCCCAAGAAAATACTATCTTGTCATTTAGTGACGCTGGCATGATCTGGGCCGTCTGATCGAAATCTAGCACGAATCTTGAGGAGAAGTTGTTTTTTTCCATTTCGTAGCTCGGATTAGCACTTGCTCGGTATCCGAGCGATATGGCTCGGATCGCCTGTCGCTCGGCTGTTGGATCCGAGGGACGTAGGGCGATCTCAGCCGTTGGATGGTGACACAGATCTCGAGGCAGGCACGGTTTCCAAGAAAATACTATCTTGTCGTTTAGTGACGCTGGCATGATCTGGGCCGTCTAATCAAAATCTAGCGCGAATCTTGAGGAGAAAGTTGTTTTTCTCCATTTCGTAGCTCGGATTGGCACTTGCTCGGTATCCGAGCGATATGGCTCGGATCGCCTATCGCTCGGCTGTTGGATCCGAGGGACGTGGGGCGATCTCAGCCGTTGGATGATGGCACAGATCTCAAGGCAGGCACGGTTCCTAAGAAAACACTATCTTGTCGTTTAGTGACGCTGGCATGATCTGGGCCGTCTGATCGAAATCTAGCGCGAATCTTGAGGAGAAAGTTGTTTTTCTCCATTTCGTAGCTCGGATTGGCACTTGCTCGGAATCCGAACGATATGGCTCGGATCGCCTATCGCTCGGCTGTTGGATCCGAGGGACGTGGGGCGATCTCAGCCGTTGGATAATGGCACAGATCTCGAGGTAGGCACGGTTCCCAAGAAAACACTATCTCGTCATTTAGTGACGCTGGCACGATCTGGGCTGTCTGATCGAAATCTAGCGCGAATCTTGAGAAGAAAGTTGTTTTTCTCCATTTCGTAGCTCGGATTGGCACTTGCTCGGAATCCGAACGATATGGCTCGGATCGCCTGTCGCTCGGCTGTTGGATCCGAGGGACGTGGAGGCGATCTCAGCCGCTGGGTCTGGAGTGCCAAGCTGCTTTACTTAGGTCGAAAAGTCGCTCCCTTTGCCAACAGTCGTGTCTCTTCATTACTTAGCCGTTTGGGCTTTTGTAACGGTTTAAGGGAGGCCCAAGAGTCGGGCCCTTACGTTACAATGCCCAAGAGGCAGTTTTTACTATAAGTTTTCACCCCCCTCATACTTCACCTCATTTCTTACTTTCACTCTCTCACTCTTGATTTTTACTTGTGAGCGAAGCTTTTAGCTCTCGAGCGGCGCTGCTAGCTGTTGCGGCCAGGCGTTTTAATCTCCGGTGATCTTTCCGGCCGTAATAGTCACTTCAAGGTCAGTCCCTCTCCCCATCTTTGTAAAAAATGGTTAAGATTTCTTCCGCGGACGAGACCCCCTCCTCGAACCTAGGCATCAGCCGAGTGGTCAGGTCGAGCAAAGATAAAGGGAAGAAGGTCGTGGAGCCGACCGAAGGGGCTTTAGTTCGGCCGAACAGAGTCGGGGAAGTTGCCGAGCCACTTCAGGAGGTTGAGGCCCGATTTATCAAGGGCAAGGGTGTGAAGACAATTATTGAGCACCCGAAGACAGCAGGGGGGCTGGGTCGGCAGCCGAGCGTTTTGTCGAGCGTCGGCGGTGTGCGGAGCTACTCTGGAGAACTGCTGGAGAAGGTGACGCAGGGGACCGCCAAATCAATTGAAGAGAACGAGCCAAGGGAAACTTCCGAGGTAGATCATATCTCTTCGGTGCTGACCGAGGCAGATCTGCATCGGATCCGGAGCGGGTTCCAAATCCCAGCAGAGTATGGACTTCTGCTCCCGGGGCCCGGCTTCCGAGCGTGCACCTCGTCCTCGGCCGATGTTTGTGTTTTTCCCGCTGACTCCCTGAATGCTGGGCTTCGTCTGCCGCTGCACCCTTTTGTGGTCGAGGTGCTGCAGTGGTACGGCTTGTGTCCGGCTCAGCTGATGCCGAACACGTGGCGGCATGTGATGGCGTTTGTTCTTCAATGGCAGGAGGTCGGGGCCGAGCCGAACATGTTCATCCTCCGGAGTCTCTACCGACCTTGCCAAGCTAGCAAGAATGAGCAAAGATACTACCTCTTGCCAAGGAAGGGCGTGAAGCTGATCGAGAACCCGGACTCGATCAAGCATTGAAAGGAAAAGTACTTCCTCGTCCGAGCTCCTGAGCCGTGGGCGATACCGACTGTATGGTCGAGGGACGGTCTTCTGAAGAGGGCGAAGAAAGAGCCCGTGCTTAGTAATGAGGAGGCGGACGTCGTGGAGAAGTTGTTCGGCCTTCCGACCCTCAGTTGGAAGGACATCATGGAGAGGCATTATTCCGAGGGGGTCTCAGTCCGATCGACTCTAGTACGCCTCTTCTATTCTAGTTTTGTCTTTGTAGTTTCTGAAAATTTCTCTAACTTTTTTCACTCGGTTCGTGCAGAATCCCCCGGTATGGATTACAAAGGTTTGATGGCGAAAACCCGAGCGGCTAGGGAAAAGGAGACAAGGAAGAGGAAGCGGACCGTGTCCGGACCTCAAGGCGGCCGAGCGCCCAAGGTACCCTCGGTTTCTCCGACCCCCAAGCGTCCGGCTATTGAGGTTTCTCAGGACGAGACCGAGCAAGGCCCCATCGCGCCGACCGTCTTACCTACTTCGGATGTGCCGACCCCGCCCTTGCAAACGGATGCTCCGGGGTCTTCTGGCGGAGCGTTCAACATCGGCGCGCTGCTAGCTCTCGACGTTCCGCCGCTCACCGCCGAGGCAGAGCGGATTTTGACCGAGGAGCACAAGCGCATCTTCGTCCCCGATCGGAGGGTGATGAAGGTTGACGGGTTCTTGGGGGACGAAAATATTTGTATGCAGGCAGTGAAACACCTGCCGACCCCCAAAGACCGAGCGGCGTTGAAGGCACGTGAAGTTGGGGACGCTGCGATGCAGATCGCTCGGAATACCATATCGGTAAGTAGTGAATCACTTTCTTGAAGATTTTTCTAAGTTTTTGTGCTCGTTCCTGATAGTTTCTTACGTTGCCTGCAGACTCTCTGCCACTTCAACTATTTGCTCGAGGAGTTCGAGAGCAAGGAGAAGGAGATGACTGTTCTGAACGACCGTGAACGGTCGAAATGGTCTAAAGCTGTGAAGGAGCTGGAGGCCGAGCAGCTGAGTTCTACTTCGCTCGAGGCCGAAGTCGCCAACTTGAAGGCTCAGCTTGCCGAGGCGCTGAGGAGGTCGACCGCCGAGGCCTCCAAGGTCGAGGCCATTGAGAAGGAGAGGGCTCGGCTCAAAGGGGAACTTTCTGAGGCTCGGAAGGCGACGGAGGAAGCCCTGAGCGAGCAAGCAACCAAGGTGGCGGCCGTAGAGAAGGTCGTTCGGGAGGAGGCCGAAGCTCACATGCTGACGAACATGGAGGAGACTTATGGCCGAGCTCTGAAGCATATCGCCGCTCGGAACCCCGGGTTTGACATCTCGGACTATTACTTCTACGACTCTGTGGAGGGTGAGGAAGAGATGCCTTTGTCCGTGCTCGCGACGAAGCCAGAGGGCGAAGGTACCGAGGGCGACGGTGGTGCCGATCGTGCCATTGTGACCGTGCCAACTGATGATGAGGTCAACCCTTGACTTTGTCGTCTTCTTCTCTGTTTTCTTTTTCTTCTCATTTTTTCTTTGTAACGCCTAACTGCGGACTGGCCACCGCTTTTTGCAACTTTTTGACTTCAATGAAAACTTGTGGTGTTTTGGCAAAAATATTTTAACTCTTTTTGCTTGGATTGCGTCCCTAAGTGTCGAAGACTTCTCTTGATATTACTCCGCTTTTCAGGTTGAGTTGGGTCCAATTACTGAGGTCTCTTATCTTCGCACTGAGCTAGAGAAAACGAAGGAGGCTCTTTCTCGCAATCGGGACAAAGTGTTTTATGACTTCTTGAAATTGGAGGACATCAGAGCAATGGCGAGAGGGTATTTAAGCGAGTTGAGGCAACTGCGGAAGCAGTCTCGAAAGACTCCTCTCGAAGGCGAGGTAGAGTTGATCCGTAAGGGGCTTTTTGATGCCGAACAAAGAAACAGCGAACTGCTGGCGGAGATTCGCCAATTGGAGGTGACGGTGAAAGAACACTCGGCCGAAGAAGAGGAGTTAGCTTCGAAGGTGGGGATGTTGATGTCCGAGCGCGACGAGTTGTTGGCCAGAATTGACAAATTGAGGAGAATCACCATCGATAGGGGTATCGAAGTGACCCATCTTCGTCGTATAGTAGCCGATAGCACTAACGTCGCAGGCTCGTCTAAACTTCCTCATCTTAAATCGTCGACGGCGGACGAGATTCTGAGAGATAGGATTGTCGAGCTGGAGGAGGAGATTGCAACGCTGAAACCTCAGCATGTAAGGGCCAATGTTCGCAGTCCGTCGTGTACTCGCGAAAAAAGCGAAAGAGGGATCTCTTTTTACGAACTTGTGACTCGCTCGCCTGCCGTTAGGTGGAGCCCAGCCGATGCTCAGAGTGGTGTTGCCATTTCGTCTAGTGGCGCCTCGGTTGGGGCCACTGCTAGAACTAGCGGTGAAGGGGGATCTCGCCTCGTTGGTTTAGAGTCGAGCTCAGAGACGAGGCGACGTCACCCTCGCGTGTCTCTGAACCGAAGTGTTCCCCTTCCAAAGAAGCGCTGAATAAGTTGTATTATGCTCCTCAAATTATTGTAAAAATCTGTTGTAGTGTTGGCCTTGTCCGGGCCCTTAATAAAAAAGTTTGTTTTGCTTCCGATGTTTGAATGCTGTGATGGCTGGTAAATCAATAAGTATAACTCCTCCAACTTTTGACAACTACTCAAAATCAGAAGCAAATCTTTTTTCTTACAGGCTACCCACTCCTAGCTCGCTTAAGAGCGATCTTGCAGAGCGAAGTCGAACCCAGTGTTGGACTCCGAACTCGTCATTAGGGTTTGTTCAACGGTTGTGGGAGCAATTCCGAATGGCGACCCACTCCTGGCTCGCTTAAGAGCGAGCTTGTGGAGCGGAATCGAGCCAAGTGTTGGACTCCGAACTCGTCGTTAGAGTTTGTTCAACGGTTGTGGGAGCAATTCCGAATGGCGACTGATATGGCTAAAAACGGGGGTAAATCGGAACCGTCCAGATGGATCACGAATCTTGAGGCACAAGGGTAAAACGGTAATTTCACCTTCTGACGGGTCTGAAGCGGGTACTGGTTATCTTCCCCGAAAATCCACTTACCCGCGAACGGATCCACCTTAATCGGGTCCGGGTTTCAACCCGCAGCAAACCCAGCTCATAAGGGATAGAATTAGGGTTCCTGATTCATATTAATCAACGGCCCTGATTCGTGCCTATTCTTTCACCGGGATTTGGGATTAAATTCTTTATCTGATTACAGGGAATATACCTTATCAGATTACATTCCTAATCTGTTCACAGGGAGAATATTCCATATCAGATCACAAGGATTACATTCCTAATCCGTTCCCTAAGGCGCCTATAAATACCCCCCACCCATCTCCATTAAGAGGTAATCAATCTTTCACCAGTTTTTACGCTCTTTCATAGTCTGCCAGATTACTGACTTGAGCGTCGGAGGGTGCGTCGCCGGGAACAACCCCGGTGTCTCGCACTTTTTGCAGGTGCACGGCGGGAACGACGATCGAGGCCCGACGGGACAGGTACACAGGTTTTTTCTATTCAGTTTTCCCAAGAATCCACAAGTTCTATCTGTGTGCCCCCACACCAAATTTAGCGGCAACAGATTGGCGCCGTCTGTGGGAAACTAACGAATAGAAACCTTTCCTCCTCCCGGTAAACAGGTTTCCTCCAGCCATGTCGCCTCGCAAAGTTAGGTCCAGAGGCTCCAACCGAGCGCCCAACCCTGACCAGCAAGAAGTCCTTCCTGATCCCGCTCAGCAACAAGGGCAACTCCCCCCTACCATGGAAGAGCCGCTCCAACGGAACCCTCCACCTCCTGATCCAAAGGGTCCTAACCCCCAGAAACAGCCTCTTCACCAAGAGAACCTCTCCATCCACAACGCCTCCAGTGCCTCCATGGCCTCCCATCATCCCCGAGCCTCTGGTCGCCACAATGCCCCTCCCAAACGCCCGGAAGATGATGACCTTCGTCGCCATCTGGATGAAAAGAGGGCTCGGGGGGAAGCCTCCCGCCAGCAAGAGCGATCCCCCCGACACCGAGAGCACAGGAGGTCCCCCGCCCGAAGAGGGAGAAAGGACTCCCCCGATCACTACCGAAGGAGGCACTCTCCAGCAGGTCGGCAGCAGCCTAGGAACAATGAGGCACCCATCACCCGTGCCGAGTTCCAGCAATTCCAAGCAATGGTACAACAGGCCCTCAACCTCCGTCAGAACCCCAATGAGCCGAGGGCCCCATCCCCTCCTCCGGTCCGGAGCCCTCGCCAACGGTCCCCTTCTCCTCGACCCGCTCCTACCAATTCCAGGCGCACCCCAAGTCCTCGTCGTTCTCGAAGTTACCATCGCCGCAGCCCTCGCTCCCCCTCATACGAAGACGAGTCCCGTGGCTCGGCAGATCACCGTCGGAGAGATGACACCATGAACCGCCGTCTAAACGAGGTGGAAAAACTCTTGGGACAGATAAACCGAGAAGAGGAGCTTAGGGGGAGGACCCTACGTCCTAGCCGACCCCCGTTCTCCCGGACCATAGTAGATGCCCCTGTTCCGTTCGGCTTCAAACCCCCCAGTTCGAGAACTACACTGGGGAGACCGATCCAGTTGACCACATCGAAAGCTTTAAGACTTTGATGCTCCTCCATCAAGCTTCCGATGCCCTCCTCTGCAAAACATTCCCTGCAACTCTCAAAGGCCCGGCTCGAGAATGGTACTCTCGCCTTGCCCCGGCATCGATATTCTCCTTCGAACAGTTCGAAACCCTGTTCATCACCCATTTTGTCAGCAGCCGAAGGGCCGAGAAGACCAGCATCTCACTATTGCACCTCCGCCAACAGAAGGGGGAGAAATTGAGGGACTACGTGAAGAGGTTCACAGCTGAAGCCAGAACCATCGCGTCCCTCGACCAATCCGTCGCTACCGCGGCGTTCCAATCCAATATCCTCAATTCCAACCTCCGCTCCTCCCTCGCCAAGAAACTGCCGCACGACTTTTCTGACCTCCTCCTCCGCACTGAAAAGTACATCCGAGCGGAAGAGGCCGAGGAGCAGCCCAACTGGGAAGCAACCGCCTCCGGGTCTAAGAGGAAGGGAACGGAAGAAGAAGGAGCGAAGAAGTTCCAGAAGGATAATGCTGGCCAGTGCCGGCCTCCCCTAGATTTGAGAAGTTTACTCCCCTCACCACAAACATCTCCGCCATTTTCATGGAAGTCGAAAAAGAAGGGGTCTTACCTCCTGCTCCAAAGATGAACACCCCTGCCAAGAGAAGAGATAGAGAAAAATGGTGTCGCTATCACTGGGACCATGGGCACGACACCAACGACTGCCGTGCGCTAAGAAACGAGATCGAGGCCCTTATCCAGAGGGGCCAGTTGGCAAAATTCGTGAGAAAGGACCAAGCCGAGCTTCCTCCCCAGCATCGGGGGGCTAACAAACGTCCGGAACGAGAAGAGACACCAGAGTTCGAGGAAGAACGAGTCCTCCACCTCATCCATGGGGGTCCAATGGGGGGCTCCTCGAACTCTTCTCGGAAAGCTTTTATCAGAGAAGTGAACTCTGTCCGAGCCACCCCTCCTCCCAAAGGCCTCGGAGTGCCCGTCACCTTTTCTAACGAAGATCTCGAGGGTGTCTGCACCCCTCATCGTGACGCACTCGTCATCAGTCTTCACATGGCCAATTTCAAAGTCGAGAGAATCTTAGTGGATAACGGTAGCTCCGTCAACATCCTCTTCCTCGACGCCTTCAAAGGGCTGAAGCTCTCCCGAGACAGACTCAAACCCGCCGGCTACACGCTCCATGGGTTCACGGGAGTGCCGGTGACGATTGAAGGGGTAATCACCCTCGATGTCACGACCGGCAAAACTCCTACTACCCGCACGGAGTCGATGGATTTCATGGTCGTAGACGTCCCAGCGGCCTACAACATCATTTTGGGTCGGCCCGGGCTAGCCGCCCTTGAAGCCGTCCCTTCTGCCTATCATCTCAAAATGAAATTCCCCACCCGGGCTGGAGTGGGAGAAGTAAGGGGCAATCAGGAGCAGGCCCGCAAGTGTTATATGACTTCCACCCTCGGACCCGTCCTCTCCTTAGAAACATTCGAGATCCCCCAAGATGCTGCTCGGCCAACTTCCGAGCCGGTAGACGAGTTGGAAGAGGTACTCTTCTCGGAGCAGGAACCGACCCGCAGGTTCTTTGTCAGCAAGACCCTCCCATCCGCACTATACGCAGATATTGTAAAGTGCATCCGAGCCAACCAAGACCTCTTCGCATGGTCAGCTGCAGACATGCCCGGTATCTCCGAAGAACTCTTGGTCCACCGCCTCAGTGTTGATCCGGGGTCCAAACCAGTCCAGCAGAAGAGGCGCAAGTTCGCTCCCGAACGTCAGCTCGCTATCAAAGAGGAGGTAGACAAATTGTTGAAGGCCCGGTTCATACAGGAAGTGAATTATCCTGAGTGGTTGTCAAACGTAGTAATGGTGAAAAAGTCCAACGGAACATGGAGAATCTGTATTGATTTCACTGACCTTAACAAGGCCTGCCCTAAAGACCCCTTCCCTCTGCCGAGCATCGACACTCTGATTGACGCAACCTCGGGACATGAGCTCCTCAGCTTCATGGATGCTTTCTCGGGTTACAATCAGATAAGGATGTTCCCCCCGGATATTCCGAAGACATCTTTTGTGACCGACCAAGGACTCTACTGCTACAGAGTCATGCCGTTCGGCCTAAAGAATGCAGGGGCAACATACCAGCGCCTCGTCAACAAGGTATTCCAGGCCCAGATTGGCCGAAACATGGAAGTGTACGTGGATGACATGCTTATGAAAAGCATCCGAGGCATTGATCACGTGGCCGACCTCCAAGAAGCATTTGATGTTTTAAGAAAGCACAATATGAGACTCAACCCGAACAAGTGTGCGTTCGGCATCTCATCAGGCAAGTTCCTCGGCTTCATGGTTAGCCAGCGAGGAATAGAGGCAAATCCGGAGAAGATCAAGGCCATACTGGACATGGCCCCGCCTAGAAACGTCAAAGAAGTTCAGAGATTGACTGGTCGATTAGCTGCCATTGGGCGCTTTTTGTCGAAGTCTGGGGAGAAGTGCCTCCCGTTCTTCAAAGCCCTCAGGGGGGCTAAGGGATTCGAGTGGGGGCAGCAACAACAAGACTCCTTCGACCAGCTTAAGGCTTACCTCGTCAATCCGCCTCTTCTCAGCAAACCCATACCGGGCGAACCACTCTACCTCTACTTGGCAGCCTCCGAACAGACGCTAAGTGCGGTCTTAGTCAGAGAAGAAGAAAGAACTCAGAAGCCCATTTACTACGTCAGCAAAGTGCTCCGGGACGCCGAGCTCCGGTACCCGAAAATTGAGAAAATAGCCTACGCCCTGATAATGGCTGCGAGAAAGCTTCGGCCATACTTCCAGTCTTATTCGATGGTCGTTCTTACCGACCAGCCGCTGAAACAGATCCTTCACAAGCCAGAGACTTCCGGCCGCCTCATGAAGTGGTCGATCGAGCTGAGCCAACATGATATTACTTATCAGCCTCGGCCCGCAATCAAGGCGCAGGCGCTGGCCGAATTCATAGTTGAAACAACTATCCCCGACTCCGAACAAACAATGAAGGGACCGCCTGTCTGGTCGGTATATGTCGATGGATCCTCTTGCAACGAGGGGAGCGGGGCAGGAGTCATCCTCGCGGGCCCAGACGACTTTGTCCTCCAATACTCCCTCCGGATAAACTTCAAAGCCTCGAATAACGAAGCCGAATACGAGGCACTCATAGCCGGCCTTGGGATGGCCCGAAACGCAGGGGCGCGACGCCTGCAGATCTTCAGCGACTCTCAGTTGGTCGTCAACCAAGTCCTCGGCGAATATGAAGCCCGCGATGACAGGATGGTAAAGTACTTGGCTAAAGTAAAGAGCCTCATGGCGCTCTTCGAGGAGGCCCTCATCCGAAGAATCCCCAGAGAAGAAAATGCCCAGGCCGACGCCCTGTCCAAATTAGCTTCCTCATCCCTGCAAGGCCTCGAACAAACTGTTCTGATAGAAGTCCTCCTCAAGCCAAGCATAGAGGACGAGGCTTTCAACTCCGTCGAAACACTGCCACTCCCCCTCGAAGACAATTGGATGAATCCCCTCGTCGAGTTTTTAAGAGACGGACTCCTCCCAAGGGATCCGAAGGAAGCCCGAAAGATAAGGACCCGAGCCGAGCGTTACATATTGGTCGAAGGCATTCTGTATAAACGCTCCTTCACCCAGGTGGATGGTCGACCCTACCTAAGGTGCCTCTCCCCCGGACAAGCCGACTACGCCCTGCAAGAGCTCCATGAGGGCGTTGGCAGAGCCCACTCCGGCTCCAGAGCCTTGGCGCGCAAAGTGTTAAACTACGGGTATTACTGGCCCACTCTCCTACGGGACGCCGAACAACACGTTCGGCAATGCACCTCCTGCCAGAAGTATTCCGACATCCGACGCCTTCCACAAGCACCACTCTCCTCCCTATCAAGTCCGATCCCCTTCGCAATGTGGGGGATGGATTTACTGGGGCCATTTCCACCGGCCCCCGGACAATTGAAGTTCCTAGTCGTGGCAGTCGACTATTTCTCGAAATGGATAGAGGCCGAGCCCCTGGCTACAATTACCGAACATAGAGTTGTTCAATTCTTCTGGAAAAAGGTAATCTGCCGATTCGGTGTTCCTCGGGTCGTAGTTACAGATAACGATACGCAGTTCGCTGGAGCTGCCTTCCGAGCCTTATGTGAAGACCTAGCCATACAACACCGCTTCTCCTCTGTCTCTCATCCCCAGTCAAATGGCCAAGCCGAGAACGCCAACCGACAGATCCTCTCCGGCATCAAGAAGAGACTCGACAAGTGCTCCAAGGGATTGTGGGTCGATCAGCTGCCCAATGTGTTGTGGAATTACCGAACCACGAAGCGGACCCCGACAGGCGAGAGTCCATTCAATCTCACCTATGGGTCCGAGGCCCTCATCCCACTAGAAGTTGGGATACCCTCTCCTCGTTTGATAGCCTTTGAAGAAGAACAGAATGCCAGGGAGCTCAGAACAAGCCTAGACTTGATAGACGAGATCCGGGAAAGAGCAGCCATACGACAACAAAGTTACCGGAGAAGAATCGAGCTCGCCTACAACAAACGGGTCCGCCCAACCGACCTGAAAGAAGGGGATCTGGTCCTCCGAAAATTGGCCATCTCGTTCCCCGGACAGAAAAGCAAACTGGTCCTAAATTGGGAGGGACCATACAAAGTCTCCAAAGTGATCTGCCCCGGTGCATACAAGCTAGAAGATCTTGAGGGCAGAGAAATTCCCAGGACTTGGAACGCCGACCATCTTTTGAAATACCAAGAGAAGGCAGCCACGCCTATCTAAGTAACTCGAGATGTCGGACCACTCCTCTCCTGCTGCTAGTAATTTTTCCTTTATTCTTTTTTCATTGTAATAACGGCTAGCAACTTTAGAAGCAGCCGACCATTAGACATTAATAAATAAAGTTTTTCATATTTTTGATACTATCGCATACCTCAGCCTTTAACTTTCTAACCACACGATGGTTCGGAGTCCAGCACTCGGCTCGACTCTTCCTCCTCTGCACGTCTATAGACGAGCCGGGGGTAGATCGCCGTTCGAAATTGCTCCTGCAGCCGTTGAATGGATCGGAGTCCAACACTTGGCTTGACTTTGCTTCGCAAGTTCGCTCCTAAGCAGACTAGAAGCAGCTCGCCATTCGAAACTGCTCCTGCATCCCTTAAACTACCCACACGATGGTTCGGAGTCCAGCACTCGGCTCGACTCTTCCTCCTCGGCACGTCTATAGACGAGCCAGGGGTAGATCGCCGTTCGAAATTGCTCCTGCAGCCGTTGAATGGATCGGAGTCCAACACTTGGCTCGACTTTGCTTCGCAAGTTCGCTCCTAAGCGGACTAGAAGCAGCTCGCCATTCGAAACTGCTCCTGCATCCCCCAAACTAAACTAATCTAACGATCGGATCTCTCCGACGTCTTGACCCAATCTTTCCGACTCACCCTCGGTCGGGCCGGGATTAGGAACAAATCACAGCCCTCGCGCGCCGAGCCGAGATACCGGGTTACCGACCCTCGTATATGGCAAAAAATCACTCCGAGGCGAAGCCACCGTCAGATCGCCTCAGGAAGTGCGCTAGGGCGTGATGTGCGGATCTCATTCAGCCACGTGTCCACAAAACGACAAGATAGTGTTTTCTTGAAAACTGGACCCGCCTCAAGATCCGTGCAAACATCAGACGTCCCTGATTAGGCCACGTGGGCGCAATCGGGAAGCAACTACGCGCCGAGCCGAGGTACCGGGTTACCGACCCTCGTATATGGCAAAAAATCACTCCGAGGCGAAGCCACCGTCAGATCGCCTCAGAAAGTGCGCTAGGGCGTGATGAGCGGATCTCATTCAGCCACGTGTCCACAAAACGACAAGATAGTGTTTTCTTGGAAACTGGACCCGCCTCAAGATCCGTGCAAACATCAGACGTCCCTGGTTAGGCCACGTGGGCGCAGTCGGGAAGCAACCACGCTTTAAGCGACCAGACCAAGCCTATAGCTCATAAGCGCAGCGAAAAAGGAAAATTCGAGGCCAAGGAGTTCGGCGAAGCGAACACCAGCCTCGTGGTTCGTCTTAAGCCTACTCTAGCTGACACAACCATAGCACAGATAAGAAGACAGCCAAGGACAATTCGGATAAAACAACTCCAATTCCATTAATAAGTTGGATAAAAGTTACAAAGCGGATTACAACAGCAAAAACTTGCAAGTAGGATTACAACACAAGGACACGACCAGCCCGTTACTTCCGAGAAAGGGGAATGCTCCGTTTTAGTGACACTTTGGGTCGACGCTTCTTGACCTCCGAGCTCGTGTCTAGGCCGACGAACCGAGACGCCTCCTCACCACTAACTCTGACGGTTGCTCCTACCGAAACACCGCTTGAAGACACCGCCACACCGCTTTGGGCATCGGCGGCTGACCTACCTACGAGGGGAGTCCGGCTCGCCGCTTGATAGAACGTGATCCCTCGCTCGATCTCCTCGCGGGTGCACGAGGTACTCCGGACGTTGGCCATCACCGGCTGAGGCTTGAGCCGAGCGACTTCTTCCTCCAGCTCGACGATGCGATCTTTCAAAGTGTCATCCTTTACTATCACCTTAAACCGAGGGAGTTTCGCCGAACCGGGGTATTCGGCGCTGTCAGAGATAACGCGACGCAAGTGGGTCACTTCAATGCTCTTGTCGACAGTCACCCTCTGCAACTCTTCCACCTTCTTCACCAAGCCGTCCCGTTCGGCTGAAATCCGAGCCAGTTCCTCTTCCCTAGCAGATAGCTCGGCCTCGACTATTCGCAGGTGGTGCAGTTCAACTAAAGCATCGCTATGCCTTATCTCCAAGTTATGAAGTATTTTCCTCGTCAAGTGAACCTCACCCTCGAGACGATCCTCCCGAGATCGCTTAAACAGCTCGGCTCGGCGCTGTTCGGCCGAAGTGTTACAAGCCGGCTCGGCAATCTGAAATAAGAAAGAGATCGCATTGGATATTTTTCATTCATTACCGAGCCAAACATTTAGACAAATTCCGGAGTCAAAATAGTTTTCATTCATTGAAAGGCGGTGGCCAGTCCGCGAAAGGCATTACAACGATCGAAACACAAAAAAAAAAAAGAAAAAACTACAAAAACCGAGGGGATCAAGGGTCCACCTTCGTCGCCGCGTCAGTCACAGGTGCATCGACGGAGGGTCCCTTGACCTGGCCATCTCCCACAGTCTCTCCATCCCGCCCTTCCTCGCCTTCACCTTCAGCCTCGTCCTCTTCGCCTTCCTCCCCTTCATCGTCCGAGGTCGGCGTCGGAAACAATTGATAGCCGACCCGCTCGAAGCCGGGGACTCGCTCCTGAACGTGGTCGAGGGCCATCTGATAGGACTTCTCCATATTTTCGGCCATGTGCTTCTTCGCCTCTTCCTCGACCTCCTTCTCCACCTCAGCCCGGATCCTCGTCGCCAGGGCCTCCTTCTCCGCTCTCTCCTCGGCCAAGGACTTCAGCGCCGCAGCTAAGTCCTCGGCAGCCTTGGCGGCCTTGGCAGACTCCGCGTCAAGCCGCTCCTTGGCCTTCTCCAAATCCGACCCAAGGTCCGCGACCCGGACTTCCAAGGCCTCAGCCCTCCTCTGCTCGGCCTCAAGTTCTTTGACCGCCCTGAACTTTGCCAACCTGTCCTTGTCGCTGGCGGACCTCAGCTCCTTCTCCTGCGCGGCAAAAGTCTCGAGGAGGTGGCCGAAGTGGCAAGTGGCCTACAGGGACAACAGTCACTAATACACATGCCGAGTTACAGACTTAAAGAAATTTGCAATATGCTTACCGAAACGAGTGACCGGGCGACTTCATAGGTATCATCACCGACCGTCCCCGCCCTCAGCGCGGCTCGGTCCTTCGGGGTCGCCAAGTGTTTGACGACCTGCACTGACATCTGCGAATTGCCGAGGAACCCGTCATGGTTCTTCACTCGCCAATTCGGCACAAACAGTTGCTTGTGCTGCTCTGTCAGAATCTCTTCGGTGGCCTGGGTCAGCGGTGGTGCCTCGATCGACAGCGCCGCATTCACGTCGAAGATCCCCTCGATCACGCCAGGGACCGAAGAAGACGGGGACTCCTCTGCGACGATAACTTCCGAGGGCACCTCCACAGCAGGGGGAGGCGAAGAGATGGTCGAGGCGATAGCAGGTGCCGGGGTCGACGAAACAGTCGCAGCTGCCCTCTTCCTCTTCTTCCCCCCGGCCAGCTTAGACCTGTCCGCCATCATGGAGTTGAAGTCGATCTTCATTGCTTCTGCAACGAGTCAAAAAAAAAGAGGGGGGGACGAGTTAGCAGCCCGAACCGAAAACTTAGAAGAAAAATAAAAAAAAAACGAGATGTCAGGAGCATACTCGGGTTGATGGGGCTTAGGCCGCACCCGAACAACACCTCCTCCGTCAAATCCCTCCAACTCAGTATCGGAAGGGCCATTATCCTCCTCGCCACCTCTTCCTCGGCATCGGACAAAACAGGGTCGGCACGAGCGAAATTCGGCACCTCCACCTTCCAACGGGTCGGAATGGGCCTGATTGCCTCGCCCCTCACTATAAAGTACTTTTCCTTCCAACCTTTAATCGAGTCAGGGTTTTCTACAATCTTGACACCCTTCCTCGGCCCCAAGTAGTATCGGTACTCCGTCTTGTGCTGACGGTTTACTCGATACATTCCTCGGAAGACCGTGAGATCCGGCTGCACCTCGGCTCGGTAGCACTGAAGCATGAAGGCGTTCACATGGCGCCATGTGTTCGGCATGAACTGGGTTGGCGCGAGGCAATACCAGCCGAGGATCTCGAGGATAAATGGGTGCAGAGGGAAACGCAACCCGGCATGAAAGGAGTCAACGTCGAACATGCACATGTCCGAAGACGGCAACTTAGAATTCGCTCGTATCCCAGGACCTGGAAGAATCAGTTTGTACTCCGGAGGGATAGCGAAAGCCCTTCTAACCCGGAGCAGGTCCTCCTCGGATACCAGAGTGACGAGCTCATCCGCTTCGGTGGCAAGCTCGGGATTGGGCTCTTCGACGATCTTGGACTTCCCATAGATCGCCTTCTCTAGCAAGTCCCCCTGGTACTGCCTGACCCCCGAGTGACCGGACAGGACGGAAGGGTACCGTCCTATCTCGCCTGCCTGCTTCGGATTCTCCACAATCACCTCCACAATGGGGGATTGGGTCTCTACCCTCCTCTTCTTCTTCCCCTTCCTCGTCTCGACTACAGACGGTTCAGCGGCTTGCTTACCCTTCCTCCTAATCTCCGACCTCCTCCTCTCCTCGGCACTCTCGTCGCCCGAAGACGAGGCCCCACTCCCCGAATCTACTCGAGACATCTCTAGGAAAATTATTCAGACTAAGTAAACTGACCTTTTGAAGTGACGTCTACGGTCGGAATGCTCTTGCCGGAAATCGCCTGGCCCACACGACAGCTAACGAAAACGCCTTAGGGAGAAAATCGCCGCTAGCAGAGCACTTAGAGAACGAAAGTAAAAAACTTGAGTTAAAAGTGAGAAGTGAGCTTTGAGAGTAAGAGTGAGCGCTTTTAACCCCTCCAAGTTGGGCCTCCTTGGGAAACGCAAAAAGCCCAACAGGGAGCCAAAGCGACAGGCGGAAGCGGAAAAAATACAGAGTCTGAGTAGCCTACTCAGAGCAAGAGACCCTTAAAAATACCAAGTCAACGTCTCGGCCACCTACAAGAAAGCCATAAGACGCCACGGCTACACAACTTCGTGCCTCGGCCAATCAGCCCCGATGCGCCGAGCCGGGGTACCGGGGTACCGACCCTCGTATATGGCAAAAAATCACTCCGAGGCGAAGTCACCGTCGGATCTCCTTAAAACTCGCGACAAAATCTGATGGACGGTTCAGATCGTGCCACGCCCACAAAACGACAAGATAGCATTTTCTCGTGATCTGAACCCCATCCTCGAGATGCGCGCCAAGATGGACCGCCCAGATCCAGCCACGCGTCCCTCCTTGCTGCTTGCCATCGGTTCGCCCAGTCGAGCTACCGAACAGCTCAGCCGAGCCACCGAGCCACTAAGTGCCGAGGAGGTGACCCCTCAGGAGACACCTCCAAAAACATACAACTTCGTGCCTCGGCCAATCAGTCCCGATGCGCCGAGCCGGGGTACCGGGGTACCGACCCTCGTATATGGCAAAAAATCACTCCGAGGCGAAGTCACCGTCGGATGTCCTTAAAACTCGCGACAAAATCTGATGGACGGTTCAGATCGTGCCACGCCCACAAAACGACAAGATAGCATTTTCTCGTGATCTGAACCCCATCCTCGAGATGCGCGCCAAGATGGACCGCCCAGATCCAGCCACGCGTCCCTCCTTGCTGCTTGCCATCGGTTCGCCCAGTCGAGCTACCGAACAGCTCAGCCGAGCCACCGAGCCACTAAGTGCCGAGGAGGTGACCCCTCAGGAGACACCTCCAAAAACATACAACTTCGTGCCTCGGCCAATCAGCCCCGATGCGCCGAGCCGGGGTACCGGGGTACCGACCCTCGTATATGGCAAAAAATCACTCCGAGGCGAAGTCACCGTCGGATCTCCTTAAAACTCGCGACAAAATCTGATGGACGGTTCAGATCGTGCCACGCCCACAAAACGACAAGATAGCATTTTCTCGTGATCTGAACCCCATCCTCGAGATGCGCGCCAAGATGGACCGCCCAGATCCAGCCACGCGTCCCTCCTTGCTGCTTGCCATCGGTTCGCCCAGCCGAGCTACCGAACAGCTCAGCCGAGCCACCGAGCCACTAAGTGCCGAGGAGGTGACCCCTCAGGAGACACCTCCAAAAACATACAACTTCGTGCCTCGGCCAATCAGCCCCGATGCGCCGAGCCGGGGTACCGGGGTACCGACCCTCGTATATGGCAAAAAATCACTCCGAGGCGAAGTCACCATCGGATCTCCTTAAAACTCGCGACAAAATCTGATGGACGGTTCAGATCGTGTCACGCCCACAAAACGATAAGATAGCATTTTCTCGTGATCTGAACCCCATCCTTGAGATGCGCGCCAAGATGGACCGCCCAGATCCAGCCACGCGTCCCTCCTTGCTGCCTTCCATCGGTTCGCCCAGCCGAGCTACCGAACAGCTCAGCCGAGCCACCGAGCCACTAAGTGCCGAGGAGGTGACCCCTCAGGAGACACCTCCAAAAACATACAACTTCGTGCCTCGGCCAATCAGCCCCGATGCGCCGAGCCGGGGTACCGGGGTACCGACCCTCGTATATGGCAAAAAATCACTCCGAGGCATATCAGCCGTTGGATCTTTCCAAAAAGCGCGCTCGTCATGATGGACGGTCCAGATTTGGCCACGTCCACTAAACGACAAGATAACATTTTTTGGGGATCCACGCTGAGATGGACGGCTCAGATGATGCCACGTACCTCGGAACCGCCGAGCCGAAGCATCGACCCAACGAGCCGAAGCACCGACCCAACGAGTCGAAATGCCAACCCAGCGAACCGAAGCGCCGACCCTCCGAGCTGGGGTACCGGGGTACCGGGGTACCGACCCTCGTATATGGCAAAAAATCGCTCCGAGGCATATCAGCCGTTGGATCTTGCCAAAAAGCGCGCTCGTCATGATGGACGGTCCAGATTTGGCCACGTCCACTAAACGACAAGATAACGTTTTTTGGGGATCCACGCTGAGATGGACGGCTCAGATGATGCCACGTACCTCGGAACCGCCGAGCCGAAGCACCGACCCAGCGAACCGAAGCGCCGACCCTCCGAGCCGGGGTACCGGGGTACCGACCCTCGTATATGGCAAAAAATTGCTCCGACCCATATCAGCCGTTGGATCTTGCCAAAAAGCGCGCTCGTCATGATGGACGGTCCAGATTTAGCCACGTCCACTAAACGACAAGATAGCGCTTTACGGGGATCCACGCCGAGATAGACGGCTCAGATGATGCCACGTACTTCGGAACCGCCGAGCCGAAGCACCGAGCCATCCGAACCGAGGTGCCGAGACGCCGAGCCGGAGTGCCGGGGTACCGAACCTCACATACGGCAGAAAAGTGAGCCGAAGAACAGGGACCACTCGATCTCTCCGAAAATCACGCTGCGCTCTGATCAAGGGCTCTGATGACGCCACGTCATAAATGGGTATTTAAAATCAGTTTTAATTTATTTTAATCGTTTTATTTATTTAAAAATTGCGAAAAAATCACCAAAAATTTGGGAAAATTCACTGGAAAATCTAGAAAATAATTATAAATTCGGGGTAATATTTTCGAACCCCTGAATAAACGATTATTGCCTGGAATGTATCGTGAAGGCCCCCGGACGACTGGTTAACACATCGCAAAATTAAATAAGTAATCCGAAAAAGCAGATAAAGACCGTTGGATACTCAGAGATGCTTAAAAACAGATTTCAACTTCAAAAACACATTACTGCCCCCTTCAAGATTCGAAACCCTCCATTTGGACTCCGATACAGCTCCGCTAGCCATTAAAACAGTTAAACTACTCCTCAAAGGCTGATCGAACTTAGTCTTTAGGAGTGGGGGGCTCGTGATATGGCTAAAAACGGGGGTAAATCGGAACCGTCCAGATGGATCACGAATCTTGAGGCACAAGGGTAAAGCGGTAATTTCACCTTCTGACGGGTCTGAAGCGGGTACTGGTTATCTTCCCCGAAAATCCACTTACCCGCGAACGGATCCACCTTAATCGGGTCCGGGTTTCAACCCGCAGCAAACCCAGCTCAGAAGGGATAGAATTAGGGTTCCTGATTCATATTAATCAACGGCCCTGATTCGTGCCTATCCTTTCACCGGGATTTGGGATTAAATTCTTTATCTGATTACAGGGAATATACCTTATCAGATTACATTCCTAATCTGTTCACAGGGAGAATATTCCATATCAGATCACAAGGATTACATTCCTAATCTGTTTCCTAAGGCGCCTATAAATACCCCCCACCCATCTCCATTAAGAGGTAATCAATCTTTCACCAGTTTTTACGCTCTTTCATAGTCTGCCAGATTACTGACTTGAGCGTCGGAGGGTGCGTCGCCGGGAACAACCCCGGTGTCTCGGACTTTTTGCAGGTGCACGGCGGGAACGACGATCAAGGCCCGACGGGACAGGTACACAGGTTTTTTCTATTCAGTTTCCCCAAGAATCCACAAGTTCTATCTGTGTGCCCCCACACCAAATTTAGCGGCAACAACGACCCACTCCTGGCTCACTTAAGAGCGATCTTGCGGAGCGGAATCGAGCCAAGTGTTGGACTCCAAACTCATCGTTAGAGTTTGTTCAACGATTGTGGGAGCAATTTCGAATGGCGACCCACTCCTGGCTCGCTTAAGAGCGAGCTTACGGAGCGGAATCGAGCCAAGTGTTGGACTCCGAACTCGTCGTTAGAGTTAGTTCAACGGTTGTGGGAGCAATTCCGAATGGCGACCCACTCCTGGCTCGCTTAAGAGCGAGCTTGCGGAGCGGAATCGAGCCAAGTGTTGGACTCCGAACTCGTCGTTAGAGTTAGTTCAATGGTTGTGGGAGCAATTCCGAATGGTGACCCACTCCTAGCTCGCTTTTAAGAGCGAGCTTGCGGAGAAGAATCGAACCAAGTGTTGGACTCCGAACCGTCGTTAGAGTGAAGAGTAAAACCAGAGAGATGTAAACAATTTTTACAAGTAAAATATGAAAAAGCTTCCTTTATTGATGACTAATGGTCGGCTGCTTCTAAAGTTGCAAGCCGTTATTACAAGAGAGAAATAAAAGAAAAACAATACAAGTAATAGGAGAGGAACGGTTCGACATCCCATAATACTTAGAGAGACGTTGGTGCCCTCTCTTGGTATTTTAGAAGATGGTCGGCATTCCAGGTCCTGGGGATCTCCCTGCCTTCGAGGTCTTCTAGTCTGTATGTCCCGGGCCGGATTTCTTTGGCGATCTTATAGGGTCCCTCCCAATTCGGAGCCAGTTTGCTCTTCTGTCCGGGGAAAGAGATGGCTAAATTTCTGAGGACCAAGTCCCCTTCTTTGAGGTCGGTAGGACGAACTCTCTTATTGTATGCCAACTCGATCCTTCTCTGGTAGCTTTGTTGACGAATGACAGCTCTTTCACGGATCTCGTCAATTAAGTCTAGATTTGCTCGGAGCTCACTGGCATTTTGTTCTTCTTCATAAGCCGTTAGTCGGGGAGATGGTATACCAACTTCTAGGGGGATCATAGCTTCGGACCTATAGGTGAGGTTGAACAAGGATTCGCCTGTGGGGGTCCGTTTTGTGGTGCGGTAGTTCCACAGCACGTTGGGGAGCTGATCGACCTATAAGCCTTTGGAACATTTATCCAAGCTCTTCTTAATACCATTGGGTGCTACTGTTTGGGTTTTAAGTGGCAAATCCATTAGGGTTTTGCTATGGAGTTTGGTTCTTGAAGAGCCTGGTTCAAAATGCTTTTGATTCATTACTTTCTTGATATTCTTTGATTCTTTTGATTATAAATTTTATTACAATTTTTAATTTATAAAATATAGGAAACCCCATTCTTTTTTCTTCAAAAACCATTTACTCTTTGCATTTTTTCTTCTTCTTTTTCATCATACTTCAAAGAGTTTTAGGATAACAATACAAAGTAAAAAAAAAAGATAAAGGGGTAGGTTTAGACATTTTTTGGAATTTTTTTCATAAATTGCATAGAAAACATTTGGAAGTGAGCAGAGGATGTTGGCTGGGTTTTCTTCTTTGTTGAGGAATAACAACCCTTCTCTCCAATCCTCAAACCCCCACCATTTCCAGTTTCAATATCAGATGAATGCACAACCCTTTAACCTCCCTCGCAATTTCTCAAACCGATTAGTCCCGAAAACTTCCATCCCATTAGACAAACCAGCCAATGCCAGAATTTTTTGTATTACTAGGCAACTTTTTGAAACTTTTTGCGATTTTAGGCCAGTTGACAAACTATTAGCACTTTTGGCTAGCAAGTGTTACGTCAGCAGCGGCCGCTATTGGGCATTTTCATAGCGACCAATACATCGCATTTCCACACTTGGCAGATTTGTATAATTGCAAACCACTTGGAGTACCTGAGGTCGCTATTGTCAATAGCGACCTTGTATAACTAAGGTCACTATTCTCAATAGCGACCTCAGGTGGACCTAAAAGCGATTGGGTCAACCTGTGGTCGCTATTGAGAATAGCGACCTTAGTTATACAAGGTCACTATTGACAATAGTGACCTCAGTTACTCCAAGTGGTTTGCAATTATACAAATCTGCCAAGTGTGGGAGTCCAATGTGTTGGTCTCTATGAAGAGACCGCTATTTTCAATTGCGGCCGCTGCTGACGTGGCACTTGCTAGCCAAAATTGCTAATAGTTTGGGATGTGGCCTAAAATTGCAAAAGGTTTCAAAAAGTAGCCTAGTACTGTAAAAAATTCCCAATGGCAAGCCCTCTTCTTGCTCGTTCCGGAAAAACCCAATAACCTCATCATCATCATCCATTGCAACCGAATCGAACTCTTTAGGAGGGGGGAGATAGTTACCAAAATGACCCACTTTCAGAAAGTATTTACCAAACTGACCCACTTTCTGAAAGTATTTACCAAACTGACCCACTTGCTTTTGGAGAAAGCAAGTTTTGTTAAAAACAGGTCGCTTTTTCATAAAGCGCGTCTAGACTTTCGAAAATCAAAAGCCTCACACTCGCTTTCTGAAAAAGCGATGAGGTTTTAACCACACTCGCTTTTTCAGAAAGCGAGTGAGACAGTTTGGGAATTTAAAAAAAAAGTAAGGTAGTTGGGGAAAAACTTTCAAAAAGCGGACAGTTTGGGAAAAATTCTGCAGATTTCTAGTATCATTTAACTATCTCTATCCATGTCTAATATAGAATCTCATATTTATATCTATCCATTCATTAGGCTAGGGGAAACAAAATATCACTAAACTTATCCATTTCTAAAATAGAATCTTAAAAAAATTGGTTGCTCATATTTTGAAAAAACTACAAGGCTTTAAATATATTAATCAATGATAGGGACATATATTTTTCAAACTAGATCAAATCCCTATTGTCTCTCTATATTAATTTCTTCTAGCTTCTTGGAGTTGTGGTTAACTGATGAACATTTTATCATATAACTAGATTTGCCCGTGGACACGTGCCTACGGCACGTCTTCGGAACGATACAACACACGAAAAGCCCTGTAAACAATAAAACAACAATTATGTAGTTCAAGTTTAAATAGTATGACAATAATTAGTTGTAAATAAAGTCCATGTTTCTATTAGCATGTTGAAAAATAATTATAAATGAGGGTGTAAAATCCAACTTCTTAGAACTTTAAGGATGGAAAATGATGAAATCTAACTGTTGAAGAGATATTTGCTATTTTCAATATAACATGTGCAATAAAAAAGCATAAAAATTCTGAAAATTTTACAAACCTGAAATCTTAAAATCTAAATTTCTAAGTAAGTTAAGAAAAAATGAGAGAGAAAGGGAAGAGGGAGAAAGAGAGAAATATGAAAAAGTGAAGAGAGAAGAGAGAGATATAGTAATAAAGTAATGAGTTTTTTAGTTTTGAGGGGGGAAATTTAATTTGGGGGTTTGAAATTTTGGGCGGAAAAATATGTTTTGTGAGAATCAATCTAGGCCATTGATTTTAGGGGAGATTGAATGAGAGCCACTTGATAGTTTTCTTTGTAATTTATTATATAGATTATTTTTGGTGGTGTGTTTGTGTATTTATGTATGTTTATGGATATTTCAATTACATCTCCTTTTATTTTGTTGTAAGATGCACGTTAAAAATTAACTACGTTTCTAAATTTGAAGCTCAATTGACTCTTAAATGCATGAGTGATAGATGAAATATTAAATGAGTCTATGACTATTAAGTGCTATAATGTTGTTTGGTATATAATATCAGCCTACACATATCATTTTAAGCTTTTTGGCAAAGCAATTATCAAAGGGGCTAGGTCCAATTGTTGTTGAAATTTAGAGAAAGTATTCATGTTGGAAAATAATCTATGTGGGCTCACATATGTGACTAAATGTATAATTGGTATTCTAAAGTCTAACCCAAATTAAAGTGATCTAATCAAGATTAAGTAATGGGTTAAAAGCATATAATTTAAAGTGTGATATAACACGTGTAGAGACCGTAAAGTAAATTTCTCATTTTGTGATGGGCAAAATTGGAAATCAACAATTATCAATTAGGGTTATGGTCCCCTATATATACGTATCTTCTTGTTCCATCTGTCATCCCATCAATAGAAGAATAGAGAGACGGCCTTTCATAGAAGTGCGTATCATATAAGAAGATCCAAACCCTCTGCGCAATCTCCATCAATGGCTTCAGGTTAGTGCTTCCGCTTTTAATGTTCTTCTTCTTTTGATTTAGCAAAGATCTATAGTTTCATGATTTAAGATTTTATATTAAAGCACTTTTGCAACATGATTATGATCTAAAATCATAGAGACATGTTTTAGGTTGTTATTAATGTTTTATGCATGTTCTTAAGTGTATATAGAAAATCCTTCAATTGGTATCAGAGCCATCTTTGCTGAATTAATTGAAGAATTGATAAAAAAAAATTTAAGAAATTTAGGGTTTCTTGTTTAAAGAAATTTAAGAAATTTAGGGTTTCTTTTTTATCTTCATGTAAAAAAAAGGGTCAAACCGTAAGCATTTAAGATTCAGTTTTGAAGTGGTTTAATTCAGTATGTTGACATCCCAAATCTTTGGTTTTTTTTAAAGATTTCTATATAGTGATAGTAATTTAAGAAAATTGAATGATTAATTTAATGGATACAGTAAATTAATGGAAATTTGTCCAGTGATGATAGTTAATTTACTGAATCCATATTTGTCAGTAAAGATTATCAAAACAGTAAAGATATTTGTTTGTGACCTGCCGTTCCTTTAGAATTTCTGTTAATCATTCAATTTTCTGTTAATGAAAATCAAATTTCTGTCACTAAAGATATTTTTCCTATAATCGGATAAATAAAATTCAGTTAGATATTATTTTGATATTATCAAAACAGTAGATAGATATGGTTCAGTTATGGTTTTGTTATTATTTTAAATAGATATTATCTTGACATTATCCATCTACAAATAAAGTAAAATTATGATATTAAGGAAAAGATAAAATTTTGGGAAACAATTAAATTCAAATTTTGGTTTTGGATTTTCTTATGAATGTCTAATATTTTGAATAGATTAATTGAAACAAAATATTGCCAAAGTGACCTCTTTTGTGTAGAATAATTTATTTAAAATATCAAGATGATTGTGTGTTTGTAATTCATGCGTTTATTAACTGACCCAAAGGTAAGTTGATATTTGGCCGAATTTCATACACATCTGTGGTAATAAATATGTGACAATTATAAGGTATTTCATGTGAACAATAAGTCAGTCCAAAGAATGACTTATTATTTGACAGGATTTATTGTCAATATTTGATTACTACAACAAGAGTACCGCTTACAGTTAATGTTACTATCCAAAGACTTGATATTAACGTTGTATCTGGTATCTTGAGATGAGATTAACTATTATTTGAATTTATTGTTTTATATGGATTCTCATGTGAGCTTATTTTGTTTGTTTAGTTTTTGTTCGTTTAGTTTTTGTTCTATATTCAGCTAGTTTGTCATCTGCTGTCTCAATAACTGCTAACATCAATTTTGTTCCCATGCGTAATGGGACAAATTTCAAGGATTAGAAAAGGACTCCTAAGGATATGGTAAGGAGTATGATTGCTCATTCCACCTTACCTGAGTCCCTCTGGGGAGAAGCATTCAGGACAGCAACTTACATTCTCAATAGAGTACCACATAAAGCAGCTGCAAAAACACCTTATGAGCTTTGGACAGGTCGAAAGCCTAGTCTAAAGCACTTTCACATTTGGGGATGTCCAGCTGAGGCAAGGCCTTACAGGCAACATGAAAAGAAATTGGACTCCAAAGCAGTGAGCAGCTACTTTATTGCTTATTCTGAACGATCTAGGGGCTGTAAGTTTTATAATCCCACACTTAGGAATATTTTTGAGACGGGAACTGCAACAATTTTTGAGGAAATTGAGTTTTGGGGAGAAATAAGGTTAGAGACATTGCTTTTGAGGAGGAATTGGATTCAATTACAAACCCAATTCCTACTATCACTTTTGACAATATTCAGGTTCTCATACCTATTATTGATCAAGAAGTGAATCCGGAACCTCAACAAGACAATGTTGAACAAACTCCCATTCAAAATGAGGTAATTGTTCCAGAAGAACAAACTCAACAACCTCAAGAACCAGTGCCATTAAGGACATCCACGAAAGAAATGAGGAATGCTATTCCGGATGATTATATTGTATTTCTCAAGAACATGAGGATGGCAATGGAATGATGGAAGATGATCCAATCACATTTCATCAGGTCATGAAAGGTTGTAACTCTCAAAAGTGGATGAATGTCATGAATGAGGAGTATAAGTCTATGCAAGATAACAAAGTTTGGGAACTTGTCCCATTACTAGAAGGTGCAAAACCAATTGGTTGAAAATGGATATTTAAGACCAAAATGAATGCAAATGGTAATGTGGATAGGTATAAGGCACGTCTTGTAGCTAAAGGCTATACTCAGAAAGAAGGCATTGATTTTACAGAGAATTTCTCTCCAGTTTCATCAAAAGACTCGTTTAGGACAATTATGGCAATTATTGCTTATCTTGATCTTGAGCTACATCAGATGGATGTCAAGATGGCGTTTCTCAATGGCGACATTGACGAGACAATTTATATGGTGCAACAAGAAAACTTTATGTCGGGAGATTCAAAGAATATGGTTTGCAAATTGACAAAATCCATCTATGGACTCAAGCAAGCTTCTCGTCAATGGTACCACAAGTTTCATCAAGTAATTGTCTCATTTGGTTTTGAGATGAATGTAGTTGATGATTGTGTGTATCACAAATTCAGTGGGAGTAAGCATTTCCTAGTTCTATATGTCGATGACATATTGCTTGCCACTAATGATATAAATTTATTGCATAAAACTGAAAGGTTTCTATCCAAGCATTTTGAGATGAAGGATCTTGGGGATGCCTCTTTTGTATTAGGAATTCAGATACACCGAGATCGTTCTCGAGGTATTCTAGGATTATCACAAAAGGGATATATCGATAAAGTAATCAAAAGGTTTGGCATGCAAGATTGTAGACCAGGGGATACCCCTGTTGCTAAAGGAGACAAATTTAGTCTCAATCAATGTCCTAAAAGTAACCTTGAAATTTAGTAAATACAAAAGATCCCCTATACATCAGCTATTGGGAGTCTAATGTATGCTCAAGTATGTACGCGTCCGGATATTGCGTACATTGTTGGGATGTTAGGCAGGTATTTAAGAAAACTTGGTATGGACCATTGAATAGCAGCCAAGAGGGTCATGAGGTATCTTCAGAGAACAAAAGACTACATGCTCACATATAGGAAATCAGATCATTTGGAGGTCGTAAGGTATTCTGATTCTGATTTCACTAGGATGCCAAGATAGCAAAAAAGTCTACATCAGGCTATATTTACCTGTTAACTAAAGGAGCTATATCGTGAAAAAGTGCCAAACAGACACTTATAGCTTCTTCCACTATGGTAGCAGAGTATGTAGCATTCTATGAGGCATCGAATCATGGAATATGGCTGCGGAATTTTTTCACAGGGCTGCGCATTTTAGAGAATATAGAAAGACCATTCAAGTTATTTTGTGACAATAAGTCAGCAGTGATGTATTCCAACAACAACAAGAGTTCAACAAAGTCAAAACATATTGACATAAAGTTCCTAGTTGTGAAAGAAAGAGTGCAAAGTGGACAGATGTCCATAGAGCACATTGGGACAAACTCCATGATAGTGGATCCGCTCACAAAGGGATTACCACCCAAGGTCTTTTATGAGCATACTGCTCATATGGGTGTTGTATTATTTGAGGATATCATGATTTAGTAGGAGTTTGAATTTTATTTGCATTATGTTTATGTGAGACATTTATAATTTTGGTTATTTTCTGATCAGAAATAAAGAATTCAGTTTTTTCACTCATTTGTCATGTTTTGGTTCTGACCTCACTTAAGTTTTAAAGAGGACCACCTGAAAATAGGTATGTGTATAGATCACATTGCATGAAATTTTCATGCTACACATTCACACTTGATCTATGTCGTTTGATTATGTTGATATATGTGATCATTGATGAATTTAGTTACGATAAATGTAACGAAAATTGCTTTGATCCTATATTTGCATGATTAATGGACGAGATTGTTTGGCTATACTTTTGGTTATAATAGCAAAATTTTGAGCTCATAAAGTATGTACATTTATAAGGAGTAACATATGTGGCCCAAGTGGGAGATTGTTGAAAAATAATCTATGTGGGCTCACATATGTGACTAAATGTATAATTGGTATTCTAAAGTCTAACCCAAATTAAAGTGATCTAATCAAGATTAAGTAATGGGTTAAAAGCATATAATTTATAGTGTGATATAACACGTGTAGAGATCGTAAAGTAAATTTCTCATTTTGTGATGGGTAAAATTGGAAATCAACAATTATATCAATTAGGGTTATGGTCCCTTATATATACGTATCTTCTTGTTCCATCTGTCATCCCATCAACAGAGGAATAGAGAGAGAGCCTCTCATAGAAGTGCGTATCATATAGGAAGATCCAAACCCTCTGCACAATCTCCATCAATGACTTCAGGTTAGTGCTTCCGCTTTTAATATTTTTCTTCTTTTGATTTAGCAAAGATCTATAGTTTCATGATTTAGGATTTTATATTAAAGCACTTTTGCAACATGATTAAGATTTAGAATCATAGAGACATGTTTTAGGTTGTTATTAATGTTTTATGCATGTTCTTAAGTGTATATAGAAAATCCTTCAATTCATAGTCATAATCTGCTGATTTAATTAGTTTTAATTTTTTCCTTTTCTTTTTCTTCTTTTGCTTCTTATAATTTTTCTACATAATTAGTTAAAGGAAATGGCTTTGAATTTTTTTAAAAATATTAAAAATAATATAAAATAGCTTATTAATATCATTCTCTTAATATGAATGTTTAGCAGAGTGTTTTTTTTAGATGACATTATCTATTTTTCTTATTATAGGATTCACAAAATCATCATATATTATTTAAAATTTGTTACATATAAGTAAATTTGGCTATTAAGGTTAATATCTACTAGTAATTTGCACGTGCGATGCACGTCTTAATAAATATAATTTTTAAAATAAAAATTTAGACACAGTCTGGATTTGAACTTAGAACCTCCTTTATAATAGTAAATTTGGCTATTAAGGTTAATATCTATAATAATTAATACTTTTAAACATATATTTATAAAATATTTTAGATGATGTTGTTGAGACCTGTTGAAAACATATATTATTGTTTGGTCATTGTACATCACACGGGTCCAATCCTAGTTTTGAATGTACCGGGATAATAAGTAGCACATGAATTGATGTTCATTGATTAGAAAATTTTCAGAGTATGCAGATTGGATTTTAACTTTATTTTGCTGAACTTATTATAAAAAAGAGAAATTAGTGAAATCACATAAATTGAAGTACTAAATGGTAATTACCAAGGTGAATAAAATGTAAAAACACATTAATTAAGAGATAAATTATATGCAATATTTTTTAACCAATCTCTACTACTATAATGGAAGAAGGCCTTAGTGTAATTTGTCCATGTACCAATCCGTGCAACGCACATGTATAACTATTGTAAATGAAGTTTTAAATCAAATCCAGACTACGTCTGAATTTTACTTTTAAAAAAACTATATTTATTAAGACGTGCATCATACGTGTAAACTACTAGTATTTATAATGACCAAAAGGTCCAAGACAACAACTTCTGAATAGATTACACGGTAGAGAACGTGGCTTCACTTTCCGGAAATTAATGTTACTCATTTTTGTCAATATTAGATAAGAGTAATGCTACAACCACTAGTTGGATTAAAAACTTTATTGTTGTTGTTGTAACGCTACACACATGACTAGATTTACTATTTTTCTCTTCACAACTTTAGATAACACAAGCTATTTTCTGTTGAAGCAAAGCAACAGCCGAGTTGGTGTTTGTTGATGCGGTTTAAACATAAAAATTTGAAATTGAATATCATTATTGTGGATCGTCTTCTACTTTCTCTTATACATTGATTTTGCGACCCCACTATTTTTGTTTTTGGCGAGTAAAATTTTACACCTTATACACATTATTGATTGTTTTGATAGTGATTTTTGTAATTACAAACATATTTTGTGAGAAACAAGCCAAAAGGATTTCTATTATGGCTAGCTAGCATCCGATATGTTTTTTTATTATGCATAACTTGTAAAGTATTTACAAATTCATTTATGTCTTTGTCTAAAAGAATCATGATAGGAATATGACACAATAAATGAAGGATAAAATTAAATGAAATAACCTTGATTCTATGACCAAACTAGATAGATTTTTTATCTCTGCAACATGGAAATCCTCCTTTCCCAACTAAATCTAGCACTCCCTCCCCAGATTTTCGCCTGGCCACTGTCCCATCGTCCTTAACGCTCATGCTATTACACAACAAGTCCACTATTTCATATTTGAGAAAGCCTGGCTGCAGCACTGCTCTTTTGAACCTGCGGTAAAAGACTGGTGGAAGCTCTTCTCTTGCCCTGGTAAACCGGCAAATTGTTTTGCAAACAAGCTTAAACTTCTTAGTAGAAGGATAAGAAGATGGAGAAGTGATACTTTAGGCCACATCCCCACTTGAAAAGGCAACTCCAGGAAAAACTCCTCAGGCTGGAGAATGAGGCTGAGCAACTGGCCTCAGTTGTTGACTCCCTCAAGGCAACCCAACTTGAACTCCAGAGCCTTATCAAGATTAAGCAGTGTATTGGAGGCAAAGGTCAAGAGTGCAATAGATCAAGGAGGGAGATGCAAATTCAAAATTCTTCCATTCAATAGCTAATGGGAGAAGGAGGCGAAACTTTATCCACAGTCTCATAATTGATGAAACCCTTACAACATCTCCCATTCTTATCAAAACTACATTTGAAAAGCACTTTTGTTATGAAAAGATTTGATAGGTCATGTGAAGGTTAATATTGTTTCCTAATTTATAGGATCTGGATCTGATAGGATTTGATTTTGTCCTAATTTATAGGATCTGGATCTGATAGGATTTGATTGAGTCCCAATTTATAGGATCTGGATCTGATAGGATTTGATTGAGTCCTAATTTATAGGATCTGGATTTGATTGAGTGTGTATGAGTTTGTATAAGTAGGATGATGAATGAATGAATAAAGTATGAACTTTTAACCCAAACTTTGGCATGGTATCAGAGCCAGCCGTCTAAGCAAACCCTACCATCAAAACCTATTTTTTCTTTCAATTGGCCATTCATCCACAGCCGGCCACTCACCCACAGCCTGAAGCTGTGTATCGTTGATCATCAATGGCAGACGATGCAAGTGCAAGCACAGGGACCGGTGGTTCAACATTGGCAGATCTCAAACCTGAACAGGTCCAAATTTTGTTGAGTATGATTAATAATCATCAGCAAGATCAAATGATGGGTGAGTTCCATTCTCCTTCCTCTTATATACTTGACACAGGGGCATTTCGTCATGTGACCGGCAACTCACAACTTTTGACTCAAGCACAGGACATTCTTCCATGTCCCGTTGGTTTACCTGATGGGCAGCAGGAATACGCCACAATGGAGGGGTGTGTAATTCTTGCTGATGGTTTAGTGCTTCAGCGTGTCTTATTTGTAACAATATTACAATGCAATTTAATATCGGTGTTGCAATTAATTGATGATGCAAACTGTTTTGTTCGGTTCACTAATTCTTTGTGTGCTATCCAGGACCAACGTTCTGGGAGCCTGATTGGAGCTGGTGAACGGAAGGATGGACTCTATTTTTTTCGAACGATTCCTATAGTGCATGCGGCAACAGTTCCTGAATTATCTAAATTTGAGTTATGGCATAGAAGAATGGGTTATCCATCGAATAGAGTCGTCAAGTTAGTACCTGCAATCAGTTCTAATACTAATACTGCTGGGAAGAAATTGAATAAAGCTTGCGTTATTTGTCCTCAGGCAAAACAAACTCGTGATAGTTTCCCTGTTAGTGATAGCAAAACCAGTCGTATTCTTGAACTCATCCATTGTGATTTATGGGGGCCAAATAACCAATCACCCTCTTCGTGTGGTGCGTATTATTTTTTGACATTGGTTGATGATTTCTCTAGAGTAGTCTGGGTATATTTGTTGCATAATAAAATTGAGGTTTATCAAGCTTTCTCCTCTTTTTTCGCCACTGTGGAACGTCAATTTGAGCAAACTACTAAGATTGTGTGAAGTGATAATGGCACGGAATTTAAGTGCATGCTTGATTATTTCGATACGAATTGTATTTGTTTCAAACCTCCGGTATTGGAACTCCTCAACAAAATGGAAGAGTGGAGCGGAAACATCAGAATATACTTAATGTGGCTCGTGCTTTAATGTTCCAGGGCAATCTTCCTATTACTTTTAGGGGAGAATGTGTACTTAGTGCGGGGTATTTAATAAATCGCACTCCATCAGGTTTGTTACACAATAAAACACCTCTTGAGATCTTATGCAGAACAACTCCTAATTTTGATGTGCTACGGGTGTTTGGGTGTCTCTGTTTCGCTCACAATCAAAAATCAAAGGAAAATAAATTTGTACCAAGGAGTAGGAAGTGTGTATTTGTTGTCTATCCTCATGGCAAGAAGGGTTGGGAATTATATGATCTCAACATAGGTGAATTTGTTGTGTCTCGCGATGTCAAGTTTCATGAAAATAAGTATCCCTATCTAACTGAGAATGCATCTACTTTGGTTGACACTCCTATTTCCTTTTCTAGTGACATGGTGGGAGTTGATAACATTGTTCTGGATGATTTGGAGGGGGTCTTAGAGGATGCTCAGACTAAAGAAACAGTGGAGGATGCAAATGGGCCGGAGGGCAGTCATACCGTGTAAGGTGCTGCCAGTCCTACCGATGCTACCAGTCCCGCAGTGGAAGGTGCTCCACCGACTGCTGGTTCTGCCAGTCCCACCGTGGAAGGTGTTCCGCCGACTGCCAGTGCACCCGAGGCTAATTTGGGCAGTGGACTGCGGGACAAACGTCCTTCAGTTTTGTTACGAAACTTTGTTGCTGAACCAGTTCGGAAAAAGAGTCCTTCCTCAAGTTCACCGTCCTCTACCAGCTCCTCTGGTACCCCCTATCCTATAGCACACTATGTGAATTGTAATAAATTTTCTATGCGACATCGTATATTTCTTGCAGCTGTAATTGCAGGAATTGAACCTAGAACCTTTCATAAGGCCATAAAACATGTTGGATGGCGTGAGGCAATGCAAAAGGAGATCGGTGCCTTGGAGGCTAATAAGACTTGGGTTATGGAAGAACTACCTCCCGGGAAGAAGGCTCTTGGTTGCAAGTGGGTATATAAGATCAAATATCATGCAGATGGTATGATTGAACGGCTAAAAGCTCGCCTTGTTATCTTTAGGAATCATCAGGTTAAGGGAATTGATTACAATGAGACGTTCTCTCCAGTTGCTAAAATGGTGACAGTTCGTGCCTTTCTAGCTGTTGCAGCAGCGAAAAACTAGGAGTTACATCAGATGGATGTTCACAATGCTTTTCTACATGGCGATCTTGATGAAGAGGTATACATGAAATTACCACCAGGTTTTACTGTTCATCAACCCTGCATGGTCTGTCATCTAAAGAAATCTTTGTACGGCTTACGACAAGCCCCGAGGTGTTGGTTTGCTAAATTAACGGCTTCAATGAAAAATTATGGCTTTACTCAGTCCTATTCAGATTACTCACTCTTCACGTTGCATCAGGGACCTGTCCAGATCAATGTTCTTGTTTATGTGGATGACTTGATCAATTCTGGTAATAACTTTTTCGCTCTTACTTCATTCAAGAAATATTTGGGTGAATGTTTTCATATGAAGGATTTGGGGACCTTGAAATATTTTCTCGGCATTGAAATTGCTAGTAGTCCAGAGGGTATCTTTCTGTGTCAACGGAAGCATACTCTTGATATCATCGCCGAGACGGGGTTTTTGGGAGCAAATCCCGCCGGATTGCCGATGGAGCAAAACCATCAACTCGCTCGCGCTAATGGTGATTTGTTAGAGGATCCCGAAAGTTATCGACGTCTTGTTGGGCATCTCATTTATCTCGCCTTCACGCGTTTTGACTTGGCATATACAATACATATTATTGCACAGTTCATGCAGGCACCAAGACAAGAACATTGGGATGCAGCAACTCGCACTGTACGTTATCTTAAAGGCTGTCCGGGGCAAGGTATTCTTCTTCATTCTGCTAGTGATCTATCCTTATCAGGTTGGTGTGATTCTGATTGGGCGAGTTCTCCTTTGGCTCGTCGCTCTCATACTGGTTGGATAATTTTTCTTGGTTGTTCCCCAATTTCCTGGAAAACCACGAAACAACATACAGTCTCCCGCTCGTCTGCAGAAGTAGAGTATCGTTCTATGGCTTCGGTTACATCTGAACTCGAGTGGCTGAAAGCGCTACTTGGCAGTCTTGGGGTGGATCATTCCCGTGCTATGAATTTATTTTGTGATAACAAATCGGCTCTACACATTGCACAAATCTTGTCTTCCATGAGCGTACGAAGCATATAGAGGTGGATTGTCATTATGTACGAGATGCAATTCAAGAAGGAATTATCTTTATGAGTCATGTGTGCACAAATGAGCAGCTGGCCGATATCTTTACGAAGGCATTAGGCAAGCGCCAATTTTTATACTTCGCAAGTTGGGCATTTGTGATTTGCATGCTCCAACTTGAGGGGGGGTGTTATGGAAAGATTTGATAGGCCATAGGGAGGTTAATATTGTTTTCTAATTTATATGATCTAGATCTGATAGGATTTGATTGAGTCCTAATTTATAGGATCTGGATCTGATAGGATTTAATTGAGTCCTAATTTATAGGATCTGGATTTGATTGAGTGTGTATGAGTTTGTATAAGTAGGTTGATGAATGAATGAATAAAATATGAACTTTTAACCCAAACTTTGGAAACTTTCAGGAGATTTGTGGTATAGCTCCTCAGTCTGACTTTAGGATTGATTGGCGCTCCCTCTATCCATCAAATGACATCAACTTAGGGCACTTAGACGCCCGGTTCACTCTGGAGGAGGTTTGAACAACTATCTTTTGTATGAGTGGTGACAAAGCACCGGGACCTGATAAATTCTCGATGAGTTTTTATCAT
Organism: Hemerocallis citrina; assembly: GCA_017893485.1. Taxonomy (NCBI): domain Eukaryota; kingdom Viridiplantae; phylum Streptophyta; class Magnoliopsida; order Asparagales; family Asphodelaceae; genus Hemerocallis; species Hemerocallis citrina. The sequence continues at coordinate 198,939,169 of CM030366.1, read as the reverse complement.
ACCTTTTGGGACACTATCAAAGATGACTTATTTGCCCTGCTACAATCGGTTCAGAGGGGGGATATTGATCTTGGCAGATTAAATTACTCCAACATTATGCTAATCCCCATGTGTGAGGGTGCAAATACCGTCTCTGATTTCAGGCTTATCAGCTTGCTCAACTGCTCCTTCAAGATCTTCACCAAAATTCTCGCAAATAGGCTAAGCCCAATCCTCCATTCTCTTGTATCGCCTATTTCCAAGTGCTTTCCTGAAAAGTAAATCGACTGTTGACTACTTTCTTGTGGCCCATGAAGCCATCAACCTTTGCAGTAGACGCAACTTTGATGCAATCTTGTTCATGATTGAGTTCACTAAAGCGTTCAACACTGTGAGTTGGGAATTTCTGGGTCAACTGTTAATAGCCAGAGGATTCAGACCAGCATGATGCAGGTGGATTCATATGATCCTTAGAACGGCCAAATCGTCATCTCTCATAAATGGAGGGGGGGGGGGAGACAAATCAACTCCAAGAGAGGACTCAAGCAGGGAGATCCTCTATCGTCAATGCTCTTCATTCTAGTTGTTGATGTGCTTGCTCAGATGCTTTTTAGTGGTCGTAGAAATGGTGCATTCTCTCCTTTCCCTATTAGGGGCTCACTCGCAAATTTGTCAGTGCTGCAATTCGCAGATGACACTCTGATCTTTTGCAATGGAGATGAACAGAAAATTCTTAACCTCAAAGTGGCACTGCAACTATTTGCAAACGTCTCTGGTCTGGTCATAAATTTTAACAAGTCATTGATTATTTACTTTGGTATGTCAAGAGCGAAGCTCCAGGCCTTTTCGACCATTCTGGAATGCAAGAAAGAATGCCCACCAACTAACTACCTTGGCATGCCTCTCTTTAGAGGGAAACTTAGCAAAATCAATTGGCGAACACTCATCCTCAAGATTGAAAAACGGCTCTCAGTGTGGAAGGAGAAGATGTTATCTAGGGGTGGGAGGTTAGTACTTATCAACTCTGTACTCAGTGCTTTTCCAGTGTACTTCACTTCCTTCTTCAAACTACCCCATTGGGTAATCAAAAGAATTGATCAGATTCGCAGTAGATTTTTTTGGAGTGGCCCAGACACTGATAGGAGAGGAGTGTCATGTATGCGGTGGAGGAATATTTGCCAACCCAAGCAACAAGGAGGGCTTGGAATTCTTGACCTGAATGTTTTTAATGAAGCCTTACTCATGAAATGGTGGTGGAAGATTGTCTCTTCAGACACGCTCGCTAGCCAAACATTATGGAGCTTATATTATAAAAGCAATTCTAACAGTTTGACATGCCCCTCAAATGCTTCAAACTTCTGGAAAGGGATTTTCATTCTCAAGGAGCAATTCATGTTGAATGTTAACTGGAAGCTAGAGAATGGAAACCAAATCAAATTCTGGACATCAAGATGGATCAATGGCAACAACATAACCTCCTTATGTCATACACTTGCTTCTGCGGTATGGAATTCGGAGGCGGATGTCCTCTCCCAAGGAACTTGGATCAATAACACCTAGCATTAGCAACCAAGGCTTCATTGCGTTTCTAACCCCATCATTCGTGAGGAGAAACAGAGACTGCTAGATCTGACTGCAGACTATCAACCTTCAAACTTAGGAGACCACCCTTCTTGGAGGCTCACACCCTCAGCAACCTTCACTGTCAAGTCAACCTACAACTTCTTATCATCTCTGGCCTTCGATCCCCTTATTTTGCGGCAACATGGACTTCCGCAGCTCCCCTGAAATGCAAGGTTTTCATCTGGCAACTGAGTTGGAATGGACTCAACTCGAAGGATTTCCTTCAGTCCAGAGACCAGTTAGGAGACACGACATGCACAGCTTGTGCATGTCCTGTTGAGACGACCTATCATATCTTCTTTGCATGCCCTATTGCTATTAATACTTGGACCTACTTCACTACACTCTTCCACATACACTCCTTGCCTGCTGACTTAAACGAATTTTTTACTTCATGGTGCTTTGGGGCACAAGTACACAGACACACCTAACACTTACTCACAATCTCAATCTGTTGGAGTATCTGGCTGGCTAAAAATGACCTCATTTTTTCTTCTAAGATTTTCCAACCAAGGGAAATTATTTCTATTGCAATCTTTTGGTTTCGATCTTGGTTAGATGGAGTTGAGAGCAGCAAGAAGAAGGAGAAAATTATACGTGAGGTGCAGATAGCTGGTGCTCAAGATGTCCTCCTCAAACAGGCTCTCATCAGGATTGATCAGGCGGATAGCGAAGAAGATAGCTGCTCGGATTAAGCTCCCACATGTACTAGCGCATTTTCTGTCTTTTGGAAGTTATTTTTGAGTACTGTAATGAACTTTTATTCAGCATAACTATTCTACTGTGCTTCATCTGGTGATCTAGGGTTCGGCAGAGGTTGTAAGCTGAACCTACTTGATCCATGTGTATATATACTTGTTTTTACTCCTATATTAATATATATTTTGTGATGTAGAGACTTACCATACCTTTAACCAGTCAAAAAAAACGATGATGAATGAAAGGCAAGATGAAGAAAATCCTTCAAATAATGGAAAGCAGTAATTTGGAGGAAACAAAAAAGGAAAAGTTAAACAGGAAAAGAAGAGCAACATTTTAGCATTTACAATTAGAGAATCAGATAAGAATTTGGCATTTGTAATGTTTTTGCAAAACATATTAGTGATTAGAGTGGGTTTTTTCAAGTTCTGATGAAAAATAAATTTACACATTCATGTACCCTGTAAGAAATGGTAATGATAGAAGTATGCTACAACAAAAGAATTCGACTTTAAGAAAAGCGCTTGATGATAGAGTTCCCGAAAGATCATAAATATATGTTTTAAAAAAGAACTGAAGCAAAGCAACTCGTAAAAAGGCAGGGTATGCGCTAACAATAACATAATTTGAAACTACAAATTTAGGCGACATACTGCATGTGTTTTTAGGGAACAAAGAAGACAATTATTTTTTGGGCGCAGTTGTGGCTCCCTAGCAGACAAACAATTTGCAACAAATCATAATGACTGCAATTCGTGAACAATATAAACAGAAGAATGAAACTACTGTGCATTGCTGGAAAACCCTCCAAAACTTTAAGAACATAAATAGTTGCGCAAAATAAAAATTAACTACGGAAAATTTTGTTGTACTGTGTGAACAATATAAACATAACAATGAAAAGTTATGTTATGATTTTATAGTATGTATACACTGATTATTTCAACAAAGACCTAAAGAGAGGCCATAAATACCATCTTTTCCTTTCACAAGAAAGCAATAGAAGTTGAACCTCGTATGGCTATTGTATTAAGATATCAAACTAGGGTTTCTCTCGATCTCTATATATTATTGTAATTGATCTTCATTGGGAGCCAAGAGAGAGAGTACTTCATTGAAGAGAGCTTGAGAGATTTTCCAATTATAAATAACTAGTATTTTTTTTAGAGAATTGAGAGAGGGTTGTGATGGGAGTTGTAACTCTTTGTCTCTTCTCTAGTTGAACAAAATCTTGGCTTTTTCCTCCTGAATTAGGGCTTTCCCCAAATTGGGACAAAATTGTGTGCTTTGTGTGTTTGGTGTAATCTTCTATTTGCTTTGTGGTTTATATTAATCGTGTCACATAACTCATCAAGATCCTAGAAGGGAATAAATCCCTAACACCTACTTCATAGTAGCAGAATGGCACAAAGTAGCAAGCTAAGAGCATCCACTATCGTCATTGCTAAAATTTGTACTTTTAGCAATTGGCAAATATCATTGAGAGGGGGAGTCTGCTATTGTTGGTGCTAAATCTGAAAATAAATAAAAATAAAAAAAATCAAACGGATGATCTTCCTCCGTCCATCGTTTAAATAAAAAAAATTAAATTGGCATTTCGTAATTAAGTGGAATTTTCGTAATAATTGAAAAAAAAAAGTTTCTCAAAAGTTCTCGGACGGAAGAAGATCTTCCGACCGAGTTTTTTTAATTTTAAATGGCAATTTCGTAATTAATTAATGACATTTTCGTAATATTTGAATGACATTTTTGTAATTTTTTATAGAAGAAATTTCTGAATACTTTAAAAAAAAAATTAAAAAAGAAGGAGAAGGCGAGAGACCTAGCTTCTTCATCCGTCTCTCATCTTTTCTATTTTCAAAAAAAAAAATTAATTCAAAAATATCGACGGACAGAGCATCTTCTTCCGCCCGTCCTCTTTTTAAGTTTTTTCCCCTCAAACGGATCATCTTCTTCAGTCTTCTATATTTAGCTTTCTCATTCGCATCTGCTATCTTTAGCGATCCACTATTCACTCCTATTCTAAATTTTGGGGTTTTAGCGAACGATAGTGGGGTATTTTTCTAACTCAAATGCTAACTTTTGAGTTTTAGAAAACGATATTGGATGCACTAACAATTGTTATTTTGGAAGTATCTCATTTAAATTTGCCTACAGAAAATTAGAACGTTGTCTAACTCCTCCATTATAGTGGATGCACTAACAATTGTTATTTTGGAAGTATCTCATTTAGAGCTTACAGCTTCACATAAATTAGAACGTTGTCTAACTCCTCCATTATGTCAGCAAATTTGCTTCCTGCTCTAAGCATTATCTGTTGTTGTTGGAGTTTATAGATCTAATACACGATAATGGGTTGAAGAAGATTGAAGAGAAGAAGTGTCGAAGTGGGAGCAAGCAGCTCAACAGTAGCCAGCGGTTGTAGATGGAAAAGTGATGTCGAACGCGCAGTTGACCATACAGTCAACCGACATGCACAATCTCTCAAGTCGAGAGCTGTACAGTCGACTATCTCGCTTTCTTTTGGAACCCTGTACACTCGAAGGAAAAGAATAGTCAATTGCACAATCGACCGTCCCGCTTTCTGTTGGATCCCTGTACACTCAAAGGATAGTTACGGTCGACCGTACAAGTTTATGGTCGACCGCGCGGTGTTGTTTGGTCTGCGATTGAGATTTAATCTGTAAACATATATATATTGCATTGAGTACGATTTTATGGTTAAGTGAAACATTGTTTTATTAATAGAGAGATCTATTTGCCGTTAGAGAGAGAAAGAGAGGAAGATAGAAGAAAACTCTACAACTTGGGGGTGAGTTATTGAGAGAATTGTAAACTTGCTCTTCATATTTCTAGTAGAAATCGCAGGAGTGCCTCTGAGCGGGAAAGTAGCTATTGCATTGGGTGAACCTCAAAAAAATCTCGTGTGTTCCTATGTGTTGGATTTTGATTGTTTTTGTTCTCTTGCTTTCGATTCTATCGTTTTGCATCTCGTTGGTGAGTTATTCCGCAGTTAAAATTCAACAAAGTGGTATTAAAACACCATATTGGTAGCATTGACTGAGATGGGAGACAAGAATAAAGTCAAGAAATTTCGATGGAACAGATTTCACAATGTGGAAGATCCAGATGATAGCATATCTCCGACAGAATGATCTTGATGATCCATTGTTTAGCGTGAAGCCAGAAGGGGTGGAGGTAGATCCGGCTGCACAGGTGGCCTGAAATAGATTAGATCAGAAAGCGCTTAGAAAGATTCAGTTGTCGCTGAGTAGGAAGTCGCTATTTTACATTGAGAAGGTAAAGACCGCAAAAGAGACAATGAAGATTTTGACAGATACGTTTGAGAAACCAAATGCAGTGAACCAAATTATTCACCTGAAGAAGTTGATCAACATGATTTTTTCAGAAAAAGGATTCGGTGGCGGAGCACATCAACAATTTCTGTATGATTTACAATCAGATGGAATCGCCAGGGTTAAAATTTGAGGAAATGGCACAATCATTTCTATTATTATCTAGTCTTTTCGATAGTTACGGCCCAGTAGAGAAAAATGTTACAAGCACTATGATTGATGCGACAATTCAGAAGGATGTTTTAATCAGCATCATGAATGAGGATGCAAGAAGGAAGAAACATGGAGAGTCTTCGACATCATATCCTAGCAACGCCGCGCTGTCAGTTGATAACTGTGGTAGAAACAACAACAGCGGAAAGTCACACAGGAATTACAGGTCCAAGACAAGAGCAGGACAGAGCAAAGGTGAGTATTGACATTGTAAGAAGTCGGGACACAGGAGATACCAATTTGAAGAGTATAAGAAAGTGCAAACAGGGTCACAGATAGCCAATGTGGTATCGAACCCCATTTAGATGAATTGTGTTCATCTGCTAGATTTGATATTATGCAAGATGATTGGTGTATAGACTTAAATGCTTTTTATCAATGCACACCCATGAAGGATGCTTTTGAGGATTTTAGAACATGTAATTTTTGTGCAATCACAGTTGGCAATGGAAAAATATGTCCAATTGTAGGTAGAGGCACAGTGAGAGTGAATGCTCGCAATGGCAGGCAATTAGTTTTGAATGACACAAGACATATTACGGATTTGAGGAAGAATTTAATATCGACTAGCAAACTAGACAAGAAGGATTCACGACAACCTTTGACCATGGAGAATGGAAGGTTATTACAGGTGCCAGGTTGGTAGTAAAAAGAAAGTGTAATGACACGTACTTACTCAGAGGAGGTGATTCAGGTGATATCATTACTACAACATCGGCATGTATTTCTTCTTCAATTATATGGTATGTCAGGTCAGGGCCCCTTGGTGAAAATGGTGTCAATGAGCTTTATTATAAGGATCTTTTTCCGGGGTTTACGAATGTTAAGACGGATTTCTGTGAAAACTGTGTAATGGGAAAACAGAAGACAGTTAACTTTCTGTTGAATGGACATGAGAAGAAGCTTATAAAGCTAGAGTTGGTACATACAGATGATTGAGGTCCGACTCAGGAATTCTTGTGGTGGTAAGATATACTTCATCACATTCATCGACGATGCTACAAGGAAAGTTTGGGTTCATGCAATTCACGAGAAATCAGAGGTGTTTGGGGTATTTAAAGCTTGGAATACTAGAATTGAGAATGAGACGGGTTACAAGGTAAAAGCATTAAAGTCAGACAATGGTGGTGAGTACACAAGTAAAAAATTTCTTGACTATATGGCAAATGAAGGTATCCAAGGAATCAAGACAGTTCCTAAGACTCCGCAGGAAAATATGGTAGCAGAAAGAATGAACCGCACGATACTCAAAAGGGCGAGATGTATGAGACTTCATGCGGGTCTTCCGGTCCATTGTTGGCAGCTATAGTGAATACAACAGTGTATTTGATTAACCATTGCCCGTCTAGTGCCCTTGATGATGCCATTATGCAAAAAATATGGTCAGGTAAACCTGTCAATTATTCGCATTTGAATTTTTTTGGTTGTATTGCATATTCACTAATCGACAGAGAAGAAAGAATGAAACTTGATTCAAAATTCAGAAAGTCTGTATTCATTGGCTACGACGAAGATGAGTTTTGTTACACTTTAAAATTTTGTGGACAATAAGGTCATTCGCATTAGGAATGTAGTGTTCAATGAAGATTTCTTGCACAAGGACATGCACATAGGTCAAACAGGTACAACTGGTACAAAGTCATATTCAGATTCTGATTCAAAAGGCAACCTAGTGGTAGGGGACCCACTGTAGCACCCCGAATTTCCAATATAATATCTTAGAAATACGTGGCACAATTCCAGAATCTACTTCAATGTAATCATAAACATAGCAACCAAATACAGGAAAAATTAAATTTTTTATTACATCAATTGTTTACAAAGTACAGCGGAATACAAAACACATTGAATTACAAATTTCTTTTTATACAGCATTTTCTTTTACAAATTTCATATGTCATTACATCACTTTAACTCAAGCATCCAAATCCCGAGTTATAGGTAATCAACTGTAAAATATGGGGCTAGAGATAACCCTAACCCCCAAAACTAAAGGGGTCAGCCATAACGGTGTGAGTGACATAAAAAAAAATAAACAACATAAGTAAAGCATGGATTCATCAACAACATAAATAAATGGAAGTAAGTGAATATAGGAAAAATCACGAGACACAGAAATATAACAAGTGGAGCTAGACTAATTGTCAAGTGTAGAAAACAGGAAAACACATGCATAAAACCAAATCAAGAAAACAGAATTCTATATGTTGACTCTCTAATGCATACTTGTCGGATTCTATGCATCCCACTCTACATAGGTCCGGTGCAAGCCCTTAACGTCTTCACATTGTAGGGTTTAATCCCCCGCTATGCAACTAATCCTAACACGATGACTACTACGAGATAAAGATAAACTGTGAGTATTGGCCCATGCCCCGATAATTCCAGAGGTCAATCTCTATCCACAGATAATTCCGAAGACTATTTCACTCACACTTGGGAATCTTCGAGAATACCCCACACCGCAAGCGATGACACCTCTTCACACAAATACCACTTGTGCGTCGCCTTGATCTCGATAATTTCGGAGATCAATCCCACACCACAGGTAATTCCGGAGACTATTTCACTCACACCAGGATAATTCTGGGGATTATCTCACACCGCAAGCCATACTGAGGTCCATAACCCATGTTCTCGTTCATCATATCACCACTAGTACCTGTCCTTATCATTTAAGTTATTTAATTACTTTAAGAATCTCTTAGAGTTTATGTACCCTACCGGACTTAACTCAATAACTGATCAACTAAATGCCTCAAAAGGCCCAAACATAAATATCTTAACTGTCGGTATACTAGGGTCACACACACCCTCTGGAGACTCACACCCAAATATCCAAACCAATCTTCCAATATAAATTGCCCAGTCAAAACGACTTGAAAACATATGTTCAGTAGAAGATAAAGTATAGAATAGTAAGTTATAGATTAAAACATTTAGAGAATAAATCATTTAAAAGGATATTCAAAGATACAAAGATACAAAGATACATCAGTATCAGTCGACTATAGACAAACATCGGTCGACTGTCCAGAGAAAAATATCCAATAATTTTGAGAAAATAATTCTAAGTATTATAAGTCGACTCTAAAAGGTCATAGGTCGACTGTCCAGAGCGAAAAATTCAATAATCTTTAAGAAAGCAATTCTAAGTTTAGCAGTCGACTATAAAAGGTCATAGGTCGACTGTCCAGAGGAAAAGTCCAGATCTTAGGGAAATATCAAAACAGAGCAACTCAGTCGACTGTAAAAATGGGTCAGTCGACTGTTTTGCGTGATATTTTAAAAACTTCAAGAAAATACAACAACCAGGTAGCGACAGTAGACTGTATAAATTAACCGGTCGACTGTCGATCTGTAGACTGCAGTTTTTAGTTGTGCATATTTCAACCGATACGTAGTTTTACTTTATGAAATGATTTCTACAAAAAAAAGCTTATTTCTTATTTGATCAAATACAACTTGTGGGATATATAATAGTCTATAAAAACTAAATCAAAACTACTTGAATTTGTAAAAATAGCGATTTGTTAATTTCTTTCAATCAAACTTGAATTGTGCATATAAACAAAATAGAGTTTCTTAAAAAATTAATTGTTCATTGAAATAGCTTCGTATTCAGATCCAAATCATATCAATACCAAAATCTCAAAAAAGATCCCCAATTTGGATATATTTCCTCAAACTCAACTCAATTCCAAATTTCGATTCTCAAGACATGATCTCTTGATTCATAAACTCTTCCTCCAAATTTCTCAACTAATTCACCATTTTAACTCATAACATAATCAATCTATAACATTGCCATATCAAGATCCATTCAACTAATACTCAAAAGTGATAAAAGTTTCATCTTTATTAAATGGGTTTTTAACATGTATGTCCCTAACAAATATGTGAATATCACATATACCCCTCACAAATGTGTATTTTCATATTTACCCCTAACAATGTGTGTCCAACCTCTTAGGTACCCCTTAAATTAAAACTACATTAAAAATATAAAAATGTATAAAATATACAATTCTATTTAATAGGTTTTATATAAAATGACTGAAATACCCTTCCTCCACTAGTCAAGCTTCTTCATCTTATTTTTTTATAAACTCAACCGACTATAAAAACCAACTGAAACACATCAACAATTCTCAATTTTTATTTAGTTTTCTTAATAAATGGTCAAAATTACAGTTTATCTTTGTAATTTCATCTTCTTTATCATGTTTTCGAGCCAAATTTGCCAATAAATTTATAAATTTTAAATACACGTAGTTTGAACAACTTTTAGGAGTAAATAAGAAATGAGATCATATTGTTAGGGGCATATATGATAATACACATTTTTGAAGGGTATATATGATATTAACATATTTGTTAGGAGTATACATGTTAAAAATCCTTATTAAATTAATGCATGAAATCCGCCATATTTAATCAATCCAACATTAATCCAAAAGAAATAGCCTACTGATGATCTCCAATAGGTCACTCATCAATCTCGAATTACCCACATACAATTTTATTCATAAACAACTAAGGTTTCACAAGATCTAATTTTTAATTTATCAATCCATCCAATCCATCATGTACATATTCATACTCAAACCCTAACATGCTTTCTAGTAGATGAAATACCACATACAACATTTCAAGAAAAAAACAAAACAATTATATTACTCACATACAACATACACAAAATAAAATGAAACAAAACAAATCACTCACCTAAATGAAGAAATCCAACCGAATTAATGAAGAGTAAAAAAAGCCATTTTTTTGCAAAATCCAAGATCACTCCTTTGAAACTCCAAGAAATTAATAGTAAAAAAATATATTTTATTTTTGCAGAGGAGAGGAACGGCTGTAGTGGGCATAATATAGGCTGAAATCTGGAGTTTTTAGGGTTTTACAAGTTTATGGAAACATCCCAAATTATTTCTTTACAAATATAAACATTTCTTTATAAAGTAGTTACAATAAGTTAAATAAATTAACATCAAATCAAATTCTTTTACTACTGAGTTGTCCAGTAATCCAGCACATCCCAGAAATAAAGAAAATTTAGATTTGTACTCAGGGTGGCAATTTTGCACAAAAGTCATTCTTTTTGTAATATTTGCAAATACATCATAAAATATTCGTAAAAATTCATAAAATTCAGAAATAATATCTAATAATACATATTATATTTTCCAATTAAAATTTATAACTTTTACTTTCCAAGAAAATATTTGTACATGATCCAACATAAATTTCATATTTGCAAAAACATCATATTTGTTTAAATCTTTACCAAATCAACTCTAAATAAAGTTTAAATATATTTTATTTTCAATGATGACCATGGAAAGCCCAAAAATCAGTAGAAACGAATTTTCATTATTTATTTGAGATCCAAACGGATTTTTACATAAAAGCCCCTCTTTTTCGAGGTATTTATAAAAATAGTTTCTTTATTAAGAAAAATCCCAAAATTTAGGGTAGACTCAATTATAAGTAGGAGAATTTAATAAGAAAATTAATATTTGATATTTGCACCAAAAATATTTGCATGTGTAAAATCGACAAATTTGTAAAATAGTCAAATTAATTTAAATAAATCTGAAAATTAAAATATCATAAATAAATAAGAAAAATCTATCATTAACCATAACATTTTAAGAATTCAAAATTCATAACTTTGCACGTGTGTTGCACGTGCATAATTGCACTTTCAAGAAAATAGTCAAAATAGTCAACTTTACAAATTTAATATTATTTACTAATGCAAAATAAATCATTTTATTTCGCGGGGTATTACACCCACAGTGCAGCATTAGGTACAGGTATCGTAGGCTGCACATGAGGCTCATGATGAGCATGTTGGGAATGATCAGGATGTCCAAGATGAACAGGTACAGTCAAAGCAGTTCGAGGAACCTTAACCGATCGGTAAACATGTACCCACATTGAGAAGATCAACCAGAAAGAGAAGGCCAACCAAGATATTGGATCCATCAACTGGTGTAGTTCACAAGTATTTTCTACACATGGATTCTAGAGAATCAAAGATTTATGAAGAGGCTTTGAAGGATAAGGCTTGTATTCAGTGGGAGTCTGCCATGAGAGACAAGATGAACTCCTTGGAACATAACCAAACTTGGGAGTTGACCAAGTTACCTACTGGGAAACACACTTTTATGAACAAGTGGATTTTCAAAGTCATGAATGATGCAGGTGGCATTAAGAGGTATAAAGCGAGACTTGTTGTGAAATGGTTCTCTCAAAGGGAATGTGTCGACTACAGTAAAATCTTTGCACCGGTAGTGAAGATGGCTTGATTCAGAGCTCATCTTAGTATTGTGCCAGTTGAAAACTTACACTTAGAGCAGTTGGGTGTGAAAACAATATTTCTCCATGATAATGTCAAAGAAGAGATGTACATGAGGCAATCCATAAGTTTTGAAGCAAAAGGGAATGAATAGATTGTGTGTCGACTAAAAAAGAGTCTTTACGGGCTCAAACAAGCACCACGACAATGATACTTGAAGTTTGACTATTTCATGAGAAGAAATGGTTTCGAAAGATGCAAAACAAATCATTGTGTATATGTTCGTCGATATGAAGACAGTGATATAGTTATCTTGGTATTATATGTGGATGACATGTTGTTAACGGGTTTATGTATGGAGAAGATCAAGGATGTGAAAAAGGAGCTAGCTTCGGAGTTTTCGATGAAGGACTTGGGTGAAGCAAAATAAATCATCGGCATGAAAATCAGTACAGACAGGAAAGCAAGAAGTTTTGGTTATCACATGTGGACTACGTGAAGGTGTTGAAAAGATTCAATATGGATAGCGCAAGACCAGTCACTTGTCCCTTGGCTGCACACTTCAAGTTATCTACGTATTTGTGTCCGACAATGGAGGTAGAGATGGGGGAAATGGCTACAGTTTCTTATGCCTTAGCCATTGGGAGTTTGATGTATGCGATGGTGTCTACAAGACCAAACATCGCAAAGGTTGAGGGAGTTTTCAGTCGTTACATTAAGAATCCAGGCAAACAAAATTGGGATGTAGTGAAGAGGATTCTCAAGTATCTTGCAGGTACTTCAAACCACTCTCTTTATTTTGGGGGATATTCTTTGCATATACATCGTTAGGTGGATACATATTTTTTTGGGCGATCGTGATGGTTGCAAAAGTACTACAACGTATGTATTTACAGTTGGAGGTACAATAGTTAGTTAGGCTTCACAGTTACAAAATGTTGTAGCACAGACAACAACGGAGTCAGAGTATATGACACTTTCAGAAGCAACGAAAGACATGTTGTGAATTTCGGAGCTTATGAAACATTTGGGCAGAAAGCAACACATAGGATAGTTGTGGCGTGACAGTCAAAGTGCAATTTTCTTGACGAAAAACTCAACATATCACTCTAAGACTCTGCAAATTCAAATGAGGTATCGGTTTATTAGAATGACGGTTGAAAAGAAATGGTTGAGGCTATCTAAGATTCTTGGTACTAAGAATTCGGCGGACATGCTCACGAAGGTAGTGGACAGCAAGAAGCATCAGTTCTGCTATACCGCTATCGGCTTATCTTCAGGTTAATAGTTGAGGAGACTCACAGAGGCATATGTCTAGACTAGGCCCATGAAAGAATGAAGAATATGTTAGAGACTTCGTGTATATGTCTCCAAATGAAAGATTGTTGGTGTTTGTGGATCCAATACACGATAATGAGTTGAAGAAGATTGACGAGAAGAAGTGTCGAAGTGGAAGCAAGTAGCTTAACAGCAGCCAGCAGCTGCAGGCAGAAAAGTGTGGTCGACCGTGTAGTTGATCAACATGCACAGTCTCTCAAGTCAAGAGCTGTGCAGTCGGCCACACAGTTGACCTTCTCGCTCTCTGTTGGAACCATGTACACTCGAAGGAAATGAGCAGTTGAGCGCACATTCTATCGTCTCGCTCTCTGTTGGATCCCTGTACATTCGAATGATAGTTGTGGTCGACCATGCGGCACTATTTGACCTGCGGCGAGATATAATCCGATATAAATCTATATATATTGTATTGAGTACAACTTTAGGGTTAAGTAAAACATTGTTCTATCAGAATAGAGAGATTAAAACAGTCAAGAGAAAGGGGGAGATAAAAGAAAACCTTACACTTTAGGAGTGAGTTCTTGAGACAATTGTAAACTTTTTCTTTATATTTCTATTGAAAATTGCAGGAGTGTCTCTCCACAAAAAAGTATTTATTGCATTGGATAAACCTCGAAAAATCTCCTATGTTCTTGGGTTAGCTTTTGATTGTTCTTATTCTCTTGCTTTTAATTCCATTGTTTTACATCTCATTGGTGAATTATTCCGCAGTTATAACTCAACATTTGTCCCACAAAAAGTTTGCACAAAATCTCTCAAGTTCTCCTATTATAGATTTAGGAGTAAAGTATTAGAGCATCCACTGTCGTTGGATAAAAACTCAAAAATTAGAAATAGATTTAGGAAAATGTCTCGCAGTCGTTTGCTAAAAACTCAAAATTTAGGATAGAAATGAACAGTAGGTTGCTAAACTTAGCAGCGCGTTTAGACAATTGCTAAATATAGGAGACAGACGATGTTCATCCGTTTGACGAAATGGACGGATGAAGATATGTCGTCCGGTTGAATTAAAAAAAAAACGGTTGAAGATCTTCCGTCTCTCAGTGGATTTAATACTTTAAATATAAATAATATATATTAAATATGTAAAGTTTATAAATAAAAAAAATTGTGAAAGTGAGAGCATATGTAGTCGTTGCAATGTAAAAATATCTATATATGGATAAATAGAAATAGGAATCCCACTTTTGCTGCACTCGTGCAAAGCTATTTTTAGCTATCTATATTAAAATATTAAGTGACGGCATATGAAGTGCCGTCGGAGAGGAAAAAAATTTAAAAAAATAAAAAATTTTGTGGGACGGCACTAGAAGTGCCGTCGGAGCGCGAAAATAAAAAAATAATTAATTTTAAAGAACGGACGGCACATGAAGTGCCGTCAGAGAAGAAAAAAAAGAAAAAAAAACTCAAGCCATATGGATGGACGGCACATGAAGTGCCGTCCAAGAGCCATATGGACTTTTTTTTTTGACATTTTCCACTTTTTCTGAAATTACAAAAACATTTCATTAATTACAAAAAAATTTCAAAAAATTACAAAAACAATTCAGAAATTGCAAAAAAAATTAAAAATTGCAAAAACATTTTCACAAATTGCAAAAAAAAATTAAAAAATACAAAACCCTCCGGACGGCACTTCAAGTGCCGTCCCTCAAATATCGATAAAAGCTATATCGATTCTCATTTATAGCAATCGACTGTAGCGATTTACCGATAAAATGGATATTTAGCAAACGAGTGCAACACGTTCGTTTGCCAAATATCCATTTTATCGATATTTGGCAAACGACTACAGATGCTCTGAGAGACGGATGAACTTCATCCGTCCCTCACTTCTGCATGACCCTTTTACCCCTAAGGTGATAATCTGGTTATATAAAGGAGGGGGTAACTTGGTCATTTTCGCCAATGTGAAATACAACAAAAAAAAAAAAAAAAAGTCAAAAAAAGTCAAAAAAAGTCCCAAACGGATGATGTTCATCCGTTTGTTGCTTTTTTGACTTTTTTTTTTGTTTACCGAATACCTAAAAAAAATAAAAATAAAATAAAATACAAAGACGGAAGATGATTTTCCGTCGCTTCTGTTTTTAGAATTGGACGACTGCAGCGTGGTCCTTCTATTGCTATTTCTAAATGCTATATTTAGCAATGGACATAGAAAACGATAATGCTGTTAAGGCATATTGCTTAGCAAAAGGAGTATTGGCATTCACAATTTGGCATATATGAAAAGAACGAAATCAGGGGGCATGGAATCAAGAAAGAGCGGAAAATCATACTACTTTTTCAAGTGTGTTGTAAGTTTAAGCTTTAAATTTTGTGTAGGCAGTGCAGAATCAGAAAAGTTAGCTCCTGGTTACGAAATTGAAATCTTATGTCCCAACCAGGTACAATAATCAGAAATTTACTTTTAAATACAACTGTGTATTTATGTACATCAAACTTATGTAACCTTGCACAATACTGCACAAACTTATATAATATAATATAATCTCTAATACTATAATGGGAGAAGGCCTTTATGTCATTTGTCAATCTACCAACACGTGTGATGCACGTATATAACTAATATAAAGGAAATTTCAGGTTCGATTTCTCACTACATCATATTTTTTATTTTAAAAAAAATATTATTAAGACGTGCATTATCCGAGTATAACTAACTAGTAATTTACACGTGCGATGCACGTTTTAATAATTTCAAAAAATAAAAATAAAAACTCTGACGTAGGGAGAACTTGAACCGCAGACCTCCTTTATATTAGTTATGTACGTGCGTTGCACATGTTGGTAGAATGACAAAATGAAAAATGACACTAAGGCCTTCTCCCATGATAATATTAGAGATATAAAAGAAGTCTCAAGTTCGAGACCAGACTACGTCAAAATTTTTACTTTAAAAAATATATATTTATTAAGACCTGCAGCGCATGTGTAAATTACTAGTATAATATAATATAATATGTAGTATAACCCATGTAATACAATACATAATTTTTTTTAAAATAAAAAATTAATAATAAACTTTTTTTTGAAAAATTTATCTAATAACATCTATATAATAATGAAGATTCGTAGGGAGTTATCTCTTATATTTGTCCTCCTTTTTTTATTTTAAAAAAGGAAAAATAAGAAAAATCCTAGACAAAAGTGGTTTAGCATAACATATTGTATAGATTCCAAAATTTTAAATATTTTTCAGAATTTCTAATAAATTTCAGTATTTAATAATAATTTTTGGAATTTTAATTTAATTTCCTAATTTTAAATCATTTTCTGTGATTTTTTATTGATTTATCGAGCTGACGCGATTTTTGAAGCAATCTAGATTGCCCATGGAGCCTGTGTTTGCCCACTGAATGGAATAAGATGTCAGGATGATGTGGTGACGTGGTGCGACCTGGGACGTTGATCACGTGATGGGCTCACCCACTGAGTGAATTGGACATACGTGATTGGGTGGTGACATGGCACGATTGGGAGCCTCGATTACGCACGTCTTCGTGCATCTGGATGATCAGATGGTCGAAAATTGAGCAGAGGTGGTGGCTGGGTGTGTGCACGTGTTAAGGTATGTGTAAATTTCTACTTTTGCTCTCCTTTCTCTATTTCAAAATGGAGAAAAGCGAGAAGGGTTCTATCTCCTATTAGCATAATATATAGATATAATTCATGTCAACTTATTATCAAAAAAGAAGTTAATGTCAACTTTACATTATTCCATAGAATATTGCAGAGCGATTCAGTCTGACACTGAGAATTCAGGCCTACTGCAGTCAAAGAATTACTCCTTAGAGCATCCATAGTCGTTTTCTATTTTACCAATTTGGCAAAACCAGTAGAGAAGAGCGCTGCAGTCGTTTGCTATTTTGCCAAATTTTAGCAAATGAGGAATAGTAGCTTCTCATATATGAGAAACGATTTTGGTAATTGCCAAATATAGCAGACAATACAAGATATTTCGTCTCATATTTTTTTAATTTTTTAAGGGTATCGGACGAAACAATAATTTTTTTACTGTTTTAACAATCGGACGGAGCAACATGTTCCGTAAAAAAAAAAGAGGCATCAGACGGGAGAATATTGTCCCGTCTGAAACTAAAAAGTTCTTGAACGATACAACATGTCTCGTCCCACCAAATGCCCACTTAATCATGGTTTAAGTAATAAGTTAATTGAATAATCACTCATTTAATAATTTTAATAACTAATTATCATTTAATTACTAAATGACCATTTTAATTGTTGAAAAAATTACGAAAAAACATCTCTGAAGTTACATCAAGTTCCGTCTCACAATATAAAAAATTTAAATTACAATCGAACGAAAAAAGATATGTCGTCTGATCATTTTTTTATTCAGTTTATATTGGTGCATAGATATTGAGTATGTCCAACTTGTCTACAAATTTCACGAAGAGCCGATTCGAAACTGCCTTTGTAAGAATATCTGCAAGTTGGTCTTCTGATTTCACTTTGGAGATCTCAATAATTTTCTCATCCAACTTCTCCTTGATGAAGAATCTATCCACCTCTATATGTTTCTTCCTATCATGTTGAACTGGATTGACAACAATATCACATGCTACTTGACTGTCATAATACACCTTTATAGGTTCATTCAGACCATTGCCTAAGTCCCCCAACAAGAGTTTTAGCTATAAAGCTTCCGCTATACTTAGAGCTACTCCGCAATACTCAGTCTCTGCACTAGAGCGTGCAACAACATTCTGCTTCTTGCTTCTCATGTAACTAAATTTCCTCCAACAAAGGTGAAGTATCCTGAAGTGGAGCGCCTATCAATTATAGATCATGCCCAATCAGCATCAGTATATGCCTCAACCTTTAAGTAACCATGTTTGCAAATAGGACCCCTTTTTCTGGAGCAGACTTAATATATCTCAGAATTCTCATCACTGTATCCATGTGATGTTCCTGAGGTGCATGCATCAACTGACTTACCATACTTAAAGCATATGATAAATTATGCCATATATGTGCAAGATACATTAATTGTCAAACCAATCTCTTATATCTTTTCTTATCACAAGACACATGATCAGATTTGTTGCAAAGTTTTAATCATTCTTCTAACGATGTACCAATCGGCTGACAAGCAGACATTCCAGTTTTCTTCAATAAATCAAGAGCATACTTTCTTTGAGACAGAAATATAACCTTTCTCGAGCGAGAAACTTCAATACCAAAGAAGTATCTCAACGGACCAAGATCTTTCATTTTGAACTCTTGTGACAAGTAGCTCTTTAATGCCTTCCTCTCCTCAGGATCATTTCCAGTTACTATCATATCATCCACATAAATAATGAGAGCAGTAATTTTACATTCTTTCCTTTTTAGGAACGGAGTATGATCTGAATTGCTCTGACAATATCCGAATGTCCTCATTGATCACCTTCCAAACCAAGCTCTTGGTGACTACTTGAGTCTATACAGTGCTTTCTTCAAACGATACACTTTATTACTGTGTTGGACTGGTCTGTTTGATCCTGGTGGTAGATCCATATAAACTTCTTCTGTCAATTCCCCATGCAAAAAAGCATTCTTCACATCAAATTGCTCCAATGGACAGTCAAGATTTGCAGCAAGTGATAGTAAAACTCGAACGGTGTTGAACTTTGTTGCAGGTGCAAATGTTTCATCATAATCAATTCCATACGTTTAAGTGTACCCTTTCGCAATCAACCCTGCCTTGTATCGCTCTATTGAACCATCAGACTTATACTTCACGGTATAAATCCATCCAGTGGCGGAGCCAGGATTTTCATCCACCGAGAGCGGAATTACAAGAACTAAAAATTTATAAAAGTCATATACTTGTCTTATTGTAGCTTAACCGAAATTCATAAGAAAAGGATAGCGAATGTGTGTGTTTCAATCACAAAAATCTCACCCTACTTAGGGGTTTATGATGTACAGGAACAACAATAATAAGTATACTGTAAATTTGTAATGCCTCTAAGCACATAATGGAAAATTCCAAAATAAATAAAGAAGAAAATAAAGTGAGCTAGCAGATTTGAGAGACAAAACTATATATATTGCTCTAGAATTAATTAAATAAATAAGAAATCAACCCAAAAGCATTATAAGTATTATAGATAGGATAAGGTATAATCTCTTCACCTTTAGATAATCAGAAGCTATGTGCAATGAGATTGAGGAATGCAATTCTGAAATCAACTTGTAAAGCACTTTTTTTCTCGTTACAAAGTTCTTTAGATGGATCTGTACAAACATTAAAAATGAGTAAGCATCCCGTCAACAGCGATGAACTATAACAACAAACTATTTACTCTTCAGGAGTCTAATGAACAGTTTGACACCTCTTCCTCTTCTCAACAAACTAACAAAATAAAAATCCAATGTGCTATTGATTTTTGCAAAAAAGAACAATATAATCACAAATAGTGGTGGAGAAATTTGTATTGAATATGTTTAGATTTTCCAAAGCAAACCTAGACACCTTAAAAGCAATAATTAACATATATATATGAGAGCAATTTATGGACAAATATCCTAAATCATCACACACAGAGTTATAGATAAATACGTACTAGTTTTGCTTCACAGACAAATATCTTGAAGTGTCTCTGCCAAAGCAGTCATGACAACGTTATTGTTCATTCACTCAAAAATGCAAATACTGGTAAAATGTTTTAAGACTTTTAAGGTAAAGTATACTACGACCTGCTTTCTCTATGAACAGAAAGCTTCAAGCTTTCCTTACACAAAAGTTAACTGTAATAGCTACCAATATATCCAATTATCCATTGTGCTATGTATACTAAAAAGAACATTTTCATCATTATCATTATCATTATCATTATCATTATCATTATCACTCAAATACAGCCTGTTTTCAAATTTAATTTAGCATCATTATCATCATTAAAGAACGACATTTGACTTCCTTTTTTCACTACAGATATTATTCAGAATTGACATTTAAGGAAAGGGAAGTTAAAGGCATTGTTTACCTGCTGGCTACTGGTCAGGACCACCCTTTTCGACAGGGCGAAGAACCCCACAATTGTTGTTCTCACTTCCCATAATCTTGGTGTAATGACTTTAAAGTTTAGTGTAATGACTATACAATTTTGGATTAAAAAAAGAATACGAATGGGAAAGTTTTACGCATTAACATTTCAGTTCCAAACATGATCTTTCTGCTCACAAACAGTCAGTTCAAAATAAGAAAATCAAAGTATATTACATAGTCAGCTATTATCAATCTAATTATTAACAAACATTTAACAACTGGTCTCTATTATCAATCTAATTTTAATTGAACATGAAACACAAGGAAGAAGAACTGATACTTATGAGTACCTCACTGAATAGCACAGCAACCGAAGATGAGAATTGGGAGTTAGGGTTTCGAAGGAGCACCACCTTCAGAAACTAACTAGGGTTTTGCCGTTTCGGAGCAAGCAAGACCACCACCTTTGAAAATGGGAGCTAGGGTTTCGAAGGAGCAACAAGCAAAAATGAGAAGAGTTGGGATTCAGGATAAACTAGATTTTGGGGAAGATGAGAAAAGATTTGGGTGCTAGGGTTTCCGCCACTGAGAATATGAGAAAGGGAGCTAGGGTTTGCAAATTGGAGAAGATTTGGGGAATTGGAGGTTCAGAAATTAGGGGATTAGATGGGGAGCTAGGTTTTCGAATGAGCCAAAATGGAATCGAAGAAAAACCGATGAAGAGGAATTGCGGTTAGAAGAGGATTGTGATTTGTGAGTAGTTGGGCTTGGGGAGAAAAAATGGAGCGGGCTGCTTTGGTTGTGGGCCGAAGAAGGAGCAGGGAGCAATTTGGGCCAAGCTTAGGGGGAGCGAGCTGCTTTTAATTATAAAAAATCCATTGGGCCAAAATAGGAGGCTGGGCCGGCTAGCCAAGTCCAGGGTGAGCAGCTGGGCTGGCTGTGCCTCCTCCCCTGAATCCATCTGCATCCTACTAGCTTCTTTCCTGCTAGAAATTCGACTATCTCAAAAGTCTCCTTCTTCAAGGACTTCATTTTCTCATCCATAGCTGCTTTCCACCTTGGATCAGCTAAGGCTTCCTGCACACTATTAGGAATAGATACAACAGATAATTGATTTACAAATAAATTATTTGATTCAAACAATCAGTGAGTGGACACATAATGACTCATGAGATACTTCAAATTACTAATGGGATTAGGCTCATAAGTAGGTTTTGTGATACCTCTAGTAGTACGATTTGGGATTTCTCTTCTTGGAGCGTCGGACAGCGATGACGATTGGTTTTGGGGTTCTGACGGTGCTGGTGGTGGAGTTGGTTCATCTTTGTGGAGGTTCAACACTGGTTGCAGATCTTCATGGAGATCTCCTTCCTCAACCAAATATTCATTCGAATGATCGTCACTACTTATATCTAGATTTTCGCCCCTTATATTCGATTGTTCAGTCTGAATGGTAACCATTTCATCATAGGAAATAGTTTGAACTTCACTTCGGTACTCTCCCTGAAGTTTAACCTCAGAGGAAAAATACATCTCATCTTCATGAAACACAACATCCATAGTCACAAATATCCTTTGAGTTGGTGGGTGATAGCATCGATACCCTTTCTTATCCTGTGCATATCCCATGAAAACACATGGACGGCTCGAGGAGTTAACTTATTACGTTCATGTTGATGAAGATGAACAAATGCAACACACCCAAACACATGAGGTGGCAAGTTGACGACTTTTGGTGCATTCACAGCTTCGGTTATTGCTTGAAATAACGTGAGAAAGTTTAGGATACTAGAGGGAACTCGGTTGATTAAGTATGCAGCAGAAGTAAGGGCTTCCCCCCAATAAATGAGTGACATATTTCCATGGATAATAGAAGCACGGGCTACCTCGAGCAAGTGTCTATTTTTTTTTTCCTGCAATCCCATTCTGTTGAGGTGTATACGAGCATGTAGTCTGATGAACAATCCCATGTTCCTCCAAATATTGTTGCAAATTCGAACTCAGGTACTCACCACCATTATCACTCCTAAGAACTTTAATATGTGCTTTATACTGAGTCATAACCCGTTTGTGAAATTTCTGAAATAAGCTACTAACTTCACTCTTAAACTTAATCAAACAAATCCAAGTCATACAAGTACAATCATCAATAAATGTAACAAACCATTTTGCTCCTCCAAAAGTAGTGTTTTTGGATGGACCCCAAACATCAGAATGAATAATCATAAATAGGAGCGAGCTCTAACTTAGGTTTGGAGGAAAAGAAACACGGTGACTATTTGCGAGTTCACACACATCACACCGAAAGGTAGACAAATCCAACTTCAAAAATAAGCTTAGAAATAATTTATTCAAATAACCAAAAGAATTATGCCCTAGACGTCGACGCCATAGCCAAATCTCTGATTTCTTTTTCTCCCCCTTAGATCCTTCGTCAGAAAGAGCTTTAGTGAACGTGCTTAAACTTTTAGATTTCAAATCCAGGTAATAGAGCTTCCCGTGTCTAACTCCATAACCAATCGTCTTGCGAGTTCGAATATCCTTGAACTCACAATGGGATGGCCAAAAAAATCACAATACAATGTAAGGCAGTAGTTATTTGAGAAAGAGATAATAGGTTAAAATTCAAGGAGGGAACAAGTAAAACATTATCTAAGGTTAGGTTTTTTGTGAGAGATATAGAACCCTCGCCAGTAACGATGGCAGGATCTCCATTGGTAGTGAACACTTTGGATTTGGTAGATGGTTGTAAGGTTTGGACTTGTCTAGAATCAAAAATCATATGATCGGTAGAACTTGAATCAATTATCCATGCATTATTCATAACAGAGGTAGAAAAAAACTTACCATCAGTGTCATTGGATCGGTTGCAGTTCGTCTTCTGAGTATCTTTGCTATAATCCCGAATCTCCGGATAGACATGAATCCTATAACAACGAGCTTTCGTGTGGCCGATCTTGCCACAATGAGTACACTTCCTTGACTCCATGGTGAAGTAGTACTAACAGTAATACAACAAGCAGCACAACACCACACCACCACACCAAACACACTGGAAAACAGTAAATACCAACACCAGCAATCAACAAGAAGCACACATCAATCGACAGATCAGATTAGATCTGATCCAATACAGATCTGTATGGATTCAGATCTGACTTCTAAATCAATGGCGAGAGGAACTTCTTCTTAGTAGGGGCGTCGACAGAGCTCGAAGGTGATGGCAACGGCGGGGCGATGGGATGGAGGTGGGAGTTGGGTCAGAGCAGCACAGGGAGAAGATGGTCGGGGATGAAAGGCGACAAAGTTTGGAGGGAACTTCGATGGGTTTGGAGGAGCAATCGACAGGGATTGGGTTCGGTGGTTGGCGAGGCCCGACTGGTGGTGTTAATGGCGATGAGGATGAGGATGGACGAGAGTGGACGGAGGACGATGGAGGATGAGGGTGAGAGTTAGGGCGGTGGTGTCAATCAGATCTGGCAGCGGCTGGGACTCAGATCTGACTGGTGATGGTTTCGACAGAGATCGGGTGCGACAGAGGTCAGGGTCGGGGTCGGTGATCAGTGGTGCGACAGAGGTTGGGATCGAGGTCAGTTGTCGGTGATCAGTGGTGATTATTGAGGTCGGGGTCGGGTGCAACAGAGGTGTCAAATCCGGTCACCTCCGTCTCTTATTCTTCTTCAACTAGCCTAGATTTTTTTAGGCTCTGATACCATATCGAATTATTGAAATCAGATGTGGGAAAAAATAATATTTTTTTCTACTTTTATTCATATGCTCAGTACATCTATATATACAATGGTTGCTTGGAGAAGGGGTACAATGATTGGGAGAAGTTTAAGGGATTAGAGAAGATACATTTCTTAATCTGTATTAGATAGAATATTTAATTGATTTATTCCATATATTCCATAAATTCCAACACACCCAATGTTGTTGCTAATTTCTGTGTGGAAGCAAATAGATATGTGATTTTTTTTAATGAAAACAGTAAAGATATGACTTTTTACTTTCGCCAATGTTGATCGTCGCAAACTACTGCTCACTCTGATATCTGATTGTCAGAAATGGATGTGATCGCTCTCGTGGACTTGCAAAACAATCTGAGACACCGAGGTTGGCCCCGGTGACATATCCTCCGATGCCCAAGTTAGAAAATTCAAAGATATGAGAGTTTTGAAAGCAGAATTTACAATTACCTGGTTTCTTAAGAGGTCGAGAGGTATATATAGTCGCTAGGGGTTATTTTCAAGATATTGATCTATCTTATGTCGGTGTTTTGATAAGGTTGATTACCTCCTCCATGTGAAGAGATCGAGTCAGGACTCTTTTCTTAATGAAGAGACAGAGTTTTCAAACTATTTCTTATGCATGGAGAGATAGAAACAATTACCCCCTAGACATAGAGGGTTTAAACTGGGTTCTTTAAATGAACCTGGACTCCTTTACGTTATGGCTGCTTTGGCAGCCCCCATTGTAGGTTGGATCGGGTTAATGGGCCTGAAAGTGGCCCATCTCTTTATGTTGGGCCTGTATCTGCTAAAATTACCGTTTTACCTCTAAGAGCTTTAAGATTCCTGTTCAATTTGAATGATCCCAATTTTGTTCTATTTTTACATCACCCAACTTTTTTTTCCTTTTTTTTGGTGGAATACTACACCCAGCTTAAATTTATCAACCATATGGAGGACCAAAACTAATGCATAATCATACTGACACTCCTAGGACTTTACTCATTCACAGATTGAATCAAGCCCCATATAACTAACAGCACTTACAACTCATACATGAAGCAACATAAATGCTTTACTTATCACATCAATTCGATTGCATGTATCCATAGAAAAGAATCTAAGTAACCCTGTAAGAAGTTGAAGTAAGTAAATACTAAAAAAACACACACTAAGGTACTAAGATCACTTGCAATAAGGGGGTCTTGGGGGGGGGGGGGGGTAACTTTAAGTGTCACATCATTTTCCTCCCAAAAATCAAAAATTTGAATGGATGATACCCATCACTATTTCAGCCACAATTAGGTGAGTATCTTCCAACTTTTAATATTAGGGTAAATTGCTGAAAACATCTCTGATCTATACAGTCCACATAGTACCCCCCATCTTTCAGTCAACAAAAAAAAAAAAAAAAAACCGATGTACTAATTTTTGTAGTCAACCCTTTTGAAAAAAACCCTAATTTAGCCTATGAAATACCCAAAAATGTCTCCATATAAATATTGGGTAATAACTCCCTCCTCTCTCCACTCTCTATTCTCACTCTTATGCACCCACTTTTTTGTCTCAATCTCGAATCCCAAATCCCAAATTTCCTCTCACTCCCCAAATTGGAAAATCTAAACCCTCAAATCTTCAAGTGCCACATCACCCCCCCCCCCCCCCCCCCCTCCTCTCAACCTTTGACCGAGCTCAAGCCGAGCTACTTGCGAGCTAAGCCTACCAATCACGCATGTCCAAGCTCGCGCTCAGCTCGTTAAGCTATCAAGCTTGTCTCGAACAGAGCTTTGATCGAGCCTTGACCGAGCTCGAGCTGAGTAGCTCACGAGTAGCTTTGCTTATTTGCAGCCCTACCTATAACGAACTTATAAGCCTAAAATGTAACTCAACAACATGGTATAGATTAGACCTACAAAGTATATAGGGGAATGATGTGAATTGATATGTCACACTCCTAACCACCCTTATATTTCTAAGTAACCATGAAAGGTAGTGGAAATTATACCACGTCAAGTCAGTGTACAGTGGTTGTGACCATAACACTACTCAAATATATATCCAACCACGATATAGATCTATTCATGACATTTAATTTATGCTACAATTAAACCCCCCTTCCCCCCCCCCCCCCCCCCCCCCCCCCCCCCCCCCCCCCCCCCCCCCCCCCAAGCTATATGCGTTTCTGATAAAATATCCGTCATTTTTTTTTTTTTGACAAAAACTTGCCTCAACTTTTTTCTTAGTTTGATCCAACAAACTTCGTTTGAAAACACTATCCTCAACTATATTAATGATAAAAAAAAAACCTATGAACTTTTACTTGTGATATGAAAAACCCCTAAACTTCCATTAATGCATGAGAGAAAAAATCCTAACTCTATGCATTTTGAAGAATTTTTAAAAAATATATATATATGAGGGTTGGTTTTTTATTAAAAAATGTTGAGGGGTCTTTTATATAGTTGAGCGGGTTTTTTCCCCTTCAAATTTAGCCTTTAATTTAATTAAAATCAAACCTAGAAACGTGCTTGGTTGAATTAACATTTTTAATAAAACATTTATACAATAATAATTTGGGAAAAGAA
The DNA here is from genome assembly GCA_017893485.1 of Hemerocallis citrina. Taxonomy (NCBI): domain Eukaryota; kingdom Viridiplantae; phylum Streptophyta; class Magnoliopsida; order Asparagales; family Asphodelaceae; genus Hemerocallis; species Hemerocallis citrina. The sequence goes on along the minus strand of CM030366.1, from coordinate 198,912,332 downwards.
GAAAGAAAAAGAATAATGGAAAAAGGCGCAAATTTGGGGGAAATTGATTCAGAAATGTATGGATCGAATCTTTATTAGAGATACAACTCTAGAAACTATAATCAAATAAGGATTAAAACATAGTATCTCACAATTTACAGCTAATAATGCTTATATTAGATATTTAGATCTGATAAAATTCGTCCATAATTAGAATTAATGTTTCATAGCTGAAATAGGATCTCAAAAAAGAAAAGAGAAAAAAAACCGTAAATTTAATTCTGCAAGAACAAATGTAATTGATGCACTACAAAGGAAAAGATCATCCCCGACGCTTTTTTTGGAATTCCTCGACGATTATAAACGTCAGGGAATAACCTACCAGGTATTTGGAAAAACGCCACAGCAAGTGCCGATGTAGCGCATGCCTGGAGATTATTTGGCAGCCTACACCGGCGCTTTTGAAAACACCGGTGTTGGTGTAGTATACCCCGACGTTTGCAAAACGCCGAGGTATACTTTTTTTTTATTTTTGTTTATTTATTATTTTTTGTGAGTAAAAAGTTACCCCTACATTTAAAAAAACGCCGGGGTAGGTACACATTTATTAAAAAAAATTAATTTAAAAAAAACTAATTTTAAAAAAACTAATTTTTTTATTATATAAATTTAATAAATTAATTTTTTTTCAATGAAGCAACTATAAAAAATTCATTTTCACATACATTATTTCTGCTAGTTCAAGATTACATTGCTGATTGATAAGGTTAACTGAGAAATTGAAAAATATTATTGGATTATTGGGGATAGAGACAACTGAGTACAATGAACCCTATATATAGGAGAGAACTAAACACTAAACTGATACATATCCGATATGAGACTAATTTATATAATACAATATCTAACAGCTCCTCTCAAACTTACGATGCGTCGAACAATGTGAGTTTGCCCACCAAGTAACAAAATTTCTGGACAGTATGAGATTCGGTGAAGAATTCTTAATACCCTGCAAGCGTTATTTCCAGATGTAGCCAAGGAAGTCCTCAGTTTGGACACCAGAGTTGCGGATGAGTGGAAGAATATGTCAGTTAAGATTACATTAAAGAGCTCACCTTCCCAATCTTGCACTGAACAAATTGAGCAGCTGATGGTGTTCCTTAGGGATAAGGATCTGCATTTGGGTGAGATAGAGGACTTGCGGAGGTGGATATTAGAGATCAACAATACCTTCACCGTGAGATTAATGTATAATCGGCTTAATGATGGAGTGATACGATGCGGGGAGACAACTACGATTTGGAGAACGAATGTTCCGTTAAGGATGAAGGCTTTCCTCTGGCTAGTTGTGAATGACGCGATCTTGTCCAAGAGTAATTTAATTAAGCACAACATTCTAGTGGATTTAAAGTGCTCTCGATGCATGATTGATGACGAAGACACTAATCATATCTTATTTAGATGCCTTAAAGCTATGTTTGACTTGGGAGTGTTAGGAATTTGAGGATCTTGTTGAGCCTTTGACACAATCAATACAAACCACCAAGCAAAACTAGATCGCACCAATCACACAAAGCACACAAGAATTGTTTAGTTTGGGGCTTTCGCCTTAATCCGGGTGAGGAAAAACCGAGATATTATTTCAACTAGAGAAGATACATGAATATTACAATTCTCACCACGACCCTCTCTCAAGCTTAACTGGAACTTGATGCTGCTTACAATAGAGAAACTCTCTCACCCTCTCAGATGAAGTACTCTCTTCTTCTATTCGGCACTCAGTAGAATCATATGGATCTATGAGCCGTTACAATTGTTTATATATATTTAGAGAAAACCCTAAGGTTGATATCTTGTTATAATAGCTATTGGATACTACAGAAGAGATAACCTTACGATAAGAGCCGCACGATCTAACTTGAAGAGCAAGTTGAGCTTCTCACGAATCTGCCAGACTCAAGTCCAAAACCCATCAGCGCTATGAATGGTCGACTGTACCAACATGAGCGGTCGACCGCAACCTCCTCTGCTGTTGCTGACTGTTTCTTTCTCGCCTCCACTCGTCTTCAATCGTCTTTATCCTTCCATCGTCTTATCGTTTTCTTATCCAACATCGTATGCAAGACATAATCCCAGCAATCTCCACCTTGGATTGCACACTCATGAGTCCATACCTGTGTGATTTAAAATTCTTCTAGACCTTTCTTCTCCTTTGTAAATAACATGTTTCTATGTCTTCTTCTGCTAGTTGAACAAACCTCCACCTATCTTCCTCCAGCTGTATGCCCCCTTCAAGGGCACACCCCTGTAGATGTAATCATGGAGGTGCTACCCTCCACACGAACTCCACCTACATCAAGGCTCTCTCCACCTTCCAACGGTATTCGAACGTTGCAGTCTCGTTTTGATAATTCTAGTGACAGCTTACTAGATGATGCTTTAGGAACAATGAGCTTCCATACACCCAGCCGAGTTTTCCTTTACCCACAAAGCTGGTAGAGGTTGTGCTGATCTTGCCCAATTTCGCTCTTACCTTTCATTACCTTATGACGACTATCTCATACTGTCAAAATTTCACCTCAAGCTGTGTACCTGCAACCACGAGCATCAACAGTCCCCAAGGATATCAGATTCTGCTGTATTGAAGGAATATGCATGACCTCTTCTAGTGTGAACCCTTTACCATCTGACATCTCCAATTCAAATGTTCCCTCTCCCACTACTTCAAAAATCTCATCACTCCCCGTTCTCACACTACGACATGTTGAGGACTTGTAAGTAGAAAACATCTCTCTCTTAGAGCAAATATGAGAAGAACTTCCCAAATCAAGATACCAACTTGAATCCACATCTGAAGAACTTGAAACAGGAAGACATAGGTATTCATACCTAGCTGGTTTACCTGAATCAGTTGTGCTGACTATATGAGCTTGTTCACCTTCTTTAGTAGCACTCTTCTGACTCAGCCACTTGCGACAGTCTCTCTTATAATGCCCAACTCCTCTACAACAGTGGCAACGAATCTTACCCTTGTGTGTCGCATCCCTTCCAATTGAAGTATCACCATCCACCGCAAAGTACCCTGTAGAAATAGACCATCTTTTATGAGTCTCCTTTCTTAGTTTATCTTCCTTCAGGCCCTTAATCACCCCGGCACACTGTAAGTGTCTCCTTGGATGACTTCCCGTGTAGCATGCTAGTTATCAAGTGATCATAAAATGTTGGCAGTGAATATATCAAGTTGAAAGCTTTATCCTCTCCACTAAGATCAACATTAATTGCCTTCAGTTCAGATGTTACCTTATTGAACTCCATAATATGATTTTGAAGATGGGTACCTTCCTTCATTGAGAACCTAAACAGCTTACTCTTCCAATACATCCGATCTAGCGACGACGACCCCGAGTAGTCAGATTTAAGTCTCGCCCAAAGACTCTCTGCACTTGTCTCCTTAAGAATATTACACTTGACTTCGTCCACCAATTGCAACCGGATTAAACTTATTGTTTTCAAACAAATCTCATCCCACTTCTCCTGATTCATGTCGGTTGGCCTCTTCTCTTCTAGGGCAAGGTGCAAGTCATTCTGAACCAAAATATCATACATGTCCACTATCCATAGATTGAAGTTGATCTTTCCGTCAAACTGCTTGATCTTTGTCTTTTGATCTGCCATCTCCTTCAAGGAACTCGAACAAACCCACGAACCCTGATTGCTCTGATACCACTTGTTAGAAATTTGAGGATCTTGTTGAGTCTTTGACGCAATCAACACAAACCACCAAGTAAAACTAGATCGCACCAATCACACAAAGCACACAAGAATTGTCCCGGTTGGGGCTTTCGCCTTAATCCGGTGGAGGAAAAAACCGAGATATTATTTCAACTAGAGAAGATATAAGAATATTACAATTCTTACCATGACCATCTCTCAAGCCTAACTGGAACTTGATCTGCTTACAATGGAGAAACTCTTTCACCCTCTCAGATGAAGTACTCTCTTCTTCTATTCGGCACTCAATAGAATCATATGAATCTATGAGCCGTTACAATTGTTTATATATATTTAGAGAAAACCCTAAGGTTGTTATCTTGTTACAATAGTCATTGGATATTACAGAAGAGATAACCCTATGATAAGAGCCACACGATATAACTTGAAGGGCAAGTTGGGCTTCTCACGAATCTGCCAGACTCAAGCCCAAAATCCATCAACGCCGCAAATGGTCGACTGTACTAACAAGACGGTTGATTGTCCTCATTGCGGAAGGACACTGTACAGGGGTCGTTTGACCGCACATGAGTTGCGGTCGACCGCAATCTCCTCTGCTGCTGCTAACTGTTTCTTTCTCGCATCCACTCCGTCTCCAATCGTCTTTATCCCTCTATCGTCTTATCGTCTTCTTATCCAATATCGTATGCAAGACATAAACCCAACAGGGAGGTAGCGTGTTTAGGTTTTAGTTTTTTTGGACATTCCTAACTCTACGATAGAGATTTGGAATAAAGGGGTGGGGCGCCTAGTTCGAAAAGAAAATAGATTAGCGTGTGATACATCTAATGCTGCTACTGTGTGGGGCCTGTGGCTAGACTGGAATGATTCATGCTTCCGTAATATTAATAATAGATACCACATGTTAATGCATAATATTCTTTCATTCATTACTGATTGGGCAGGTCAAGGTTGAGTGAGGAAGAGGCTTCACAGATAGGAGTAGTCGCACAGGTCATGGTGGGTGAGGATTATGGCTCCCGCTGGTTGTTCGCATATATTGGTTGATTTTCATTTCTGTACTCTTGGTTGATTTTCTACTAGTTTGTATATATATATTGTATGTGGGGTTGAACCGAGAGTGTTCGATTTAACTCTGTGGTGTAGTTGTATTTTGTTTATTAACTTTTCGTTAATAAAGAGGTAACCATAGCCACCTTCATACAAAAATAAAAAAAATAAAAAAATCGGAACCAGAACCATCTCAGTTTAAAACTCAAAGAATCTTACCCAACAAACAAAATCAAACCTTTGGAAAAGCTTATCTTCAAGTTGAGAATGCGTGTTGATAGCTCGTTCGTACTTTCTTTGACAAAATTGGAAAAAGGAAACATCTTACGTGAACCAACATATAGAGTATATAACTGTAGGACGTGAACAAACAAGGAGTACTCATCAGTCCATGACAAAATTGGGGTCCACTATTACTGTAGAGTGGACCCCACCCATGCTAAGATTCATAGAGGTTTTTAACGAAATAACCCGCAACAACTCCTATAATAATATAGTGCATATTCAGTTTCTTGTTATGCATTCCTCCTTTACTTCACAAATGCGTGCCTTCTAAAATCTTCTAATCGATCCTTTTCCCCAACCAAAAGACATTACAAATCATATGCAAAAAATTTGAATGATAAACCATGATTTTGTAATTTCGGTACCCCTACCCTATACCACAACCTTATAGAGTAATATAGTTATAGTAAATGTCACTACTAACAACTACAATTTTTTTCTGCTGAAAGTCCATAACAAAATTACCAGTGCATACAACTCGGTTAATTACAGTGCACACAAATATGCAAATCATGCTAGCAAGCAATATGTAGACTATGATCCAAATGTCTTTTATACAAATGATTGATATAATCAAAGCATATAGCCAGTTGAAAACAAGAAGAAAAACATCCAACAAACATAAATAGAGAAAGTATGGTACACGGTTGTATCGTGGGTCTGCAACTTCAAATTTGGCATTCTAATCTTGAGCTGCTGTATTGCATTCATCAAGGAGAGTGAGTAAGTTATGCTCAGGGGCACTTAGTGATGGCGATATGGCCCGTTTGACTGGGCTCCGTTTAGGCCGAGGCTTGTGACTGCTGCCTTCAGATTCAAGTTGTGATCCCTCCTTAACCACGGGCAAATCGCTCCTCACTCTAGTGCTAGCTGAGGACATTCGTGCTTTCCATATTCTTCCATCCTATATAATCATTCATCAAAGTCCAGCTCAGTAGCTAGTACAACCATGGTAACAGAAAAGATATTTACATAGTGTTGTGTGCGGTACATTTGCTTCTTATGCTACATTACTATTATCAGCGAAACGAATTTTAACCTCTCACTTTCCAGAGTCACTTTTATTGAACGGTATATAGTATTAGGAAGGAGCCGTTACAGTTGATATTCTGGTATAGTTCAGTTTTGTAAACTATATAACAAATTAACAATATATCATGTCCAACACATAACAACTATTCTTTTCATTTCTTTTGAGGGTAGATGCATTACGACTATGTACTTGTAAACTCTATTTATAGCGTCTCCCACTTGAAGGCCTAATACAATAAAGAGAAGAACCACGTTTCTCTTTTTGCCATTTTTTTAAAGGAATGGGGGCTCAAAATTCGTAGTACTACCAGTTATTGCTTGAATTTTAAGAAATGGCAATAAAGGACAAAGCTCTCAGAGATGAAAAGAGGATTTAGATGGTAACCAATATCCCCATAAACATTTTGTCCTGGGGCAATAAGGGAGCTGTGATTGTAAAATAAGTGCATGCACATAAATATATATGCATCGGTCTTATGCATGCGTCTTTCAAACCAATTTCAAGCACATAGAGCGAGCGCCTCTACGGCCTAGTGGTAAGCCTCTTAGTTAGAGAGCAAGAGGCCGGGGGTTCGAACCCCGCTTACATCATTCCCTTCATTATGGAATTATTATTGCGAGAGTGTTGTTTGCGGAGTGCATATGTGGCTATGACCTTGTTCAAAAAACAAAAAAATTTTTTGCAAGCACATAGAAAAATGGTCATGTTCTTAAACACTAATTCCCATGGGAATCTAAAAAGGGGGAAATTTGTGCAATGCACATGCAATAGTTCAAAGCAAAAGTGAAGAGGCCAGTTTCGCTCATATTAAAGTAGGAAGCAGATATATAGTATTGAATTAGAGTACTAATTTCCCATAATGTGGATAAGTAGGAAGCAGATATATAGTAATGAATTAGAGTTGAAAGAATATCAACAGCAAAGAAGATAATTTTAAATCTGAAAGAAGAATAAACAAGTCAGCTGGAGGTTCCCATACTCCTTCAATGGAACCATGTGCATCTTACACATAAAATACAGAAAAATAGTAGTAGACTGATTCAGGGTGTGTTGTTATTGTTGTAGAAAATAAATGTTTAGTTGAGAAGAAATGGTTTAAGAAAGAGGTTTTCTTTTTAATTTTGTTTACTAGCCAAATCACTTCTCTAGAAGATAAAATCAACTGTTAGGAGGTTGTGATCAAAAGGAGACAACCCGCTTTGGATAATATGTGTTATGTCCAACTCACTAATGCTCATTTTACCAAGAATCTCACTTGCAATGAATAGTTGTTTTGTCTTTATGTTCGGGGGTTTGAGGGGTGTTGGGGTTCATTCTAACTCTCCGTTAATCATGGGAAGAAATTCCCCTAATAGTGGAGTATGGCAAGGCTCAAAATCACATTCTTGAGCTGAAGTTCCACTCGAACAAAAAATCTTTTGAAGCTCTGGCATACTAATAAGTGTAATAATGTCTGATTTGGAAGCCTGACATACTAATAAGTAGCTCATCTCCATTTTGTTTATGAAGGATAAAGATAAGTACACCTACAAAAGTTCCATTGCAGAACCAAAATTGTATCAATTTAGGGTACCTATTTGAACCTACCTCACAGCATAATAAAACCAAGACAGAAATGTATATACAAGTCGACAAGAATAATGATACTTAAATTCAATAAAATGAAAAGATCGGTGAAGTGATAATTACTTACATTTAGTACAGAAGGTTCTGGTAGTGGGCATTTGACCGGTTGATCAAAATCAACAGGTTCAGTTGGGTGCTCAACCGGCTTAAATTCAATCGCTGTTGGAATCGCATAGGCTGCAGAGACTGTAGGAGGAGCTGCAACCTCCACATTTTGTGGCAGTGTTTCCCTCGCATCCTGAGCCATGGAAATTAGGAAACTCCTTAATGCTCAAATAATATATTAAAACAAATTCAACTGTAAGTATCAAATGGAAATCCAAATCCTGAGCCATGGAAATTAGGAAACTCCTTAATGCTCAAATAATAGATTAAAACAAATTCAACTGCAAGTATCAAATGGAAATCCAAAGAACAAGAAAAAATAGACGAATAATTTTTAGTATATGACCATTTCGCCTGAACTTTTTTCCTTTCGTAACCTTGTAACCATGTAAATCTGAAATCGAACAGCCAAAGAAATTTTTGACATATATCAGCTTACAAAAAGAACCCCCGCAAAGAAAGAATCCCATTAAATACCAAAAACTGCTTTACTGTTTGTGCTTGGCTCAGACCATTTTGATGACTCCAACCAAACAAAACAACAGAAGAAATAATTGCAAGACCTTGAAATATACGCAAGAAAGGTTCAGTACATGCCAAAATGGATTTTGCAGAGACACCTTTGTTCAACACTAGATACTAGAGAAAACAACTAATCCATAATGTAAGAGATGACGCAAACAACAGAATCAAACATTATGAACAAATCTCCAAACCTCTCTTACTGCATCACTCACAAGTGTCTATGACTACAGATAGAATAGGTTGACCAATATGCTTGATTCTTGAAGAAAGATAATTCAAATATGGTTGATTTGGAATCTCACACCAAATGGGTGAAATGGCGGATATTTGGAGACTGGTCGTACGTCATTTCCTAATTTATTAACGATGACTGAAAGCAAAAAAATGAATAAATATGCAAAAACAGCCAAGATAGTCCTATATGCTAACATATTCTAATTCCAACAGCTTGGCTTTAGAGCGCGAGTATCCCCAAATCTCTTTATATCAACAAAACATATAGGTGAATTTTTTTAGCATAAGATGGCATTGCATTTGGGCCAAAATGCAAGTAGGATTCTGCAATTTGCCAGAATGCAATGTTTGGCAAGCCTACATTTATGTTGCAACCTAAAAACTAGTAGCAATTAGAGTTGCAAAAGGGGTCTAAATTGCAGCCTGTAACTTGCATCCATTTTATTCGCATCTGGAGAATGGGAAGGAAATTCGCAAAGACATTGCAATTTAGCTTCAACAGAATTGATAATGCAGTTGCAACTTGGGGGTGCACACAACAGGGATGCAATGACCCAATTTCCTTGGAAAGAGTGTTTATGTTATGTTCTGATAGACCATCAGGATCTTTGAGAAAGAGTTGGTAACAATATTAACGAATCCTCCACTGGTTGTCTCTCTTCTTTTTCCTAGTACTGGAATTTGAAATCTTTCGACAACCTTTCTCGGTGGATATATCTCCATCCTTTTTGTATTCGTTAACTATACAAGTACCCAGTACAGGACTTGCCTTCTAATTTAGAATCTTCAATTTCCTTTCAATTGCTTCATAACATATGATTTTAGTTAATGAGAGTTGATATGATTTATTTGACAGTGTATCACCAAACAATCAATATAATAAATCACAAACCAATTATAAAACAAAACTATCAAGGGGCTCTCCTTCAATTGAAACAAAATCAATGACTCACATTTACCCTCCAAAAGACATTTTGCCCCCCCCCCCCCCCCCCCCCCCCCCCCCCCCAAAAAAAAAAAAAAAAAAAAACATAAATCATTCTTCTTAGTTTATTACTCTCTCTCTCTCTCTCTCATATCTCTTCCCTTTTCAGATTGATGGTCAGTAGTAACACTAGCATGCTGATTTTTTTAAAACTTCTTTATGTGTTCTGCTTGCATTTTCTTCATGTACTTTGCTTTGCCTACATTTTCTTTATGTTTTTACATGACTTCTCATATGCTGCTTCGTTCAAGAAGACGTTCCGTAGGCACGTGTCCACGAGCAAACCAAAATTTCCAACAAATTTCAAGTCCTTTACAAACCCTTTACAACATTACTAAGCAATCCTAAGAAAGTGATAAGAAAAAGAAAGAAGAGAGAGAGAGAGAGAGCGCTTATCAAGTTCGGACTATTCAAAGAAATTGTATCAGAGAAGCATGAAAGATATCCCAAATAGAAGCAAACCAATAACATATTTCACAGGCAGTTGTTTAGGATGCAATGTTTCATATTAAAATTAACAAATTAACAAAAGGTAACTAAAGATCATTGGAATTAATAATACAAACAATGATATACCAATCACACCCTATATAAACTCAACAAAGAAATAAAATTCTCAAGAAACACATACAGATTTCAGACTTGCAAAACATGAATTGACCACCCAATCAAACAGCATAATTACAATCAACCTTGTGGAAAACAAACAAATTGGGTTGAACCCATCACAAATAAGATGATAAATAACATAACCCAATAGCCCGAATTCAGAATCAATCCGGTAAAAGCTTACCGCAGCGCTGTGAGACCTCCGATGCCCATTCTTTGAGAATCTCGAGAAAATCCCCACCATCCCTGTTCCTTTGTTTTCAAACTTGAAACTTGCCCTCTTCTTAATATCAAGCTTCTTCTTTCCTGTTCAGTTAGGTTTGGAGAGAGAAGGAAGACCAAGAACCAAACGGAGTCGGCCTTTGGTTATTAGTAATCAAAGAGAGGCGATGACGATAAGGTGTTAGTTAAGTCACCTCTCATTTCCCTGTTTACTTTATTCGAGGTTTTGCTGTTTTGATTTGAGACGACAGGGACAAAAAGGAGTTGATCGATGGACTTTTTCGAGTGGTGGGCAAATGGACGGTCCATATTTGTCTGATTTTGTAGTGATGATGGTGTAATTGATGTGCTAGGATTCTCTTTGTTTTTGTTACCGTTTCTTCTACTGTATAGACTATTAATTTATACGTGTATAGACTATTAATTTTGTAGTGATGATGGTGTAATTGATGTGCTAGGGTTGTGTGTTTAGAATACTATTAATTTATACGTGTCGATGCACACATATTTGTTTGACTACAAATCTCGCTTCTCTCTAGGTATTTGGTATGCGGTAATATACAAGAAAATCTAGGATTACCTGGTGTGGTAAGATAGGAGTATAGTTTTGAAATGATTTTAAAATTTCTATGGGAATCAAATTTCTTTGTTGCGAAGGAAATACATTCCTCTTTAAAATTGTGAGATTTGTGGATTCCTCCACTTAAAAGATAACTAAGATTATCATATTACCAAATCACCCTCCATATTTTTGATAATTTTTCTGCCTTATCATAGTGCCGCTTTATGTTCCCTCCAACAAATTTGTTACACTGTCTTATCAGAGTGAGATTTGTGCATATTTATATATGAAGAGAAACGTCCAATTAGAGACTAAACATAATTAAATAAGTATGATATATATTTCAGTATAATGTATCAATTTTAACAATAATACCTACCATTATTAATAAAAAAATTAAGGAGAAACTCTGTCTACTAAGTCATAAATAATATATTTCATTAATCTCTAATATTATAGTGGGAGAAGGCCTTAATGTTATTTGTAAATCTATCAACATGTGCAACGCACGTACATAACTAATATTAAGAATGTTTCATGTTCAAGCCCATACTATATTTGAATTTTTACTTTTAAAAAATTAAATTTATTAAGACGTGCATATCATGTGTAAATTACTAGTAATTATAATCCATACATGCCTAAGATCATGTGTTTGTACTGCATGCATTTCATTTTTTGTTTTTGTTATGTTTTTCTTATCTAGCTTTTTGAAATATATTAGAATCATAATGCAACTTTTTGAGTCATCTAATTGTTACTTGTTACTGTACTTAGGTTTTGTAAGATATATATTAATATTGGTTTTGCACGTGTCACGCATATGCATCGATTATTAAAATAGATAACAGATATACTAGTTTTTAAAAATTTAAATGAAAGTGTATTTTCGGTAATGTCTACTATAGCGAATGATTGATAGGAATGAATTGGTCTATATCAAACACAATACTAAAATATTCGATGTAATGTAATGCTTTATACTAAACTCAGTATTGTAACATTCTTGAGAATTATGATTTCTACCCTCATATTCCCATGAATCCGCTCATTCCAAGGAATTCTCTGAAAGATTTGCCGTACTAACTCACTTTTTGAAAATATTTGGGGGTCTGACCCACTTCCGAAAACAATTAGCGATCTGACCCAGTTTTGGACACGTCAGCATAAACCGTTATTAGAAATAACGGCATAGGTTATGTATATGCCGTTGTTTCCAATAGCGGCATCATTTTAATTTTTTTTAGCATGCCACTATTTGGAGTAACGGCATCAGTATGTTTCTCATACAAGTGTGAATCTTCTAACTTGAAAAAAATTCCAAGTGTTGAAATAACCTATAAATAATGCCGTTATCCCCAAGAATGGCATTCGAATTACTGATACCGTTGTTGGAGATAACAACATCAGTTATAATAAAATGAAATGTCGCATTTGTTTGGAACATCGGCAACAGTTCATTTTATTATAACTGATGTCGTTATCTCCAACAACGGCATTAGTAATTCGAATGTCATTCTTAGGGATAACGTCATTATTTATAAGTTGATGTAAAACTAACCCTAAATAGAGAATTTCCAAGAATTTTAAAGGATTAATTTTACCAACACGTAATGCGGATCAAAGTTAGAAATTTTAAACAGTTAATCTGTTTGATGGATTTTCGAAGAACTCAGCGTAGATCTCGGGTTGAACACGAAGAGCACAACGATTAGCAACAATAGCGGAAACAATAGCCAAGGGCAATGGCAGCAACCAACAAGGGCTGGCGGATCTGGGTCGGCGTCGGCGCTCGGGATGGTCCCACGTCGAGGATGGAGGGTCGACTGACGATGGGTTTTGGGTTCAAGCAAAACAGGGATGACGACGAGAATGGGGAAGATGAGATGGAGACCTTCGGAGGTTGGATGAGAGGGTGGTGGCGAGGAGTTAGGGGGAGCAGGCGGGGTCGACGAGTGGGATGGTGGCGAGGATCAAAGAGGACGATCAGAGCGATGGGAAGGCGAGCGGTCGAAGGTGATGGGTTGGTTTGGAAACGAAACAGAAAGGGAGTCGGATGTAAGGAGGGCGAAGGCGGCTGTGTGATGGAGGTGGAAGATTTGTTAGGGTTAATGAATAATAGGGTTGGATTTTGGAGATTTGGGAAATTAGGGTTTGAGTAATTTTATTTGGGGGATTTTTAATTTGGGGTAGATTTTAGAGTTTATCACAAATCCTAAAATTGTATTAGGATTTATCACAAACCCTAATAATTGAATCTCAATTGTATCACACAAAAAGAGACAGAGATGAAGAGAAAAACTCAACATAGTAATTTTTTTAATCAAGAATGACATATCTTTCTCATCAATCTCATGGCCTATATATAGGCTCAAAACAAATCAAGATACAAATCTCAAAATATTCTCAACATCTAAAAAAAATAAAAAAGATTATATATGGCTATAATTGCCAAAAACAAATATGGTACTGAAATAAAAAATACTAAATTAAATAGAATTGATGTCCGCATTATAAGTTGTTTCAACACTTAGAATTTTTTCAAGTCAGAAGATTTACACTGGTATGAGAAATATACTGATGTCGTTACTCCAAATAGCGGCATGCTAAAAAAATTTAAAATGATGCCGCTATTGGAAACAACGACATATAAATAACCTGTGCCATTATTTCCAATAACAGTTTATGCTGACGTGTCCAAAACTGAGTCAGATCGCTAATTATTTTTAGAAGTGGGTCAGACCCCCAAATATTTTCAAAAAGTGGGTCAGTACGAAAAAAATTCGAATTCTCTAATCTGCATACCAAGCACCCCCTTACATATTAGAGATTAGAGATTAGAGATGAGGTAATATTAGAGCTGGCGGAAGGGTTCGAACATAATAGAGTAATGCTATACCCACCATATTTTTTACAATTTTTTTCTTGACATCCTTAGGTGGCACAATACTATAGGAGGTTTCTACAACCTACTATACAATAACCTCAGATAGTATTGTGCTATCTAAGGTTGTAAAAGAAAATGTTGTGGGTATATCATTACTCTTGAACATAATTCCACCGATCTCCGAACTCTGAAAACTAGACCAACCCATACCCGACATGTTTGTACTTTCCAAACCCGAACCCAACACTATGGGTTCAGGCGGGTTTTAAGGTCGGACCAGGTTTTTTCGGGTATGATGAATTCATGGTAGATTGGATGGGTTTGAGTATATTTATAGTTTTTTAAAACTTCTTTCCAACATTAAACACTCTTAAATCTTCAATACATTATTTTCGATATATAAACATTTTATTTTATCTCAAAGGTTAAATTACCATTTTCTAGTATTTAAAAACGACATTCAAACAAAAGAAATTAACATATTGAGTTTTTCTGCTTATTTCAGGTCAAACAAACAATAGAAATTAAAATCTAAACGTATCGGAAACTTATTTTATTATATTCTATAATTATTTTATTCTCTTGAAATAAACAACCCCTAATAATAATAATAACTATAATAATAATAATCTCTAATATTATAATGGGAGAGTTGGGGTTGTCAATTGCAGACAACCATTCAACCAACTAATCTACACCACACATGGTGATCTCACCTTAACCTCACTAAATCAAAACCACATGTTCTAATCTCACTCTAACCTAATCAAATCCCAATTAATTATTTAACCAAAAAAAAAAAAAAAAAAAAAAAACCCAAGACATCTCTCATCTCTCTCTCCCCCCAAAAAAACTCACCCCGGTCTCTTTCTCTCTCTCGCGATCGTCTCTCCCTCGCCAAAAAATTTAACCTACGATCCTCTCTCTCGCCATCCTCTTTCCCTCGCGATAGTCCATAACGCCACCGACTATCGCACGACAACGTGTTGTCTCTCGCCGGAACCCTAACGCCATTGACGCCGTCCAAACCCTCCCCTTTCCCGCACACACTAATGGGGACCGGCGCACAGTTCAGACAAGTAAATTCTCCTTCTTTTGTCTTTCAATTTCGTAAGTGTTTGATGCATATTAGGTGCTTGTTATTATGTATATGATGAAGCGGATATGTCTTTTGATTGTTATTTTTGATGCATATTAGGAGTAGATATGTCTTTATAATGGTTGTCATATGTTAATTTTTGCTTTTTGAACAGCAAGAATATCTACTTGAAGGCATCATGGTAATTTTTGTTACTAACCCCAAGTTTAGCCTTAAAGAAGAAAGATTAAATTTGAACTACATGACGACTCTAACCCATCATTTTAAACAACATTTGATATCTACTCTAATTAGTAGCTTATGATTCTTCGCTCTTGAGTTTGAATGGCCGGACATAGCTCGATATAAGTTAATTAAGCTAATTAGGATTTTTTACCAAAATGACCCACTTTTTGAAAGTATTTACCAAACTGACCCACATTCGAAAGTATTTACGAAAATGACACATTCGTTAACTCAGTTAACTGAGATAGCGAGTGTATACTTGAATTTTTTCTTCAGGTTTCACCACTTGGAGAAAAACCTGAAGAGAAAAAGTCAAGTATACACTCGCTATCTCAGTTAGCGACCCTGTTTTCACTAGGGTCGCTAACTGAGTTAGTGAGTGTCGATTGTGAATCCACTTAATACCACACTCGCTATCTCAGTTTCTTTTTCCCCTATCTCTCTCCACACTCCTCCCACTCTGAAACCCTAGTGGCCTAAATCCCATCCTCGTTTTACCCAGTATTCGTGTGGAATTTGTTCATAACTCTTGCTATTTGATTTTTGGTTAATTTTGATGTAGGGTTAGATTTAGAATTGTGAGTTAATTTGAGATGTGTTCAACAATAAATTGAGTGTTTTGGTTATACGAATTATGCCTCATTGTACTAAGTGTGGATGATCTGTACTAAATTTATTTGTGTAATTAATCTAAAATAACTTATATTGTACTAAGTTAGTTAGTGTTATTCGTGTATTTGTACCATACTTTGGAGAAAAAGTTTAAAAAAAAAAAACTAAGTTTAGCATCGCTATCTCAGTTAGCAAATGTGTTTGTACCACACTCGCTAACTGAGATAGCGAGTCTAAACCAAAATAAATATATTTTTCTTCATGCCAATACACTCGCTATCTCAGTTAGCGAGTGTGTTTGTATCACACTCGCTAACTGAGATAGCGAGTGTATTGTCTTGAAGAAAAATATATTTTGGTTTAGACTCGCTATCTCAATTAGCAAGTGTGTTTGTACCAGGCTAACTGAGATAACTAGTCTAAACCCAATTATATTTTTCTTCAAGCCAATACTCTCGCTATCTCATTTAGCGAGTGTTGTACAAACACACTTGCTAACTGAGATAGCGAGTCTAAACTTAGTATTTTAATTCATTTTTTCTATTCAACCATACACATAGCGAGTCTGGTACAAACACAATTGCTATATATCTGAGATAGCGAGTCTATACTTGATCTTTTCTTTATACGAATATTTCACGAATAACATTAACTAACTTAGTACAATATAAGTTATTTTAGGTTAATTACACAAATAAATTTAGTACAAATCATTCACTTAGTACAATGTAGACATAATTCGTATAACCAAAACACTCAATTTATTATTGAACACATCTCAAATTAACTCACAATTCTAAATCTAACCCTACCTCAAAATTAACCAAAAATCAAATAGTAAAGTTATGAACAAATACCACACGAATACTGAGTAGAACGAAGATGAGATTTGGGCCACTAGGGTTTCGGAATGGGAGAAGGAGTGTGGAGAGAGATAGAGGAAGAAGAAACTGAGATAGAGAGTGGTATTAAGTGAATTCTCAATCGACACTCGCTAACTTAGCGACCCTGTTTTCACTAGGGTCGCTAACTACTTTGGTAGATACTTTCGAAAGTGGGTTGGTTTGGTAAATACTTTTTAAAATTGGGTCAGTTTGGTAAAAAATTCAGCTAATTAATTGTATGAACAAGATAATTAAAGATTAAATACTTTTCATGACGAGATTCTTCCCACAAAAAAGAAGAAGGAAGAAGTAATTATTAGATAATTTATAAATTTTGATTATATCTACGTGAGGAAATGCCGAAAGTGATTATTCATTCACATTTAAATTTTTTATATGCAAGCATATTAATGGAGGATGAATCTATGGACCAATTAGAGATGCTTAATAGAGTTTTCAAAAATTGGTATGAAAGGGATTACATTGATTTGTACTGATCAGAGGTGTTTTTTTTCATTGATTTGTACTAATCAGAGCTAAAATAGGGTGATTACATTTCTTAAATAAAGGACTACGTACGTCGTAGTCTGCTATAAATTATGAGATTGATCCCATCCAATCCTTGAACCACAACTCAGTGTACGAAAGGGAAATTTTGTGCAAGTAGTCATAATTTTATTTATTATGATTACAAAATATGGGGTTTTGTATAATCCAAGTGTTCGTGGAGACACGAAGAAGAAGTGTAGATCTTTCGTTCAAGAGTTGATAGTAAAGTGTATCGTATCTATGAATGAAGGATAAAAAAAAGAAATTTTTTTCTTCTCAAAACCGGACAATTTAGAACTGTTTATCATGTAACCCACAAATTCCGAAATCCAATTTTCCATCTTGCAAAAGATTTTAGTGGGTAATCAATTGCAAATTAGATTCAATGAAATGTTGGTGCATTTGTAGGAGTCGTTTTGTGTAGATGTAACGACATCCCTTTAAAGACTCCAATCAAACAGCAAATATTAGTTAAAAATTTTGATTGGACTTTGATGACATGAAACACATGCTAGATCTCAGGCTATACACAATAATAATACTATTTAGTGTAATTTAACAGATAAGTTCTACTCTAAAGGATTCAAACATGAACATAATCCCAGAAAGAAAACAATCCCAGAAAGAAAACCATATATAAGCACGAAAGGCTTAAGAAAAGAACTTACTCTGTTAGACATTGCACACAACATTATATCTAATAGGACAGTTCCCTTCAACTTTTACCTAAACCTTCTGATAAGTCAAGACTTGCAAAGCTAGCTTTCATACTCGAAATCTCAAGTGCAAGAGATAAAATTTTATGAGGTAATCTTTTTGAAATAATGCCACCTTGAAACGGAAATAAAAAAACTGATTTTTTCCCCAGAAAAAAAGGGAATACGGTCACTCTGAATATAACTAGTATTAAAGAAAAGTATATATAATTTAGTATATATATGATATATGGGTAGAAGATGGTACTTCAAACTTTGCTGGTTTAAATTATAATATTTTCCAACCAATATTGAAAGTCCAAATCTTTTCCAACTTTGTATCATAAACCTTGAAGAATTAAGTGACTTGATAGCATAAAACTTGAATGTACTTCGATAATTGCTAATTATTCTCCTTTATTTTGATAATAGATTTTTGAGATAGCTTGATATTTTGGTAGTTAAACCCTTCTTTTATTATGCACAATTCATTTAATTTGATGATTATACTTTTTTGTAGGCGTGCATCGCACGTGCATTATACTATACATATTAACTTTGATAAACTACCAATATCTGCATCCAAGCTTTTGGAATACTAAATAATAATTAGGAATGAGAAAAGCATGATCACTCAAACAAACTCATTTACTATAGGATGAAGTTGAAGTTTAGAGGCTAGATGAACTGAAGGCCAGTAAGGAAATAGCTTTGAAGATACAAACTGAACTTGAAGATATACTTGCCCGTGCTCACATCGATATAGATTCAGTAGTAAAGCAATCTACAATATGAAACATCAACTAAGATATCAAAGCAATCCTTTCATCGATAAGTATAACTTTTTTTCAGATAGTTATTTATAAATTTTTCTATTCGCAAACTGTTCTTTTTCTTTGTTTATTCTCTAGATGTTTTGCAATGTAAAAGTAACAAAAAATGTGCATTAGTCGAATTTGATGTTTACAATGATTTTGCTAAGCATTTCTCCACTTTGGCTTGATTCTATATATTGCCAACATTTGTTGGATTTTGATATTGATGGTGAATGATTTGATCATAACTAGACTATTGTAGCTTAATTGCAAACTGTTCTACTTTATTTTCAGAACAAATTTTTGATATAGGCAGTTAAATAATTTTCTGTATCTTTTCTTATGAGCATTTTATTTAATTTAATAACTATACTTTTTTATAGTCGTGCATCGCACGTACATTATACTAGTAATAATAACCCCTGATTTGACGTGTTGGATTTCATCTGACACAAAGGGTTACTAGAAATCTGCACATGCAATGCACATTTTAATATTTTTATTTTTTTTAACATAAAGACTAAGACGTTGTCTTGCCCCAAACCTGAGATTTCTCTTAACCCGTCTCAAACCCTTACTATACTCTTTAAAAATTATCCTTAGTGACACCAATTTTATTTTATATGAGTGTCACTTTTGTAAATAATTATGTCGTAAATAAATTTGAACATTGAGAGTAGTATGGCAACTAACAACATTTAAGTAAATTGATGGTTAATATAGCTCCCACTTAAAAATGAGTGGTTGAAATTAGATGATTGGTTGTTTACAAATTACACAATCTCAACTCTCCCATTAAAATAGTAGATTAGATATTAGATATGATATGTAGCATAACTAAACAAGTATGGTTAAGATTAATTATCTTTTCTCATCTGCTAATTATCTTTTCTCATTGTACTACAATCTTCTCTACTATCTACTATGTCTAACTAAACTAAGCAAAAAATACTGTTACTGGTACCACCCCTAAAATTACAAATACCCTCTAAAATAAATAACCAGTCAAAAATAATTAAATCAAATAAACCTAAAAATAAAATAAGAAACAAATCAGAACTAAAAAATGAAACAATCAATCCAATTATATCTCATCCATACTTTTAAAATTGAAAATGTTAGAATATCTATCAATTCCCTAATTCTAGCTAACTGATAATTGTCAATCCCTTTATTTTAGCAATTCCCTAAACTAGCTAATTGACAATTGTCAATCCCTTTATTTGAGCAATTCCCTAAATCTAGCTAACTGATTGTAATCCCACTATTGTAGCTTAATTGTCAATCCCTTTATTTTAGCAATTCCCTAATTCTAGATAACTGATTGTAATCCCACTATTGTAGCCTCAGATTACGGAGGCAATTCTTGTATATAAGCTAATGAGTGGAATGAAAATGGACACGGTGTCCAATTCTTTCATGGTATCAGTTGCTTAGGGAAATTTCGTCTGCCACCTTAGCCACCATCACCACTGTCCTCTTTATCTACTTACTTTCTTCCTTTCAATGGCAGAATCCAAAATTCACCCTGCTACCACCGTCACCAACATCAAAACAGCCATCACCGTTGTGCTTGACATGGAAAACAGCCAATACATAAATTGGTCTACCATGTTCAAGCTTCATTGCCGTGCGAATATGGTGTACGAACACATCGTCCCACCACCGAAAACTATGGTGCCAACAGTCTCCTCTACTAATGCTGAAAAAGCAGCCGAAAAGGCTCTTTGGGATAGGCTCGATGCTATAGTCCTTCAATGGATTTATAGTACAATATCTTCTGATCTCCTCAACTACATCATTGATCCGGATGATAAGGCCAAAGATGCTTGGAATCGCTTGGCTGACATATTCCAAGACAATCAAAATTCTCGTGCCGTCTTTCTCGAAACCGAATTCACTAATACTCATCTTAGTGACTTCTCTAATGTCTCAGCCTACTGTAATCGATTGAAGGTTTTGGCGGATCAATTGGCAAACATCGGTGCAAAAATATCGGATCAAAGACTGGTGCTGAAACTTATTGGTGGCCTCACCGAAGCCTACAACGGCTTTGTCACTGTTATTCAACAACGTGATCCTCTTCCTTCCTTTGCTAAGGCTCGTTCCATGCTTTGTTTGGAGGAGAAAATCATGCAGCAACGTACCCAACATGACTCAGGTTCGACCTCGTCTTTGCTTGTTCATTCTTCCACTGATAATTCTATTTCTTATGGACAAGAGAATAATAATAATAACAATGCAAGCAATAATAATAATCGAGGAAAAAGGACCAATACCCATGGACGAGGTCGAGGAGGGAATAACAACCATTATACGGCACCGGTCGCTGAGGCGGCAACCAGCAGCCGCAACAAGAGCAGCCACGACAAGAGCAGCCTCAATGGACCTACCCGTCATGGGGTGCGTGGTTCCTACAGCAGCCATGGGCAACTCCACCTTGCCCGTATCCCACCACTCCATGGCAGCATCCACTTGCAGCAAGGCAGCAAGGTGTTCTCGATTCCTGTCCCTCACAGTCATTCTATACTGCCACAGCACCTCATAGAGTGGCACCAACAGACGTTGAGGCAGCAATGCATACTCTCTCGCTCAACCAGCCAGATGATAATTGGTACATGGATACTGGGGCAACCTCCCATATGACGGCAAATCAAGGTACACTCTCACCTTATTTTAATTTGAGCAAAAATAATGCCATCATTGTTGGTAATGGCAGCACAATTCCGATTCGTGGTTATGGTAATACCTCACTAACCAAAACAACTCCTCAATTACATCTCAAAAATGTGTTGCATGCTCCTAAACTCATCAAAAACCTTATTTCAGTTCGCAAATTCACTATTGATAATATGGTTTCTGTTGAATTTGATCCATTTGGTTTCTCTGTGAAGGATTTCCGGATGGGGAGTCCTCTCAGGAGGTGTGAAAGCTCGGGAAATCTCTATCCATTCACTACAAATCGGGCCATTCCATCAAGTTTTCCTTCAGCATTTTCTGTTATTTCTCCTAATGTGTGGCATTCCCGTTTAGGCCATCCAGGAATGTAGTTTTTAATTATCTTCGTCATAACAATTTAATTGCATGTAATAATGCCCGAAACTCTTTTTGTCCTTCTTGTCCACTTGGAAAATCTGTTAAGTTGCCATTTTATGATTCTATTTCTTTTACCACTATGCCTTTTGATATTGTTCATAGTGATTTATGGACCTCCCCAATTGTTAGCTCTTCTGGCCATAGATATTATGTTCTTTTTCTTGACAACTACACTAATTGCTTTGGACATTTCCACTTGCTAAGAAATCACTAGTATTTTCTCTCTTTCCTAAATTTAAAGCATACATTAAAACACAATTTGAAAGGGACATCAAAAATTTTCAATGTGATAATGGTCGGGAATTTGATAATGGTCCATTCCATCAATTTTGTGACATTAATGGCATACATTTCCGTTTTTCATGTCCCCACACTTCTCCTCAAAATGGAAAATTTGAACGAAAAATAAAATCCATTAATGATATTGTTCGAACTTTACTAGCTCACTCGTCGATGCCACCGTCATTTTGGCATCACGCTCTTGAAATGGCAATATACCTCCTCAATATCCTTCCCACAAAAGTTTTAGGATACACATCTCCAACACAAATTCTCTATCAGAAAAATCCCTCTTTTTCTCATCTTAGGATTTTCGACTACTTATGTTATCCTTTATTCCCTTCTACTACAATTCACAAACTACAAGCACCGCTCCACACCGTGTGTCTTCTTGGGGTATCCATCTAATCATCGGGGCTACAAATGCTATGATTTCTCAAGTCGAAAAATCATAATTTCACGATGTACAATTTGATGAAACACAATTTCCTTTTACTAAGTTATTCTCACCAAATTCTACAAGTTATGATTTTCTAGACGACGGCATATCACCTTGGCTCATTCATCATATGCATCACCAAGCCCTTCCACAAACCCAATAACCCGCAGTCCAGCCTCCTTCATTGCATGCAACACATGAACAAGACAATGCCCCTCAAAGTCCAGTCCACACAGCCCATTATTCACCACCCACAACTCCAGCATCATCCCAGCCCAGCTCACAAATTTCCAGCCCACATACTACTCAGCCCACACGTCCGCATGCTCCACCGCCAGCCCAAAGAATGACTACACGGAGCCAACATGGAATTTTTAAGCCAAACCTCAAATACCAAGCCTTAAGCGCCACCACTACCACTTCTATATCACCCTTACCTCGTAACCCTGTGAGTGCACTTAATGACCCGAATTGAAAAAATGCTATGTTGGATGAATATAATGCTCTAATTAAAAATAAGACGTGAGAGTTAGTACCTCGTCCTTCTAATGTTAATATTATTCGTTCCATGTGGATTTTCCGACATAAAAAGAAATCTGACAGTTCTTTTGAGCGACACAAAGCTCGTCTTGTAGGTGATGGCAGGTCTCAACTAAGCTGGAATTGACTGTGATGACACTTTTAGCCTGGTAGTCAAACCGGCTACTATTCGAACTGTACTCAGCATTGCCTTGTCTAAGTCTTGGCAAATTCATCAGTTGGATGTCAAAAATACCTTTCACCATGGCAATCTGAATGAAACAGTTTATATGCATCAACCATTGGGGTTCAGAGATCCCACATATCCAGATTATGTCTATCTGCTCAAGAAGTCTCTTTATGGCCTTAAACAAGCCCCTCGTGCTTGGTATCAGCGATTTGCAGACTATGTTGCCACTATTGATTTTACTCATAGCAAATCTGATAATTCTCTATTCATTTACTGTCGTGGCACTGACATTGCATATATCTTACTTTATGTTGATGATATAATTCTCACTGCTTCATCAGAGGCTCTTCATCGATCTATTATGGTTCTTCTGAGCACGGAATTCGATATGAAGGATTTGGGACCTCTAAGTTATTTCTTGGGTATTGCTGTGACCCGACACCAGTATGGACTATTTCTTTCTCAAAAGAAATATGCCGCAGAGATAATTTAACGGGCCGGAATGTCACATTGCAAGCCTTCCCCCACACCAATCGACAGACAAGGCAAGTTAAGCTCCTTGGCTAGAGCTTCATATGATGATCCCACCCACTACCGCCAGTTGGCGGGTGCACTCCAGTATCTCTCCCTCACAAGGCCAGATATATCATATGTCGTTCAACAAGTATGCCTCTTTATGCATGATCTGAAGGTTGAACACATGGATGCATTAAAGCGAATTTTTTGCTATGTTCAAGGTACATTTCATTATGGTCTGCATTTGTATAAATCTACAGTTCACTTAATTATATCCTATACAGGTGCAGATTGGGGTGGATGCCCAGATACTCGATGATCCACCTCAGGTTATTGTGTTTTTTTTGGAGACAACCTTATCTCTTGGTCCTCAAAATGCCAACCCACCCTGTCTCGATCTAGTGCCGAAGCTGAATACAGGGGAGTTGCAAATGTTGTCTCCGAGTCCTGTTGGATTCGAAATCTCCTCCTTGAACTACATTGTCCAATTCACAAGGCAACATTAGTTTATTGTGATAATGTTAGTGCCATTTATCTTTCAGAAAATCCAGTTCAACACCAACGCACTAAACACATAGAAATGGATATCCACTTTGTACGAGAGAAAGTCAAATGTGGTGAGGTGCGTGTCCTACATGTTCCTTCTCGCTATCAAATAGCTTATATTTTCACTAAAGGACTTCCGCGCGTACTTTTTAATGATTTTCGGGACAGTCTAAGCATCCGTGAACCTCTCGTTTCGACTGCGGGGGAGTGTTAGAATATCTGTCAATTCCCTAATTCTAGCTAACTGATAATTGTCAATCCCTTTATTTTAGCAATTCCCTAAACTAGCTAATTGATAATTGTCAATCCCTTTATTTTAGCAATTCCCTAATTCTAGCTAACTGATTGTAATCCCACTATTGTAGCTTAATTGTCAATCCCTTTATTTTAGCAATTTCCTAATTCTATCTAACTGATTGTAATCTCACTATTGTAGCCTCAGATTACGAAGGCAATTCTTGTATATAAGTTAATGAGTGGAATGAAAATGGACACGGTGTCCAATTCTTTCAGAAAATTTATTGCCATAGCAGTTTTTAAAAAAATAGGCAACGAATTAAAATATGCCTAAAAGGAAAAATATATAGAAATTCAATTTGATATTCCCTATGATGCAAATCTAAAAAGTTTGGTAACAAGTTACTAACAAAATAGAAAATAAATTAAACTCCGTCTCAAAGAAAGAGAAAAAAAAATCCAGTTTGATTTTCCACATGCTACAATTTAAAAAATTCATGAATTGTTATAAATAACTATTTCATGAGTTGTAGATAAATTAAGAAAACCGCGTGCATTATTGCACTCTGGTTAAACTGGTTATAACTAGAGTCTAAAGAGTTGGAATTAAGTAATTTGTAAACAACCCAACCTAACCAACTTATTAATCTCTTTCACATATTTTTATGTTGGAGTTATATTAACCATCCATTTTAAACTAAGGGGGCGTTTATTTGATAGTAAAGACAATTGATTTACTTTTTCTAGCATGCCACATCATCTCTACTATTTTAATGGGAGAGTTGGGGTTTGTAACCAAACAAATCATAACTTTGTAACTAAACAAACACGTGTAATATACGTACAAATTAAATATAACAAATACAAATATTTGGAGACAAACAAATTCGTGTATCGCTTGTGCATATATAATATAAAGGAGGTATTAAATTCAAGACTAGACTACCTCTTAAGTTTTTACTTTTAATAAAAAATATATTTATTAAAACGTGCATCAAACGTGGAAATTACTAGTCATATTTAATTCCACAATTGTCCATATTTTAAAATACTTTGTTTGTTTTAGATGAATATAAGTTTGTTAAAGTTTTGACAACTCATCAAAAATGCTAAAATCCTATTCATCATAAAATATGGTGAATTAGCATGGAAAAACTTTTTTTTTCTCTTTCACTTTCTCTTTCTCTTTCTCTTTTTATTCTTTCAATTTTCTTGGAAAACAAACAATGAAATAGCATAATATCATTTCAACATGTGAATTCATGGTTGTTTTCCTGCTAACAATCAATGAAAAACAAAATAATGAAAATTACTAATTTTGTTTACACTACTTAAAATCCGATCATCAATTTTAGGTACTAACAAACAAACGGCCTCTAATTATGAAATTGTTGTCCCTTATTAGACTTCCATCAAAGTTCAAATTTAACAAATTACCAAATTGTTGTCGATTATTGGACTGCCACCAAAGTTCAAATTTATTTACTAACATAACTATTTACGAAAGTTCCATTTCATATAAAATAAATGTTGATGCCCCTAAGAATAGTTTGTGACTAGTGGGAGCTAAAAACGAAGGCATGCATCACATATGCAAAGTACCAGTAATAATTAATTTGTACCTATTGAATTCCACGGAGAAATCCAACACACCAACTAGAAATATTGTACAACTTGGGGTACTCATAGCCAGGGCCGGCTTGAAGATCCAGGTTGCCCTAGCCAAACTCATGTTTTATTGCCACTTAGTAAAAAAAATTTAATACTAACAACAAAAAGTAAAAGTAAACGCAAATAAAATAAATTTACGCAACACATGGAACACACCAAATGTGCACTACGCCATGGAAAGCAATTTATGCAAAAATATTTCATGATTTAAAATAAAAATCAATCTAGGAACTGAAAAATTTTGTAAGCTCCAACAAAGCTATAGAATATTTAGCAAACTAAGATTTACCTATGTGGAAATACCTTGGGCACAGATCACAAAGAATATGATATCCACCTTCCGCATAGATGCTACTAAGATCATCATTTTCAGTGACTGACAATTTTTGATCCTTTGACAGGAAACGGATAGCTCATGAAGTATAAATCTTTTCCACATATGCGTGTGAGCAGCTAATTAGCCAAACACATTTAGAAACCAGTAGTATCAAGTCTTATTGTTGCTCTTATAACCCAAGCTGTTTTGTAGGTGGGGACAAACTATTAGGTAAAGTCATTAAAAAGTAAAGTTAATTAATTATCAACATCTCAAACTTATAATCTTCTTCATTTTCTTGCCCACTTTCAACTGATTTAACTCTTTTCAGCTAATAAAGTAGTCCTTTAGTGTGCAATTTAACATAACGTTGCCCTTCAGAACTAACTACAAGCATGGTATCCAATCTCAGACAATAAAATACCGAGATGAATTGACTGAGTTAGATTGGAAATGACAGTCGATACCTGATATGATACCGAGTTTTGAAACCCTGACTACAACAACTAACTACAAACGATATATCACGCTGAATTTTAGTAAAAGCTACAAGAAATAGATCATTAAAAAAATTTCTCCTCCTAAACTGTTAATTTTAGTAAAAGCTACAATGCATGTGTGATAGGAAGGGACACAAAAGTTTGGGAACGGCCGGAAGAGTCCGATCCATGTAGATTTATCGACAACCCTATTAATTTCATGGGCCATGATTTTGTAATACCCCAGATTTTTAAATAATTTTTTAAAGATTAATAAATTGATTAAAATATTTTTTGGAGATTTAATAAATATTTTTCTAAAAATTTATCTTTTTACACGTGCAAATATTTTCTTGGAAAGTTTAAAGTAAAAAATTATTCTATGAAAAATTATTATTTATTATTAGATATTATTTTTGAATTTTTTAGATTTTTCTGATAATTATTGGACCTATTTGCAAATATTACAAAAAGAGGAACTTTTGTGCAAAATTACCGCTTGGAGTAAAAACTCCAGATTTTTAGATTTTTGGGCTTGGCATGATGCCTAGTCAACTCAGAGGTAAAGAGATTACTTTTTGATTTAATAAATTTGGTTTATTTTGCAAGTTTTGATAAAAAATGATCTTTTTACAAATTTGCCATTTAGCGGGGTAAAAGTGTAAATTCATTTTTTTGGGTTTTCAAATAGTGCCGGCTGGTTGTAGGCTGGTTGTTTTTGTTTTTAAAACTCAATTAAGTTGGTTTTATTTAATTTCCAACTATAAGGATATATATATGTAAAGTTATTTTTAAAAGATGTATTTTGCAAATCTATTTACAAAACCCTAAACCTATTATTTCCGGCCTATAAAAGAGTGGGGTGCAGCCGTCTCTTGCTGTGATACACAAAGGATTTCTTATTATTATTTTCTTAGAGTTTTCAAGCGATGATTCTTGGTTTTCTTGCGAAGGAGGATTTTTCTTGTTTCCTTATTTTTCTTCGGTTGATTTCTTCAATAAGGTGAGTGACATGTGTTGCTGCTAATTTTGGTGTGGGAGCATACAGATGAATTTTTGGATTCTTGGAGAAAACAATAAAGCAAACCTGTTGACCTTCACCAACTTGTTGACTTGGTCTCTTGCCGCTACCGTGAACCTGCAAAAAGTGCAAAACACCGGGGTTGATCCCGGCGATGCACCCTCCGACGCTCAAGTCAGTAATCAGAAAAGATTATGAATGAGCTTTGATTGGCAAAAGATTGATTACCTCTTAATATTGGTGGATGGGGGGTATTTATAGCCGCCTTTGGAACCAGTTTAGGAATGAAATCCCTAATTCCCAGTGAAAGAATAGAGCGAATCAGGGCCGTTGATTGCATACAATCAGAAACCCTAATTCTATCAAGCTGGACCGGGTTTCTTGCGGGTTAGGATCCTCACCCAGTTGAGATGGATCCGTTCGTGGGTTATTGGGCTTTGAAGAAAGACCCAGTCCCCATTTCAGACCCGTTTGTAGGTGAAATTACTGTTTTACCCCTGAGCTTTAAGATTCGTGCCCGATTTGAATGGTTCTGATTTAACCCTATTTTTAGCCATATCAACATGTTTTTGTTTTCTTTTGTTCTATACATGTCGTATGTGATGATTTGTCTATTAGAAACCATATTAGGGTTTGGATGAAGATATAATGAATTTAATGAGTAGATGAGTTAAAAATTGAATCTTTGCTTAAAACTATATTTATGATGAACTAAAACCCTAATTGATGAACTGAAATTGTTAAAAAACTGAATAGAGATCATGAGTAGGTTGTTTCTTCTTACTTTTGTTGTTTTGATGGATCATATTAAGTTTGCATGTTGTTCCACCCCAAAAGGTGAACAAGTCTTGACTTTTACTGTGTATGTTGCACACTTTGTTGTATTATTTTAAATAATGAAACTTGATTAATAGTTGTTATACTTGATTATACTCGTGAGTAAACTATTGTGAGTAATTGTATATGGATCAAATGGATCATAAGAGGGGTTATTGAATTAAAAAGATCGAGTTTTGAAGTGAACAAGGGTTTTTGATTTTCGGGTCTGTGATGCACACAGCCGAATTTGGTTTTGTGTTGTTTTGTGAAGTTTTGAGAAGTTTTTCAATCGGATATGATTGGTTTTAGTACTAAGATTAAACCTAGACACTTCGTTATTTCCAATTGATGGATTTTTGATGTTTTCTTAATACACAAGCATGCACACATATACTTATATTTATATCCTATTTCATTGTTTTGAAGAAATTGAGTATTCTTGTGTTTTGTGGAGTTTTGATTTAATCTTGGTTATTTTAATACTGAAATAGTTCTAAACATCTTACTACTTTTATTGATGGAGTTTTGAAATTTAAACTGATGCTTAAGTCCGTATTTTGAATATATATGTATATATGTCGAATGATTTGAAAGTTTTTGTGAAAATTCCCATTTTGATATCTTGATGTGTTTTTGATTGTTTTAATAACTCCTATATATAATATATGATATGTTCAAGCATCTCAGGAAACTAGGTTTTGATTTTATAAAGTTTTAATTGATGTATCAGTAAAACATGCACATAACTTAAACTACAGTCTGTAGGTTCGACAGTCGACCGACCAATGTCGACAGTCGACTATCGATGTCCTGGCTGAAGCATTTTCTTGAGTTTCGGATTTTCTACTGGACAGTCGACTGGCTATCTTATGCAGTCGACTGTCACTGACTGTCACTGCTCTGATTGGTGTTTTCCTTGAGTTTTGGATTTTGCGCAGGACAGTCGACCGACTACCTTATGCAGTCAACTGACACTGCTCTGATTGATGTTTTCTTGAGTTTTGGATTTTACGCGGGACAGTCGACCGACTACCTTATGCAGTCGACTGCCACTGCTCTGACAAATGTTTTCTTGAGTTTTCCGTTGCTTCTTTTGAACGATTGTGCCTTCAATATTATATGGTTTAAATGATGTTTTTACTACAAATTACAGTATCTTACAGAGAATTGTATTTTATTTGTAATTGAGTTTTAAAAGTATTCTTATGATCTTATTTAAGTAAGTTATATGTGTTTGTTAACAAATTGATGGTTTGATGATATTCTATGAATTCAAAATATGGTTTTCCGTTATTTAATGGATTTAATCTTTTATTTGAATTCTGGAAATTTACGAACACATTAAATGAATTTGGTTTTTGTTGATTTAAGAAGTTTTCTTCGTATAAACATTTTGATGATGGATTTGTGAGTTTTATTGGAAGTTTCGTGTTGATATTCATTTTGTGAATATCTAGGAATTGAGTGGGAGTCCTGTGAACCGGCAGATGAGGTTTTGTTGATTTAGACCAGTTGGGTCTTAGGGTTGTTGTTGTGAAATTAAGTTCGGCAGGATACACTGACTTTAGAGATGAGAATTTTTGTGTTTTAATAAAAATCAACTTAAGAACAGGCAATAGTGGAGATGTGATGGAACTTGGAAAACGTAAATATATGCTCTTGGTCTGTTAGTCCAACGGATGCGTTCCAGGACTGTTTGTTGTTCTGTCTCGAGAGGACATTTGTATGTTCGCGTGTCGAGGGTCTGCAGGCCTATTCGTGGAGCATGCAGGGTGCATTCGCGTGTTGAGGGTCGGTGGGCCTATTCACGGGATGTACTCGGTGTATCTGTACGTCGAGGGCCTCATAAGCCTATTAGTGGGGTACACGGTTGGGAGGTGATTCTCTGTTTTTAGAGCTATTCTTACATGATACTTGCGCGTCGAGGGCTGTGATGCCTATTCGCGGAGTATTCTGAATTTTGTTTCCATCACCGTAGTAGGATTAGTTGCATAACGAGGGATTTAACCCTTTAAAGTGGAGAACGATAAGAGCTTGCACCGGACCTATGTATTGTGGGATGCGTAGAATTCGACAAGTATGCATTAGAGAGTCAACATATAGCATTGATGTTTTCTTGACTTGGTTTTATGCATGTGTGTTTTCTGTCTTCCTACACTTGACACTTAGTCTAGTTTCACTTGTTGTTTTCATGACCTACTATTTACTATCTTATATTCCTTGATGTTTTCATGTTTTATTTATTATTATTTCTTATTTCATTTATTCTTGCTGATAATACAGGTTGTTTATGACTTTATCCTTCATATTTTATTTATGTTGTTTTCTTTTTATGTCACTCACACCGTTATGGCTGACCCATGTAGTTTTGGGGGTTAGGGTTATCTCTAGCCTCATGTTTTACAGGTAGGTGCCTATAGCTTGAGATTTGGATACTTGTGCTAGAATGTTAATAGAGCTTATATAAAATTGTAAAAAAAAGTGTTGTAAAGAAAGTTTGTAATTCAAGGTGTTTTGTATTCCGGTGTGTTTTGTAAACAAGTGATGTAATAAAAGTTTGAAATAAAAATTATTTGTGTTTTTTGGCTATGTTTATTATTGCAATCGAAGTTGATACTGGGAATTGTGCCACGTATTTCTGAGATATCAAATTGGAAATTCGGGGCGCTACATATTTCTAGCTCATCCCTTTTGGTTCAGGACATTGAATTTGTCCTGGAATGTAATCAGATATTCTAGTTGTCGAACTCGCATTGGCTAACCTTCTCTATTCTTTCAAATGGGAGTTATCCAGAGGACTGTCGAAAGAGACATGGACATGGACGAAGCACCTGCTATTACAGTGTGCACAAAATCCCCTCTTCTCCTTGTAGCGATAACATACTAATGTTAAAAGGCTAAATTGATAGTCATCTGGGTTGTGAATTGTAAATGCCAACAGGATCAAGTATATCAACAATACCTAAAGTCTTTTTCTTCCTTTAATTTTTAAGTCTAGGCCATCTTAATAAATGAAGGTCTCTGATACTTTATGATTACATATCCACTAACATTCTTTTTTCTTTCATATGGCTTACATTTTGGCGGAAGTGAGATGGTAAACATTATGAATTAATTAATGGTATTTTATATACCAAAAACAAAACAAATTGTGGAACTTTATTATAAAGTAAGAAACATGTTTGCAAGTCCCCTTAAAATCTATCTCAGAAGTAATCAACTCAGAGCCACCAACTTCAGTTGATGTGATGTTCTCCAAAAAGGAAACAAAAGATCTCTTGATGTGTCTTTGGTGAGTTGAAACATTTCAATGGCATGAAATCTAAAGAGAACTTTTAACACTCCTCGACTAACTAACTACCGAAAGTTGTCATTCAATGAAGCTCTCTAGTGTAAGAGTACCCACCCATCTGACAGCTTGGCTCAGAAGCTTAAAATTTGAATTGGGGGATACACTCGCGGCTCTGCTGACCGAAAGCCTATCAACCTTTTGTACCCCCTTGGAGTTTTAGGCGCCATCGGTTTTAATACTCTCTCGCATTAGGGTGCTTGTCGACAATGGTTGACTGACTTAATTGTGTTTGATTTATGATGATGCCTGGTTTGAACTTTGCAATGTACTAACACACTCAAGTTAGTAATTAAAATGTGTAAGTACCTTATGGGTCTCAAAGCATAAGCATATTTGAGTCCATCATCATTCTATATATCATCCTAATTAGGGGCAATAATTGAAAGCATACATCTAATAACAACCGAGTAATATGGCAACATGGAAGTAAGGTGATGTGAGGGAAGCATTTCATCAAGCAATTGGCGTGCACTTATAAAACATTTCATGGATTTCGCTGCAGTAATGAGTATGTATAGAGGCATTCGAGTTACCTTGAATGAAATTCTGGGTCGATGAGAGCTCGCTGAATGGATTTGGGTTTCAGATCGGGGATGGGAAAAAGAGAAAGAGCGTCGGGAAGAGGAAGAGAAAGAGGAGAGTTAAAAAAAAATAATAATCAAACTTTACATATAGGCCCTTAAAATTTTTTATTTTACTATATATATATAGATTGAATTTTTTAAAAAATTTTGTTGCCCCATCAAAGGAGGGTTGCCCAAGCCCAGTGGCTTGCTGGGCTTACTCCTGGGCCGAGCCTGCTCATAGCATTATTTTTTTAAAAATTTCCCTACAAGGCTATTGATAAATATGTTAATTTCAAATAGGCCACCCACAAATAGGTACTTCAAATTACACCATTCACATTTTGAGATCAATGAGATGGCTCCAAAAAGATCACTAAGATTATTTAGTACTAAATGGGCTGAGAATATTCCGTTAACTCGAACAGAATGAAGGTAAATGACCAAATTAACCCCATTTTTTATAACTCAACCCTAGGAGAGCACATATCTTGATGCAGAAAGAATAATTTCCCCCCCACTAATTATCTTGAAGTATAGTTATAGTGAAGAGAGTTGAGGTGGCGAAGAGATGGGAAGGAAATGGTGTTAGATTTAGTTAAGATTTCGGGTTGGGTTTAGTTGGGGTTTCAGGTCATTAGATAGAATTCGGGTTTATTTAGGGATTCGAGAGACTGAGTTGGGATTTTGGGTTATGTGTAGGAGAAGAATAAAAAGGTTAGGGGGCGTAATTTGATAACTGTGGTTGAGAGTTGGCTATTGCTAAATCAACAAAAACTAAATGAATGGTGTATCTGGTAATAGGGCTGCAAACGAACTGAGCAATTCGCTAGCTACTCTGCTTGAGCTCGGTCATAGCTCGGTTCGTGTCGAGCTCGAGCTCAAAGGCGAACTGGATACGTAAACGAGTCGAGCTCGAGCTTGAAGGTACGTGGGTTTTAGACAAAAGTTCACAAGTATTCGGTTCGAACTCGGTCAAAGCTCAGTCAAAACTCGGCTCGTGTCGAGCTCGAGCATGAAAGTGAGCTTGATACATAAACGAGCTGAGCTCGAGCCTCAAGGTATTCGGCTCGACTCGGCTCGTTTGCAGCCCTATCTGGAAATAATAATTTTTTAGTAACCTTATTAGAATTTACAATTTTTGCGAATGGCCGACCTTTGTGGAAAAAAAAACTACTTCTTCAAAATCTATATATATAGATCTATACAATATATTATACTAAGACCACTTTTGTTTCAAATTTTTTTCTCTGTTTAAAAAAAAAAACAAAAAAGAGAGGAAACGTAGGAGGCAACCCCGTACTTTTTCTCCATCCAAAATTTGAACTCGAATCATAATATTGAGTAGATGTTATTAGATGATTTTCTACAAAAACTGTTTTGTTATTTTCTCATTAAAAAAAATTGTGGAATATATTGCACATGTTATACTAGTCCTTAGTTTATATATCTATATGCAATATATTATGCTGAGACCATTTTTATCTCATGATTTTTTCTCATTCCTCCATTTAAAAGAAAAAGGGAGAGTGAAAGTAGGAGGTCACTCAGGCCACCACTTAATTCTCTCTCTTCACTTTTAAAATTCTCTGAGAATTTCAAATTAAAATATATCCAAAATGTAAAATAAATAAAAAAAAATCTAAAAACACATTAAGTAGTTATTGACTAATTTTATTTAAAACTTATCTAAAACACATTTATGCAATTATTAAATAATTAACTTCTATACATCTATACAATATATTAAGATAAGACCACTGTAGTCGGATTTTTTAAAAAAAAAACTAAACCCACACACACTCTTCCAAATTTTCAATCGAAATTCAATCCTTTAATCAAACCTGAAAAATCGTATAATATGTTGGTATTTCTAATTTTTGTTAAATGATGTGCAATATATTGGAGAAGGTTATACTAGTCTATACAACATCTAATGTTAAAACCACTTTTGACTCAAAAGATTTTTCTCTTTTTTTCTTTTTAAAATAAAAAAAGAAGAGCAAATGTTGAAGACAACCTCCCACTCTTTCTCCATCCAAATTTTAAATTGAAATTGTATCTCTTAATCAAACCTCAAACATTGTGCACTGTTATAGATGTTATTAGATGAATTTTTTAAAAATAGTTTTCTTATTTTCTCATTTTATTTCCTCATTTAAAAAAAATTATGTGCAATTAATATTGCACAATATTATATTAGTAATATATTATGCTAAGATCACTTTTGGTCCAAAGATTTTTCCTTTTTTTTATTTTTAAAACAAAAAAATGAGATCAAATGTAGGGGGTAATCCTCCCACATTTTCGCCATCCAGATTTTGAACTGGTATCATATATATACCTTAATCAAACCTTAAAAATTGTGCAATGTTGTATAAATGTTATTAGATAAATTTTTCAAAAATAGTTTTAATTATTATTTTTTAAAAAATATGTGCAATATTACATAGGGTTATACTACATCTATATAATAAAACGCAAAGAAAGCTATCAAGTGGCTCTCCTTCAATCCCCCCAAAAATCAAAGGCCCAGATCTAACCTTACAAAACATATTTTCCCCCCAAAAGTTCCTCCCAAAACTCAAATTCAAATCTCCCACCCAAAACAACTCCTATATTTATTAAAAATTTTTTTTTTTCTCTCTCTCTCCCTCCCTCTTCTATTCAAAAAATTAAGAAAATAAAAATTTTAAAATATTAAAAAACTAAAAAAATTAAAAAATTAAAAACTTTAAAAATAATTCAAAAAAAAAAAAAATCAAAAAAATCATATAATATGTTTTTTGCTCTTTGGTTGCTACTTCAATTAATTTTCTGGACCTCCAAAACTATTTTATATGATCAAACAAGGTGCACCGTTCCGAAGACGTGCCGTAGGCACGTGTCAACGGGCAAACCTAGTATTATTATATTATATAAGTTTGTGCAGTATTGCACAAGGGTACACCAGTATGTATTTATTTAAAAAAGTGAATTTTTCTACAAATCTAGATTGCTTGAACTTAGTATTTTCTTCTTTAGAAATTAACCTTCTTTTTCCTTTTCTTTGTTTTTCACAGATGCAGTTATTGGGATGCTTGTTTATGAAATGCGTGTACTCCTTTTAAGAGTATTTTCACACACACACACAAACTGTCAGGTTTAAGTGGTTTATTCATGTAGCATACGGCACATATTCTTCTTCAATTTTCAAACTTTTGTTTGAATATATCAGAGGTTTGAAGTTTATATGAGAGTGGAATTAACTAATGGAAATCACGGTCCGAAAAGAAGGCTTCCGAACAAAATTTTTCTTGGTTGAAAATGCAATGTGGGTGCATCATAAGCTGTACATGAGTGTTCTTCAAAATTAAAGATGGGTTCATTTTTCTTTGTAAACATTACAGCTCAAGTTGCACCAGCTTTTGCTTATGTGCAAAACCAAAACCTCTACTAAAAGACCCAACTTTTTATTTATATAATTTCTTATAACTTTCTTTCCAATTTGCATAGCTGGTATGTCTATATACCAACTTACATAGAGGGTCCATGTCTTTGATGTATACACATTACAATCGATTGAACATGATTAATGCCTCTCTATTAAATTCTATATATTCAAAAAACCTAATTATCTTCGACAACATCAGACATCAACAGTCGAAGTTAGGATATACTTATAAATGTAAGAGTTAATCGGAGAGGATTAACTCAAGGAAAAGAAATCTGGATACATTAGAGCTCTTACAGTAATACGTACTAATACAAATTATACAATTGTTAGGGTAAGACAATCGTTGTGTTTGTTTCTCGGTTCTTCAATACTTAATTAAACATCATTATATTTGTTGGTGAGCAGGAAAATCAGCAGATGTATCGGGAAATTATTCTCCAGATCTCAATGCTCCCAATATCTATAAATATAATACACCCCAGTAATAGGAACATGAACATATGTTTTCTTGTAATCTCAATTTTCACTATTTTTATTTGGTTGTTTAAAAACAAATGTTCACAAGAATTGGGTATGATGATAATTTTTTTTGCTAATCCTCCTCAATTTTAGATAATCAAATGAACAAAACTCAAAACCCACATCAGCTTCAAGCAACTGGGCCAAATCAAAATCTATCCCTACAATAGCAAGCAAAACAGTCTCAGAGTCGCTTCCTCTCCTGACCATCAAGTCTTGGGCATTCTAATGCTCAACACATGACTAGACTCAATTTACTCTGGAATTACCGATTACAAGTTTTTGGGCCAAATGCAATTTCTTCGTGGGCTCTCTCTACTGCTTTTAATATTATGCTATGGGTAAACTTTACTAAACAATACCCCTGTTTCACCAATTTGAAGATAAATATACTTTTTTTTTTTTTTGGGTTCAGTGTACTCTACATGTAAATTTATTGCTATTCACTATTTCAGTACTAACGGCGTCAAATTTTAATTAGTTTGACTGTTTGACTGTTATACCCCTGCTTTGACCGATCTAAGTATTTCCTCTTTCTCCCTTATCGCTGAACCGTTTTTTTCATTTATCTAAATAATTAAAATATACTTACTCAAAACAACTCTTTACATTCTCACTAACTTATTTTCAATTTTTTTAATAAGAGAACGGATTAATAAACACATTTAATTATGAAAAATAATCTAATTAAACAATATAAGCAGTCAGTGGTATATTAGAAAAAAAGGCCAAAATATAACCAAAGAATGTCCCGGTATACCTGAAGAAATGGAGTAGACCGATCTGCCAAAAAAAAAAGAATGTAGTACACCGAACCGTAAAAATAAAGATATAGACGTAGTTATCTACAAATTGGTGAAAGAAGTGAAATTTACCCGTATCCAAGGCATTGAACTTCCTTTTCGGGCCTGACTTATTATTTTTTAATGGGCCGAGTATTTTGAGCCCAAATTCTTAATTAGTTTTTTTTTTTTAAGGAAAATTCTGAATTAGTTACACAAGGAGTCCTCATAAACCTAGGATCGTAAGTCTAAGCCTCTAAGGTATATATCCCGGATTTCCTAACAAATAGCAATATTCTTGATATTTATTTAGTAATTAACTTGCCGCTAAAAAGCAAACAACTAAACAACCCAGATTATTCCTTTTTACCCCACCGCCATGTATATGCCCTAGGTATCCCACCTGTGCTACGTGTGCGGTCACACAGGGCCCACGGTCACACAGGGCCTATTAATGAAGAGACCCGTGGGATATCATATATATAATTAATGCAAATTGTATTCCAACTTTAGCACAAAAGTCAATTTATTTGAGTGGTTAAGAGAGTAGACTTTAAATTGAATGGATGCAGGTTCAAACCTTGCTTATTGGCAATTTTTTTATATTATATATATTATATAAAGTTTTTAATGATTTCTATGTTTCTTTCATTAATTGATGAGATTATATGTATATTTAATTTTAGAAATTTTTTTTAATGATTTCTATGTTGCTCCTTTCATTAATTATTGAGATTAACTTAATATGTAAATTTTTTTTTTAATCGTGTATTTCATGCGTTGCAAGAATATGAAGATCCTTAACCACATTTATTGTATTTCGTCTTAATTGATGAAACAAATAATTCAAGATATCGATTAAGTCGTCTCAGGTATTGGAGCATCCAATAATATAAAATTTGAAAGATATTTTTTAGGATGACATTAAGGATCTTCATATTCTTGGCCCGTTATTGGCCCAGCCCAATAACAGGCTGACCCGGCCCCGACCCTCCTCAAAGACCGGTCCGGTCCGATCTGCAAGTTGCCCCATTCAAACCCACCCCGACTTGGCCCGCCAGCAGCCCGGCCCGGTTGGTCCGGACTCGACCCGCATGCCGACAGTTGAAGTTGGAGTTTTTGAATTTTTTCCCCGATTTGGCCATAAAGAAAGTGAGAGAGAGAGAGAATGAGCTTTGAACTTGAGTTCAATGATGGAGAAGAGGGGAGGAAATGAGGAATGATTTATTTTGAGCTTGCTTCCAACAAAGGTTTTTTTTTTTTTTTTTAATAGCTTTGAGCAACTGAGCTTGCCTCCAACTAGAGAGACAGAGAGAGGACAAGCATCTCGATCCTTCCACCTAGCTCCTAATTAATATGTTTGATGCACCGTTTTTTTTTTTGGAAATTTTTTTCCAAACTGTTCCACTTTTTGAAAGTTTTTTCCAAACTGTCCTACAATTTTTTTAATTCCCAAACTGTTTCACTCGGTTTTTGAAAAACCGAATTTAGTTAAAACCCACTCGGTTTTTCGAAGACCGAGTATTAGTCTTGAATTTTTCGAAGAGTAACACTCAGTTTTTGAGAAACCGAATGAGTTTTAACTAAACTCATTTTTTCGAAAACCGAGTATGTCGTTTTGGTAAATACTTTCGAAAGTGGGTCAGGTTGGTAAATACTTTCAAAAAGTTGGTCATTTTGGTAACCAGTTCTCCTTTACAACCATTACATAAAAGACATGAAATGGTGGATAGGATAACTAAATTATCGCTGTCAAACTAAATGGCCTGAAATTGTAGTGAGATGACTGAATTATGTAACTTCTTATCTGAGAGTAAAAGAAGCAGTCGGTTTATGATTGAAAGAGAAAACAGAAAATTAATACACGCAAAAGAATTATTATTATATATATATATATATATATATATATATATATATATATATATATATATAAGGGTTAGTTGTCCAATATATATCCATTTATCCATAATCAATTGCTCATTTACTAAATGAGCAAGTTGTTCATATTCCTTTTACCCACCCACCCACCCACCCACATATATATATATATATGGAAAAAGGAAAAAAGATGTATGACAAACTTGCTCATTTATATATATACTAGGTTTGCCCGTTGACACGTGCCTACGGCACGTCTTCTGAACGGTGCACCTTGTTTGATCATATAAAATAATTTTGGAGGTCCAACAAATTAATTGAAGTAACAAACATAGAGCAAAAAACATATTATATAATTTTTTTTTATTTTTTTGAATTATTTTTAAAGTTTTAAAGTTTTTATTTTTTAAAGTTTTTTAATATTTTAAAATTTTTAAAATTTTTATTTTCTTAATTTTTTGAATAGAAGGGGGGGGGGGGGGGGGGGGGGGGGGGGGGGGGGGGGAGAGAGAGAGAGAGAGAGAACAAATTAAATAAATATAGGAGTTGTTTTGGGTGAGAGATTTGAATTTGAGTTTTGGGGAAAACTTTTAGAGGGAAAATATGTTTTCTAAGGTTAGATCTGGGCCTTTGATTCTTAGGGGGATTAAAGGAGAGCCACTTGATAGCTTTCTTTGTGTTTTATTATATACTAGATTTGCTCGTGGGTACGTGCCTACGGCACGTCTTCGGAACGATACAAAACACGAAAAGCCATGTAAATAGTAAAAAAATAATTATGTAGCTCAAGTTTGAATAGTATGACAATAATTAGTTATAAATAAAAGTCTATATTGAAAAATAATTATAAATGGAGGTATAAAACCTAACTTCTTAGAACTTTAAGTGTGCAAAATAATGAAATTTAATTGTTGAAGAGATATCCGCTATTAAAAATTATGAAATTTTACAAAACCGAAATCTTAAAATCAAAATTTCTAAGTAAATAAATAAAGAATGGGAGAGAGCGATAGAGAGAGAGAGATAGAGAAAGAGAGAAATATGAAAAAGTAAAGAGATGAGAGAGATAGTAATAAAGTAATGAGTTTTTTAGGGGGGAAAATTTGATTTTGGGATTTAAAATTTTGGAGGGAAAATGAGTTTTGTGAGGTTTGATATGGGCCTTTAATTTTGGGGGGATTGATTGTGAGCCACTTGATAGCTTTCTTTGTAATTTATTATATAGATTATTATATAGATATATATATATTTATTCCAAATTGCATGATTACAGATTTACAGAGAAGACAACTGTTAGATGGCTTTACTGTTGCTTTCATGGAAGATAGCGTAATGGGGACAATTATCCTGATATGTACAACAATTATATACTTGCATAGTTACAAATATAAATGATCAGGACCACATGGAATATGTACTAGAAGTGGACCAAAAGTGCTGATCCTATGATTTTTAGTGCGTAATTAATAGGGACCTTATATATTTGAAATATTCATTATTTAATCAAGATAATTCAGTGAGGTAGGATCCTACAAATCAGTTAATATCTGGAAATTTTGAAGAGAATTTAAACAAGACAGTTGAATTGATAGTAGTAGAAGATTCAAATATTCTGAGGGAGTGTTTGGCCCAGCTTAAAATTAGCTTATCTTCTTCTTTAGAAGGAGAAGCTGTGCTAAACACATATTTTGAAAAGCCCAAAAAAGTAGAAGTAGCTTATTTTTTATTAAGAAAATGAGCTCCAAAAGAAGCACTCCAGATCTACTTCTGGCTTCTCCTTTTCTTCTTTTTCTACCCGTTCTCTTTTTTTTACCCAAAACCAAAGATCAAAAAAATTTTCCTGCCCCTTCCCCTTCCCCTTCCTCCATTCCCTCACCGAACAGTTGACTCCGCACTTCCTCGCCGCCCTTCCTTGACCGGGGTCGAACCACGCCGCCGTCGTCAAACCACACCGCCGTCGTCAAGGTATGGTTTCTCCGCCCCGCCTTTACTTGTTCGATTGGCGAACTTTTAGATCTGTTCCTTGAAATTGATTTATTTGAAACTTTTAGATCTGTTCCTTTGAGATCTGAGCTGTACTGAAATTGATTTATTTGGAACGATTTTATTTTCTAGCATGTCAAATGGTTGAAATCTTCTTGCTTCTGTGATTTCACCCTAGCAATCATTTGCACATGGGATATGAAGGAAACTTGTCTTCCTTCATTGTTTCTGATTCTACGTCAATTGAATGTTTTATGAAAGGTAATGATATTCAAATAATTATACTGTGATATAATGTGTACATGATTGTGTCAGTAGAGAAGATAAATGCAAGAAACCAATGCTAATTGCTGATTTTTTTCTCATCTTTTACTGGAAATTGTTATGATGAATAGATGATATCACTGGCATGCTGATAACTGAAGGCTATGTTTGGCTTACAAAATTACAAGTAACTACAGATCACACAAGTCAAAGAAACACACAAGTAGGAATCTAGAAACTCAATGAGATTGCAATATACCATATCCATCCATGATGTTGCTTTAGTGATTATATTTCACTGAAAAGTTAGTTGCAGACACTATTAGCACAAAAATATTATTATCTTACGCTATTGTTGAGATTTTTCTAATATATTGCAGTGAATGGCTAGCCTGAAAATAGCAAAATGGGATTCTAATAGCACAAAAATATTGCTCGACATTTGTATAGAAGAGATTCGTACAATTGGGAGACCAGGAATTGCATTTAAAAGTAAGAAATGGGAAGAAATACGTGATGAATTCAATAAACGTACTAGTAAAGAATATACACAAAAGCAATTGAAGAATAGAATGGATACTATGAGAGATAATTGGAGTACATGGAAACAATTGGTGGGTAAAGAGACAGGCTTGGGATGGAACCATCACACAGGAACGATTGAAGCTAATGCCACATGGTGGGAAGCTAAGATAAGAGTGAGTATTTGATGCTTTTTTATTTTTAAATCATTGAAAGATATTGGCAAAAAATGGATTGTCTAAATGTTATTTATTTTTTATGGTTATGTAGGATAATCCAAACTATAAGAAATTCCGATATCAAGGATTGGAATTTCTTGAGGAGTTGCGATTCATATTTGGGGAGTCGGTAGCAACAAGTGAAGTTGCATGGACACCAGCTATAGGTGTGCCAACTGAAAATATTGATTTAGAGGTGCCAATTGAAGATGAAGTTAATGATATGGAAATCAATATTGATGAGGAAAGCCCCCAAGGAAACAAGAGAAGAAAGGTAACACAAGATGTAGCTGACAAAGTGGCAAAGGGTAAGTCCAAAGTAGGGACCGCAACGGCTATGCGAAAAATTTTCGAAAAGTTAGTTGAAGCTGCAGTGAGTAACAATAAAATTCAAAAAGAAGAGCTTGCAGCCACATCTCATTTCCATGGGCAGTACTCTATTCCCAATTGTGTTGAAGTGTTGAAAAGTCTGAAGGAAATGGGGCTTTTGAATGGTGGACAATTTTTATATGCTTTGAAATTGATTAAACTTAGTGAAAATAGAGCCATATTCATGTCTTTGAAAGAAGATACGGATGCTTTGGTGGAATGGCTTCTAGATGAGTATGGCAATTAGAAATTATGGGTATTGTGAACTTTGTAGTAATGATATTTAGTTGTTTTATGTTTGTTTTTCTTATGTTAAACATTATAGTTTATATAATGACATTTATGTTTATGTATTTGAATTATGTTTGAGACCAAATTATATTAGCCTTGCTTTTATATATTAGAATTGATAATCTTGTTGTAGTGCAATCTTATTGTAGTGCATTGAATTTATGTATTACAATTTTATGTTGATAAATTTGTCTTGTTGTTATAGCTATCCAAATAGCAATTCTTGTTTTTCCTCTTTGAGTTATAGCGTTTGTTGTTTTTAACGCCAAATTTTTTTTCTGCAGATGTCTTCTAATCTTATCAATGAACAATCAAGAAAAGTTAAAAAAAGGAGACGCGCAAACTCACAGTTTTATAACATAGTTAATGCTACAGCAACAATTGTATATGAATATCACATAAAATATTTGATGAAGCAAGGTAATAAATTTCTTTATTCTCATGGATGGAATTGGGTTCGACAAACTCTTAACACTCCTGGTGAAAGTTACAACATGTTTAGGATGGAATCTCATGCCATCTTGAAACTTGAAAAGTTATTGGTGAGTAAGGGATGGTTACATCCATCAAAAGAAATGACATCGTTGGAGGCACTTACTATGTTTCTTTGGGGTTGTGCACATAGTGAGACAAATCAAAATATATAAAATAAATTTGGAAAATCAGGAGAGACAGTAAGTAGGAAGTTTGGTGAAGTTCTTGATAGTTTATGTTTATTGGCAAAGGAAATTATAAGGCCTCTAGATTTTGACTTTGTTGAGGTGCCAAACAAAATTAAAGATGATAACAAATAATGGCCTTACTTTGAGGAATGCATTGGTGCTATAGATGGAACACATATACCTGCCATTGTTCCTACAAAGATTAGATACGTTATATTGGTAGAAAGGGATATCCAACACAAAATGTCATGCTAGTGTGCAACTTTGATATGTTATTCACATTTGTTGTTGTTGGTTGGCCTGGTACTGCACATGACACGCGCATTCTTTCATCAGTACTTGAAGAAATGAAACATGTGTTCCCTCACCCTCCTGAAGGTACTTAAAAATTTATATATATATATTTGTCATTAAAATATTATTTTTATTTTTATTTTTAATATAAGCTAATAATTAAATATTTTTTTTGTATAGGAAAATACTATCTAGTTGATGCTAGATATCCAAATATGAAAGGATATCTAGCACCATACAAGGGTGAAAGATATCACATTCCTGATTTCAGAGATGACATTCAAGCAGAAGGTTTACAAGAAGTATTCAACCATGCACATTCTTCATTACGAAATGTCATTGAAAGGACAATTGGAGTTTGGAAGAAAAGATGGCATATATTATGTGATATGAGACCATATCCCTTGATATAACAACAAAAAATTATAGTTGCAACAACAGCACTTCATAACTTCATTAGATTATATGGTATCGAAGATGAGGAATTCAACAGGTGCGATGATCTTTCCGGATATATGGATGACTACGAAGGGGAAAGATACAATGACGTGGAAATGACTTCATATAATACTAGAAGAGCAGTAGATGGTGGTTACATGGATACAGTTCGCACTCAAATAGCAGTTGCATTGATGGAAAATAGAAATCGTTAATATCCTATTTTATGATATTGTAAACACTTTGTCATATTCATTGTCATTGAATAACCCATTTTGAATTGAATGATGCATTTTATAAAATATCGTAGCCCTTTAATCTTTTTATTTACGTACATTTCAAATGTGTG
This sequence comes from Hemerocallis citrina, assembly GCA_017893485.1. Taxonomy (NCBI): domain Eukaryota; kingdom Viridiplantae; phylum Streptophyta; class Magnoliopsida; order Asparagales; family Asphodelaceae; genus Hemerocallis; species Hemerocallis citrina. The sequence continues at coordinate 198,867,571 of CM030366.1, read as the reverse complement.
TGTGTGTGTGTGTGTGTGTGTGTATATATATATATATATATATATATATATATATATATATATATATATATATATATTTCATTTATTAGTAATATAAAGATTTTTTTTGTAATTTGATAACTTATTATTTATTCTTAAATAAAATCAAAAACTTAAATGAAGTATAAAAGTAGCTTACAATTGATATCTTATGCCAAACAACTTTTAGCTTAAAAGTAGCTTTAAAGTTAAAAAAAAGCTGACTATCCAAACAGCTTCAGCTTTTAATTTCAAAGCTCTACTTTCTAGTTTCTCCTTCTGAAGTAGCTTTAAAGCCTAAAAAAAGCTAGGCCAAACGCTATTCAATCATGGCTTACATCTGAACTTATTGAATAATTATATAACAAACTTAATTTCTGCCATAAATTTTATTGCTGAATATGTATGCAAGAAATTTGATTGCCTAAGATTCGCAGTCAGTCTATCACTTTGGAAAGTGTTGTAAATTTTTAGGTTTAGTAGGAAAGTAAATCAGTAGCGTCAGCAAGTTAGATATATAGTGAGTTTAGTCAGGCTGGCATGTAGTATTTGAATTTGTCTGATTACATCATGTATAAAGAACACACTGTATTTATTTAAAGAAATTGCATTATTTATTATCTATTAATGTTGAAGATAGCCTGAAGATTCTGGAATTAATGAAGTTTGAATTTGGATTAATGCCAATATTGCGACTGCACACCATTTCTTGATATGCTTGATTGTCTAGATAGAGAATCGAAGTGTCACTCATATGAAGGTGATATCGAATATATACAGAGAAGAAACATTCAAAATGTATTTATACATTTAGATATACAAGAAGAGTATGTATTTTAATTAGAAACAAAAGAGAGGAAAGAATATGAATCGTGTCGATGAAGCAATATTGAATGATAATCTAATTAGTGTATGACATAAATTAGTTACGAGACATGCACCCAATTGCCCCTCCTTGTTTAAAGGAGAACAGAAGGGGTCATCATGTCTATGTCACGTCCCTTAACAGAACATATTACCAAAATGATCCACTTTTTGAAAGTATTTACCACACTGACACACTTTCGAAAGTATTTACCAAAACGACCCACTTGGGTTTCGAAAAACCGAGTTTAGTTAAAACTCACCCGGTTTTTCGAAAACCGAGTGTTGCTCTTTGAAAAATCCAAGAGTTTTAACTAAATTTGGTTTTTCGAAAACCGAATGAAACAGTTTTGGAATTAAAAAAAAGTAGGGCAGTTTGAAAATTTTTTTTAAAAAGTGGGACAAATTGGGAAACAATATATATATATTTTTTTGGTGTGAATATTTTATCTCTCATTATTGTACTATTATATAGTACTATTACTGTACTACTACGCAACTTTGATAATGCTTGTTTCTCTGGCTTGTTTCAAAAATTATAGAGTACTAATTTATACTAGCTTGTTTCTCTAGCTTGTTTAAAAAATTATATAGTACTAATTTATACTAGCTTGTTTCTCTAGCTTGTTTCAAAAATTATAGAGTACTAATTTATACTAGCTTGTTTCTCTAGCTTGTTTAAAAAATTATAGAGTACTAATTTATACTAGCTTGTTTCTCTAGCTTGTTTCAAAAATTATAGAGTACTAATTTATACTAGCTTGTTTCTCTAGCTTGTTTCAAAAATTACTGTACTATTATACTAGCTTGTTTCTCTAATATTTTATCTCTCATTTCATTTGTTTGCTCTTCACTTCTTGTCTATAATGCAACTTTGATAATATTTCCCTCGCAATCGAAGAGCGTGCATAGATATGTAAAGAGAGAGAGGTTGGCTGATGAGTTGGCAGTATGTATGATTATTTATAGAAGATGGTCTTTATCTTTGCACTCTAATACTCTAATAACCCTTTAAACCCCCCCCCCCCCCCCCCCCCCCCCCCCCCCCCCCCCCCACACACACACACACAAATATTGAAAACCTGTCTAATCCGTGAACCCGCGTAGGCCCGACCTCCAAGCCAGGGGCCAAGGGCTAGGTCCGGGCTACCCCTTTCCCTCCCTAACCCGGCCTGCGAAACTCCTCAACCCGGCCCGCCAAAGCCCGGACCGGGTCAAACCCACGGGGTTTCGACTCGGCCCGGCCCGGTGGACCCGGATGCCACCCCTAGTATTTTTCAAATGAATTCATGTAAAATTTTTAATATAGAATGTACCATACTCATATTCATTAATTGAATTCGTATAATATTTATATGATATCAAAATCAAAATAAAGTAAAATTAGTATTAGAATATTTAAAGAAGACCATTTTTTTCAACACAAGGCCCTATAAATCTCAGGACCAGTCCTGCCACTATATATAGATAAAGGGGCGGACTTGAGCTTATTGGGGTCCAGAGGCGAACTCCCAAAATAGAACCCCCATACACATTGTGAGAAAAAATATCAAAAAATAAAAATAAAAATTCACATGTATAAAAAAAATCGTATACTATTCAAAGCAAAACAATATATTTTATTATTATAATAATGTATCACATAAAGTGACTTCTTCTCGTATTTCTTAAAGCAAAATCACTATTTTTTTATAAATAATTTTATTTATTTGTAGGGCCAGATTTTTCTACTATTTTATGTCGGTATAAACGCTCATGTTGGCATATTAAATGTACCTTGGCACTACAGTTCTGAAAAATCCGACGCATATATGTCCTTTGGGGAGGGGGGGGGGGGGGGGGGCTAAAAATGGAAAAAAATTGGGGACTTGTGGCGGCCGCCTCTCTTGCCTTTCCATAGGGCCGACCTTTTATACATACAGTAGACTCTCTTTCTCAATCAAGAAAATATCTATAACTTTATAATTTAAAAAAAAGTAGAAATGTGACTAAGAACATCCACAGTCATTTGCTATATATGCAATTTTCTCATAATTTGAGAAAGTGGGCTCTGCAGTCGTTTTTTGTTTTTCCATTTTATGGCAAATGAGTTACAGTACGTTCTCATATTTGAGAAACGAAATGGCGATTTTCATAATATAGGGGACGGAACATGTTGGTCCCTCCCGATTTTTTTTAAACGTATCAGACGACACATGTTGTTTCGTCTGTCCTTTTTTTTAATATAAAAATGATCAAACGGTACATGTTATACTGTCTGAACAAAAAAGAAATCGAAAAATCAACAAACGGGACATGTTGTCCCGTTTGAAGCCAAAATGGCTTGGACGAGACAACATATCTCGTCCAGCCATATTGGTGTAACTAGGTAGGTTGATTAATTAGGTTAATCTTAGGTTAGTTGATTAATTAGGTAGGTTACTATTTTCGCTGAATCTGGTGTGGGGGCAATAGACATAATTTGTAGGTTCGTAGAAACTCGAACAGGCTGAATCTTACTTCTTTTCTTGTGAACAAGTTGACTCCTTGGTGCTCCCGCGGACCTGCACAAACGTTCGAAACACCAGGATGGATCCCGGCGACGAACCCTCCGACGCTCTTTGTTAATACCAGAAAAAGTAAAGGGAAAGAGCTTTGAGTGCACAAAGAATGATCACCTATGACAGAGGAGGTAGGGGGCATTTATAGTCGCTATGGGGATCTGTTTTGGGATAAGAATGAATCCCTACTTTCCGGTGTGGCTGGATAGGGATGGTTAGAACCACCTCCTCAGGATAAGGAAGAGCCAGGATTTCCTCCTATACTGTTGAACTGGTCCTTAACGGGTTCTGATCCGCTCTCAGTCGAACAGATCCGTTCACGGGTTATCGGGTACAAGAGGAGGGACCTGGTTTCCATTTCAGACCCGTCTGTAGGTAAAATTACCATCTTGCCCCTGTAACTTTGAGATTCGTGCCTAATTTGAATAGTTCCGATTTAATCCTATTTTTAGCCATATCACAAGCCCCCACCCCCAAAGACTGGGTGTCACGATCTTTGGGGAGTAGTTTTGTTGTTTTAATGGCGTACAGGGCTTTGTCGGAATTCTCAAAGGGTGTTCGAATCTCATTTGAGAGGTGATGGTGCTCTTCTGAGTTGGTAGCATGCTCAAAGTTGCTTCTTGGCTCTTCTGGGTTTTTGGTAGTTTTTCTCGATTTTTTAATTATTTTTCGGATCATTTATTCAATTTTGCAAAACGATGATTTAATTTTCAGGAGCATTAATTAATTACTCTTACTAATAATTATTTACCCATGGGCTCAAAAAACATTTCCCGAAATTTATAATTATTTTTTAGAATTTTTAGTTAATTTTCCTGAATTTTTAGTCATTTTTTGCAATTTTTAAATAAATAATTCGAATTAATAATTAGAAAAAAAATAATTTTAATCACATATTTATGACGTGGCGCGATCCAGGCCATTGATCACACCTGGGCGCGAGTTTTGAGGTGATCGGACGGTGGATCTGAGGCGTAGCTATTTTTTTCCTACGTATGGAGGTTGGTGGCAAAAGCTCTCGGCGCCAATTACCGACCCTCTTAACTCCTTGGAGCACAGACACGATCTCGGCGGTGTCCGAAGTTTTGGAGGTTCGGAGAGTGTTGCCGAAGGCGAGAAGGACCTCGAGAAGGCGACACGTGTCCACCTAGCGTTGACTGGTCAACGCTTTTTCTCACACTTGGAGTTCGGTGGCAAGAGCTCTCGGATCATGGTGTCGAGGTCTGGGAGGCTGACACGTGTCCAAGTTGCGTTGACTAGTCAACACATTTTCTCACATTTGAAGTTCGGTGGCAAGAGCTCTCGGATCATAGTGCCGAGGTCAGGGAGGCTGACACGTGTCTAAGTTGCGTTGACTGGTCAACGCATTTTCTCACGTTTGAAGCTCAGTGGCAAGAGCTCTCGGATCATGGTGCCGAGGTTTGGGAGGCTGACACGTGTAGGAGTAGCATTGACTGGTCAACGCTTTTTCTCACGTTTGAAGCTCGGTGGCAAGAGCTCTCGGATCAGGGTGCCGAGGTCTGGGAGGCCGACATGTGTAGAAGTAGCGTTGACTGGTCAACGCTTTTTCTCGCATTTGAAGCTCGGTGGCAAGAGCTCTCGGATCATGGTACCGAGGTCTAGGAGGCTGACACATGCAAGAGTAGAGTTGACTGGTCAATGCTTTTTCTTACGTTTGGAGCTCGGTGGTAAGAGCTTTCGGACCATGGTGCCGAGGTCTGGGAGGCTGACACGTGTAGGAGTAGCATTGACTGGTTAATGCTTTTTCTCACGTTTGGAGCACGGTGGTAAGAGCTCGTGGATCATGGTGCCGAGGTCTGGCATGCTGACACGTGGAATGCTGACGATGGCAACCTGTCACAGGATTTTTGGACACTTGCACTCCCTTCATTTATTGTCGTCTTGCGATTAATGGGCCGGGCCGTTTGGCCTTTTGAGGCCCTTTAGTCTCGATTTTAGTGCCCCTCTCTATAAGACTCCAACTCCCCACTTCATTTGCTCACTTTTCTCATTTTAGCTCAAGTGATTCTTCTTCACCACAGGGAACTTCAGGCAAGATCTTGTCTCATTCCGGCGACAACTCCGACCGTGACTATCCCATCAAGGTAACAATAAATACTTAGTTTACTTTTTAAAGAATGTCCACCGTTCCGTCGAGGCAAGAGACCTTCCCCCCTCTCGCACAAGCATCTTCTAGTCAGGTCCCTCACATCGACAAGGGCAAAGCCATAGCAAGTTCGGCATCGGTAGTGGTGGAGACTAGGGTCGAGGTCGAACAGAGGATGAGGAAGTTTGGGAGGCTGCCTGGTGAGTTGATGGGGCTCCATAGGGTTCGGGAGATCCCGGAGGACCAGGCGAGCGACTTATCTATGGTCTGGGGCAGAGCTTCGAGGAGAACGAAGCTAGAGAAACCACGGAGGCGGACGAGATGACATCTATTCTGATTGAGGCTGATCTTGGGCTGATTCGGGATAGTTTTCAGATACCGAAGGAGTTTGATCTGCTGCTTCCTGGGTCCGGGGTGAGGGCGAACTCGCCGCTGCCAGAAGACATGTGCTTCTGGCCGGTCGATGCTTTCTTGGCTGGAATTCAGCTCCCCCTTCATCACTTCGTAGTCGAAGTGCTGAGGTGGTTTAGGATATGCCTCGTTCAGTTCATGCCGAACGTTTGGAGGCTAATTAACGGGTTCGTCCTCCATTGCCAAGCGGTGGGTTTCGAACCGAAGTTGAGCGTGCTTCGGACGGTGTATCGGGTTCACCAATTGCAGAAGTCATCCTACCGCTTCTATCTGGCTCTGAGGCACGGGGCGAGGCTCGTCAGCTGCCCCGACTCAATAAAGAAATGGAAGGAAAAGTTCTTCATCATTCGGAATCGAGGTCCGTAGGGGATTCCCATTACTTGGGTCGAGGCTATCATGAAGAGAGTCAAAGAGAGTTTGATCCTCAGCCCCAAAGAAGACGACATGGTCCGGACTCTTCTCGATCGTCCGAAGTTCGACTGGAAGGACCTGACCGAGGATCTGTTTTACAGGGGGGTCTTAGCCAAATAAACCCTAGTACGGCTCTCCTTTATATATATATATATATATATATATATATATATATATATATATATATATATATATATATATATATATATATATATATATATAGACCTAGGTCGACTCTCTTTGTTCTCGTAAGTTGTTTTGTTCGTATTCAACTTCTAATTCCTTTGTCTCGCAGGATCCATGGACTTCGACAACATCATGGCCGAACGTGGAATGCTGAGCAGTAAGGCTCCGAGGAAGAGGAAGAGGGCCGTCACCAAGGTAACTTTGCCCAAGTCGAAGATCCTCGGCACTGTTGTGGATTAGCCCCCGCAGCGGGCCGAGGTTACACAGAGGTCGGTGGCCCACGCACCTAGGGTCAGCTTCAACTGATACGGCAGTGTTCCCTCTGTCCGCTACATTAGGCTTAGAAGCCCCACCACTGACAGTCGATGTCGAGGTGCTCCTGACCGAGGAGCACAAGAAGATCTTCGTTCCGGACTGGCAAGTCTGCAAGCATGACGGATTTCTAGTTGACTCGTCGACCTGCATGCATGCAGTTCGGCACCTAGCTACCCCGAAGGAAAGGTCGGCTATGGATGCGCATAGCATCGGGGACAATGCGCTCGAGGTGGCTCGAGCAGCGATGTCGGTGAGTACTGATTCAGCCATTTTCTTTGCTTGAGTAGTTAGTTTCCTTTTAAGGTTTAACATATGTGCTCCAATTTTTCGTAGATGACTTGTCACTTCGGTCATCTCATGGAGAAGATGACCGAACAAGACAAAGAGATGAAGCAGGAGGTCGACTCGGGTGGAGAAAGCTTGGATCGCCAAAGAGCTCGAGCAGCTGAAGATAGAGGCCGAAAAGAAGTCTTCGAGGTTGGAGTACCTCGAGGTGGTGGCCGCAAAGCTCGAGGCGGACAACACCACATTTTTTCAGGCGGCCGAGCTGGCGGCGAAGGAGAAAGAGGATGCTGTGGCCGCGGCGATGATGACTACGGCGGTGAAGCAGACCGAGGAGCAAGCCATGGGGAAGGCGAAGGGTTTCCTCATCGCGAATATGGTGAAGGCTTATGCCCGCGCCATTGATCAAGTGAAAGAGGTGTATCTGGACGTGGATTGCATCGGATGGCGGCTCTTTTCGGACCCCATCCCCGGCTTCGACGACGCCTCGAAAGGGGAGGACGAAGATGAGGAGCTGGAGGCTCACGGCGAGGCCCACGAGGCCGAGGTCGACGAGACCGGGGCTGGCGTGCCTTCGGAGATCACGCCTCTGGCGATGGTGGTGCCAGGGACTTCTTCGGCTGTGGATCCTTCGACCGAGGTCAACCCTTGACCTGTTTGTTTTTTCTTTCCTATTTATGTACTGAAGCCAAACCGCGGACTGGCCACCGCTTGTATCTTTTGATTTTAATGAAAATTTTTTGAACAAGTGTTGGAGTTCGGAATTGTTTGAGTCTGCCCCACTCCTGAGTTGTCTTGTAGTCGACTTCTTTAGACTTAGCTTTGCATCGTAGTGCACATAGCCTTCGATAATTTGTTTTCTTTTCCGGACTTTTTTTTCCAGGTCACCGAAGCGCTGCCACTTGCTGAAGTGCCTCGGATGGCCGAAGTGGCACGTCTCAATGCTGGTCTAGGGGCAACGAGGTTGGAGCTCGCCAGGACCCAAGAGCGGCTTCGTGAAGTGGAGTGGGAGCTTCGAGGAGCGAAGTGTGAGCTGACTCGTTTGAGATCTACCTTAGCTCGCCGAGACATAGAGAGGAGGCGGCTAGAAAAGAGGATTAACGAGACGACCCCCGAAGGCGACGATATGGGCTCGTCGGCAGCTGCCAACCTTGGTTTAAGACTTAGGCGGCTTCGTCATTTGCTGACCAAGGTGACAGTGGAGAAGGACGATCTGAAGAAGGTAACTGTCGATAAGAGTATGGAGGTTGCCCACCTTCGGCAAACAATCACCGATGCTTCTCACGGTGCGGGCTCAATGCATGCTGCGTTTGAAGATAACGGTGACGGACGACTTGCTTAAAGTGCGAATTGTTGAGCTTGAGACGGAGATCGCTCATCTTCGACCGCAATCTGAGGGGAGTACTGTCAGAACTACTTCTTACACTCGAGAGAAGTATAATAGGGGGATATCGTTCTGCGAGCACGCGCTTTGCTCGTCCCCTATACGTCGAGACCCTGGAGATGCACAGAGTGGGGTGGCAGCTTCGTCGAGTGGATCCTCTGTTGGGGCCACCGTTAGATCAAGTGCAGACGATGCTTCTCAGCTCACCGGCCTAGGGACGTCTGTCGAAGTGGGGTGTCGGCAGCACAGCATTCGACGTCTGCGTGTGTCTCTTAACCGAAGTATCCTGCCCCTAGAAGGGGCTGAAGTGGCTTTCTCTGATCTTGTAATCTTGGCTTCACAAATTTTTTATCCCGATGTAAAGTTTAGTCGGTTATCTGTAATTAGACTTGTCTCTCAAACTTTAATGAAATAATACTTTTTTTGTGAACTTGTGTGTTTTACTGGTGTTCGTAATTGCCAAAAGTCGTGGGAGCAATTCTGAATGGTGAACCACTTCGTACTCGCTTACCAGCAAGTAGTTGAAGTGGAATCGAACCAAGTGTTGGACTCCGAACTTGTCATTTAGAGAGTATCAACGACTGTAGGAGCAATTTCGAATGGCGAACCACTTCGTACTCGCTTAGAAGCAAGTAGTTAAAGTGGAGTCGAACCAAGTGTTGGACTCCAAGCGTGTCGTTTAGAAATTATCAACAGCTATAGGAGCAGTTCCGAATGGTGATCCACTTCGTACTCGCTTAGGAGCAAGTAGTTGAAGCAGAGTCGAACCAAGTGTTGGACTCCGAGCTTGTTGTTTAGAGAGTATCAACGGCTGTAGGAGCAATTTCGAATGGCGAACCACTTCGTACTCGCTTAGAAGCAAGTAGTTGAAGCGGAGTTGAACCAAGTGTTGGACTCCAAGCGCGTTGTTTAGAAATTATCAATAGCTGTAGGAGCAATTTCGAATGGTGAACCGCTTCGTACTCGCTTAGGAGCAAGTAGTTGAAGCGGAGTCGAACCAAGTGTTGAACTCCGAGTTTGTCTTTTTGAGAGTATCAACGGCTGTAGGAGCAATTTCGAATGGCAAACCACTTCGTACTCGCTTAGAAGCAAGTAGTTGAAGCGGAGTCGAACCAAGTGTTGGACTCCAAGCGTGTCGTTTAGAAATTATCAATAGCTGTAGAAGCAATTTCGAATGGTGAACCACTTCGTACTCGCTTAGGAGTAAGTAGTTGAAGCGGAGTCGAACCAAGTGTTGGACTCCGAGCGTGTCGTTTGAAGGCAAAAAACTAATTTTTTTTTAGGTACATGACTACTCAAAAATAGAGAACTTGTGGGGAAAGATTGCTTTTATTGAAAACACTTAGGCGGTAGCTTCTAAGTTGCAAGCCGCTTTTACACTTTAATAATGAAAATACAAGTAAGGACTTTAGACATGCTTTATGGAGCGCTCTTGGGGAAGTTGCTTCGAACGGTGTTTAGACACCCTCTTGGTACTTTATCAAGTGCTCCGCATTCCATGTCCTCAGTATTCTCCTGCCCCCCAGGTCTTCGAGTTGATACGCTCCTGGGCGAATAACTCTGGAGATTCTATACGGTCCCTTCCCAACTGCGTGGCAACTTTCTCTTTTTGCTTGGATTGGAGATCAAAAACTTTCGAAGCACAAGGTCTCTCTCTTTAAGGTTGGCTGGCAGTACCCTCTTGTTGTAAGACTGAGTGATCCTACGGCGGTAGGTCTCTTGTCGAATTTCAGCTCTCTTGCGAACCTCATCTATGAGGTCTAGGCAGTTGCAAAGCTGGTTCGCATTATGTGCTTCACTGTAGGCTATCAGTCGGGGTGAAGGCAAGCCCACTTCTAAGGGAATCAGAGCTTCGGAACCATGCGTGCGGTTGAAGGGGGACTCCCCTGCCGGAGTTCTTTTGGTGGTGCGATAGTTCCAAAGTACGTTGGGGAGCTGTTCAACCCACATCCCCTTAGTGGATTTATCGAGCCTCTTCTTCAGGCAAGAGAGGATTTGTCAATTTAAGTTCTCCGCTTGGCAGTTGGACTGAGGGTGGGTTATCGAGTAGAACCGTTGCTGGATGCCGAGGTCGGCGCAAAAGTTCCGAAAGGTTGCTTCCGCGAATTGAGTCCCGTTGTCAGTTACGAGGATGCGGGGTATCCCGAACCGGCAAACAATATTCTTCTAAAATAACTTATGGACCTTATGCTCGGTGATGGTCGAAAGAGGTTCAGCCTCGATCCACTTTGAGAAGTAGTCTATCGCTACGACCAAGAACTTCAACTGGCCCAGCGCCGGAGGGAAGGGTCCGAGCAAATCCATCCCCCACATTGCAAAGAGGATTGGACTCGCCAAGGAGGTGAGTTTTGCTTGAGGCAAGCGACGGATTGGGGCGAACTTCTGACAGGAGTCGCACTGGCAGACGTACTCCTCGGAGTCACTTTGTAGTATAGGCCAGAAGTAGCCGTAATTCAGGAGTTTACGGGCAAGGGATCTCGCTCCCAAGTGTGCACCGCACATACCGTCATGGGCCTCTTTTAGGGTGTAGAGCGCTTCCTCCGAGGAGAGGCACCTCAGATAGGGTCGCCCATCAATCTGAGTGTAAGAGCATTTGTACATGACTCCGTCAAGGAGTGTTTACCACTCAGCTCGAGTCTTGGTCCTCCTTGCCTCTTTCCAATCATCGGGAAGGACTCTGTCTCTGAGATACTCAAGGAGGGGCTTCATCCAGTTCTTCCCATATGTTAGGGGGTAGGCTTCCATCGGCTCCGGGCTATCTTCATCAATACTTGGTCTGAGGAGGACCTCTATCAAGACGGTCCGTTCTAGACCTTGGAGGGATGAGGAGGCGAGCTTAGAGAGAGCATCCGCCTGCGCGTTTTCCTCTAGAGGAACCTGCTGGAGTTGAACATCCTCGAATAAGGCTAGAAGCTCCCTAAACTTCGCCAAGTACTTGGCCATACTCTCGTCCCTTGCCGCCTCGTATTCCCTGGACACCTGGTTGACGACCAATGCGAGTCGCTGAAGACCCTTACGCGCTCGGCTCCTTCCTTGCGAGCCATACAGAGCCCCGCTATGAGGTCCTCGTACTCCGCTTCGTTGTTCGATGCAGGGAAGTTTAGGCAGAGGCAGTATTGGAGGATGAAGGCGTCTGGGCCGGTTAAGATGATGCCAGCCCCGCTTCCGTCAGCGCAAAATGATCCGTCTACATATATGGTCCAGACCAAGGGGTCGGCAGTCGATTCGCAGGGGTCGGGGATGGTGTTCTCCATATTGAATTCGGCCAGAGCTTGGGCCTTTATTGCTGTTCTATGCTGGTAGATGATATCATGTTGACTTAGCTCGATGGACCACTTCATAAGGTGCCCGGAGGTCTCGAGCTTGTGGAGAACTTGTTTGAGCAGCTGGTCAGTAAGGACGACCACCGAATGAGATTGGAAGTAGGGGCGGAGCTTTTGGGCCGCCATGACCAGGGTGAGAGTCATCTTCTCCAGCTTTGGGTAACGGAGTTCGGTATCCGGAGCACCTTACTCACATAATAGATGGGCCTCTGCGTCCTTTCCTCTTTCCTTACAAGGACCGCGCTGATCATCTGCCCCGAAGCTGCGAGATATAGGTAGAGGACCTCCCCAGGTGCTAGCTTGCTCAAGAGCGGGGGGTTAGCTAAATATTCCTTGAGCTTGTCGAAGGACCCCTGCTGTTTCTGTCCTCATTTGAAGCCTTTAGCCCCCCGAGGGCCTTGAAGAAGGGGAGGCACTTCTCCCCGAACTTGGAGAGGAATCGCCCAATCCCTGCGAGGTACCCAGTGAGCTTCTGTACCTCTTTAACACTGGAGGGGGAGCCATCTTAAGAATTTCCTGGAACTTTTCGGGGTTGGCCTTTATGCCCCTCTGGCTGACCATAAACCCCAAGAACTTGCCGGATGAGACTCCGGATGCACATTTGTTCGGATTCAGTCTCATATTGTGCCTCCTGAGCACCCCGAAGGCTTCTTGAAGGTCGAGAACATGCTCCTGCCCTCGGGTGCTCTTGATCAACATGTTGTCTACATAGACTTCCATGTTTCGGCCAATTTGGTCTTGGAAGACCCTATTCACAAGGCGCTGACATGTAGCTCCTGCATTTTTCAAGCCGAATGGCATAACTCGGTAGCAATAGAGGCCCTGATCCATCATAAACGAGGTCTTCGGGATGTCGGGAGGGAACATCCGGATTTGGTTGTACCCTGAGAAGGCATCAATAAAGTTGAGGAGCTCATGCCCGGAGGTCGCATCGATCAGGGCATCGATACTGGGAAGGGGAAAAGGGTCTTAGGGCATGCCTTATTGATGTTGGTGAAGTCGATGCATATCCTCCAGGTTCCGTTGGCCTTCTTGACCATCACCACATTGGACAGCCACTCGGGATAACTTACCTCCTGGATGAATCAGGCATTGAGGAGCTTCTCGACTTCCTCTTTGATTGCCTGTTGTCGCTCGGGAGCGAACTTGTGCCTCTTCTGTTGGACGGGCTTGACCCCAGGGGCGACGCTCAGACGGTGCATTAAGAGCTCCTCCAAGATCCCGGGTATGTCTGCCGCGGTCCAAGCGAAGAGGTTGCGTTTCTCCCGTATGCACTGGGAGATATCTTGTTTAATGGATGGGGAGAGAGCCTTGCTGATGCAGAACATCTTAGTGGCGTCTTCTTCGGAGAAGGCCACTTCCTCCAGTTTGTCCACTGGCTCGGAGATAGTTTGACTGCCTTCTTGGGGAGGTTCGAGTGCTTCCAGGGAGAGAACTGGACCCCCCATCGAGGTCATGTAGAACTTCCGAGCCGCTTCTTGGCTTCCCCTCACTTCTCCCACTCCTGAGGGCGTAGGGAACTTCATCTTCATGTGGTAGGCCGAAGTGATAGCTTGAAGCACAGCCAAACCTGGTCGACCCAGGATAATATTATAGGCGGCCTTGACGTCCACCGCCATGAAGTCCATTGGCTCTGTACGAGCTACTCGGGCCTTTCCAGTAGTTACGTCGAGGGTTATAACTCTCTCGATCGTCATCGGGACCCCAATGAACCCGTGAAGAGTGTAGCCTGCGGGCTTGAGCCGGTCCCTCGACAGCTGAAGGCCCTTGAAGGCTTCTAAGAAAAGGATATTTACGGAGCTGCCGTTGTCCACCAAGACCCGACAAACGTCAAACTTTGCCATTCGGAGATTGATGAGGAGGGCATCATAGTGGGGTGTTCGGATGCCTCCAGGTCCCTATCGGAGAACGTGACTAGGACTCCCAGCCCCTTCGGAGGAGGATGGCTCTGGACAGCATTCACCTCCTGAACGAAGGCTTTTCGGGAGGAGTTAGAATCTCCCCCCATTGGGCCTCCATGTATCAGGTGTAGGACGGCCACCGCTTCTTCCTCTTGAGTCTCAATCTGTTACTCTGCTCGTCTGTTAGCCCCCCTGAGAGGCGGGGGCTGATCAGCCCTGTCCCTCCTGATGAAGAGAGCAAGCTGTCCTCTCTGGATGAGGGCTTCAATCTCGTCTTTAAGGGCCCGACACTCGTCTGTGTCGTGCCCATGATCCCGGTGGAAACGATACCACTTATTCCGGTCTCTCCTCTTTCTCGGAGTATTCATCTTAGGGGGAGGCGGTAGGAGACCCTCGTTCCTGATCTCCATCAGGATGGCAGATACACTCACGTTAAGCAGAGTGAATTTCTCAAAACGAGGGAAAGGGCGACGCTGACCCCCATTGTCTTTTTGGAGCTTCTTAGCTCCTTCTTCTTCTGTACCCTTCTGCTTATTCTCGGAAGACGACGCTTCTAAGGTGGGGCGGTGGAGAGCTTCTTCCGCTCGGATGTACTTCTCGCTCCGGAGTAGGAGCTCTGAGAAGTCCCGAGGGGGCTTCTTGGCGAGGGATGCCTTGAGATCTGCATTGAAGACGTTGGATTGGAAGGTGACCGTGGCCACCGAGGGTTCCAAGGAGGCTATGTATCTGGCCTCAGCAGTGAAACGCTTGACGTAGTCCCTCAATTGTTTGCCCTTCTTTTGATCGAGGAATAGTAGGGAGGCGCTCGTCTTCTCGGTGTGGCGACTGCTCACGAAATGCGTGAGGAAGAGACCGTCAAACTGGTCGAAGGAGAAGATAGATGCCGGTGCAAGTCGAGAATACCACTCCCGAGCCGACCCCTTGAGTGTGGTCGGGAAGGTCGTGCAGAGGAGGGCATCGGATACATGATGGATCCATTATGAGAGTTTTGAAATTCTCAATGTGATCTGCGGGGTCCGTCTCCCCGGTGTAAGTCTCGAAGTGTGGGGGCTTGAAGTTGTCTGGAACTGGGGCCTCCATGATGGTGCGGGAGAACGAGGGCCTGCTTGGGCGGAGGTCCCTCGCCCGTCGTTCTTCGTCTCGGTCGAGCTGGTCGAGGAGCCTCTCCATCTCTTGGAGACGGCAGTAGACCGAGTCCTCCCTCTGATCTTGCCTCGCTGAACCCCGAGACTCGTCTTCGTGTCGAAGAGGACTGGGGCTACGGCGGTAGCTTTGGGTTGGCTGAGGACTCAGGGAACGGCAGCGATAGCTCGGAGCCGGGCTAGGACTTGGGGAATGGCAATGATGGCACGGTGCCGGCCTAGGACTTTGGGAGCGGCAACGAGGATGAGGAGCCTGCTGAGGGCTAGGAGCCCTTTGGCCATTGTTGGGGGCGGCATTAAGCACCCGAAGGACGGCCTCCTGAAATTGCTGAAATTCTGCTCTTATGACGGGGGCCTCTTGCTCCTGATGGGGTCGAGCCGTAGGACGACCTGGCGGGGAGCAACTCCGTCTTGGGCAATGCTGGGGCGACTCTCTCCACCTCCGGGGAGAGTTGGACCCCCTACGGTCTTGTTTAAGTTCACTTTCAGACCTGACCATCCTTGGAAGCATGCCAAGACTGCCTTAAAGGCGACCGCTTCCTCCACAGTTGCACTTCCGAATAGGATAGTGTCGTCTGTATATTGTAGGATAGACATAGGTTCTGTGATTCCCTTAATCTTGATCCCTTTGATGGTGTCATTTTCCACAGCTCTTCTTATGGTGTCATTTCCGCTAGTCCGTCGGCCACTATTGCGAAGAGAAGGGACGACAGTGGATCCCCTTGTCGTAGTCCCCTCTTGCATCAGATCTCTTTCCCTAGCCATCCATTCACTAGAATGACGATTTACCACCTCGAATGCACTTATTCATCCATAATCTCCATTTTTGACCAAAACCTTTAAGCACTAGTGCCTCCTCCACACTATCCTAGGAAACTGAGTCGTATGCTTTCTGAAAGTCGAGGTTTAGGATGAAGCCGTCGACCTTTGCTCTGTAACCTCTGAAAACAATTTCCTGTGCCGCTGCTATACTGTCCATGATGTCCTTACCACTAATGAACCCACTTTGCGATTGAGCGATAACCTCATTAAGGTTTGGAGCTAATCTTTGTGCTAAGACCTTCGTTATTATTTTGAACGATCCGTTCAGCAAGCTTATTGGTCTGAGGTCCTCGTGGGAGATAACCTCGTTTTTCTTCTAAATGAGGATAATAGTTGCATAATTTAACCTATCCAAGTTAGCTACTCTGTCGTGTAGTTCATGGAAGATTTTTAAAAGGTCTTCTTTTATGATATGCCAGTAAATATTGTAGAAAAAAATTGGGAACCCATCTGGCCCTGGGGCTGTCCTGGCCAAGCTTCTTAATTGCATCTAACACCTCTGTTTCTGTGAATCTCGATTCGATACCATCACTCCCATCTATTCTGGAGGAACTCCACATATCCTGAGCCATCGCACATCTACTAGCTGTATCTCGTCCTAACAGGTCGTGAAAATGTGTGTCTAGATGCTCCTTGATCATGTCTTCGTTTTCCGTCCACATTCCATTTACAGTGATTCCCGTGATATGGTTCTGTCCTTTTCTGCCATTTGCGGCCTTGTGAAAAAATTTTGTGTTCGCATCTCCCTCTCTAAGCCACTGAACTCTCGCTCTCTGTTGCCATTATAATTCCTCCATCTTCCCTATATGTTGTAGATCGAGTCTTTTATTAGAGAGTTCATCTTTCTCCGAGTTCTGTAGGTCTCTATCCTCTTGTACACTTTCCAGCTGTGTAATTCTGCAGGCAAGCGACTCACGTCTAAGATGGATATCTCTCTTTTTTAGTCTGGCCCAATCTTTTAATCTCCTTCGCAGCCGCCTTGTCTTCTCTACCCAAATTCCCACTGCTGAACACTGGGCGGTGGTTGCATTCCACGATTTGGTGATAACTTGCCTAGTCTCCTCGCATACTGTCCATGCTTTCTCGAATTTGAAGCTGAAGTGTTTCTTTCTCTCTTTAAGCCCACAATCGATCACCAGAGGCAGATGGTCTGAAGTGTATCGTAGGGCGGACTTGACCTTTGCAAAGGGAAAAACATCCTCCCGTTCGTTCGACACTAGGACTCGATCTAACTTGGCCATTATGGGATTACGCTGCATTTTTGACCAAGTATATTTCCTGTCAGTCATCTCTAGTTCTAGTAATTCTAAATCTTCTATCGTCTTGTTGAAAGAGTCTTGATCATAGCTGCTGTGGCTCTTCCCTTTATGCTCATCCTGGAATCTAGTGATGTTAAAATCCCCTCCGATTACCCAAGCCCTATCCCATTTGTTCCTAATGAATCTTAATTCCGTCCACAACTCTTGACGCAATCTACTGTCGTATGGACCATACACACTAGTAACGGTCTGTGGCCAATCATCTCGTCGACGTCTAATTCTAATAGAAAATGTGAAGGCCCCAATATATTCGTCGACTATCTCGAAGGAAGAAGAGCTAGCTCCTACCGCTATGCCTCCTGAGAAACCCCTAGCTGGCTTAAATCGCCAGTGGAAGTCTGCCAACCCTCTGATTGAAGTGAAATCCTCCTCTATTGGAGTTTCTATTCTAGTTTCTTGAAACCCACAAATGTCAGGTCGACTCTTGGCTATAGTTACACCTATCGCTCTTTTTTTCAATTTTTGGTGCATCCCTCTAACGTTCCAAAATATGTATACCATAAAAACCCATATAAACACCTAAAGTTAGTGTGACCTCCTCCCCAAAGGACCTCGGGATTAGTTAATGTCTAGTTTGGTGTCCTCTCTAATGATAGCTAGGTTTGATAATTGTTCAGCCTTTGAGGAACCCATGGCTAGACCATACAAGCTAGCGAAGTAAATGAGTGAATCATCAGATAACGAATTAAGGACAGAACAATTAAGTCTAGAGGTACCTTCTCCTACCGCGATATCCTCTGATTGTTTGTTACCCCTATAAGTCCATCCCTCCTGCTCGTTGTTCTGGCTATCCATGCTGACCAACGGTCTTTTTCCTTTCCTCCGATATTCAGTGATCTTTTTAGTGGAAGAGCTCCCCACACCACCTCTAGCTTCCCTATCGTCGCACTCTGTTTCTGTAACTGAGATGAGACTATCCTCGCGAATTCCGTCTAACGCTCTGATAATCCACTCCCCCGGTTCCGGCTCTGAAGTAGGCAGGGCATTGAGCGAGTGTAGATGCTGAATATTCGGCGCAGTAGCTACTTGTAATGTAATAGGTGTGATAACACCTATCGGGCTCTCACCAATTGAGGGAATTAAAGCTTTCTGGCCCAAGGGCCCAGGCCCATGGATCGTCATTTCTTTGGACTGGATCAAGCACACACTGCTGCTTTAACCGATCTCTCTATCTCCTCGTTGGAGAACTTCATCCACTCTTCACTAATCAATCCCACGTCATGCCCTTGTTTGAGGATTCCTAGCTTCGTAGCTGTTTTGGGTAGTCCAATCCCTTCCTCTTTACACTTCCCATCACTTCTTCTTGTCCATTCGCCGCAGGGTGTCACATCAGCTGCAGTAGGACCATCACTTCCGCGTAGAGTCGACTTGAGTGAAGACAGGTGAGGGGATTCCACTGGGGCCCATTGCCAGTTGGCTTTGGTAGCATCTAACCGTTGTTGAGTATTATATGGTGGAGATTGCAGCATCTTAGCAGGATTAGAAATTTGAGTTTGGCGCTCTGAATCGTGTGGACCCGCTCTTTCGAACTCTCCTCTAACCGTTGGATGCCTTCGTAAGATCTCTCTCTCATCTATCGGCTCAGCTTCATCTTCTTCCTCTGGCAAAGCATCTGGACCTTTGAAATTTTTTTTCTCTCCAGTCGCTTGAACTGTAAACGAAACATTTTTTTGGACCTCGACGATTACTCGCACCTCGTAGATATATTTGTCGAATTCGACTAAGATCTTGGACGGGATATCGGACTTGTTTGCGACTCCTACCTTAATTCTTGCAAATTTTCTAGCTGAGTGGGTGATAGTCTGTCTGTCGATATCTATAAGCATGCCAAACTGTCGAACGACATTTTGAAACCCCGACCTAACCCAGCAATGGAATGGAAAATTATATAACCGTATCCACACCGGCGGTAGACTCTCCGCCTTCAAGGCCCCGAAGTCTCTTGACCAGCACTTGAATGTGACAAAGAACTCCAATCCCTGAGCATCTTTCCCCTCTAATCCCATTACTCTAATCGTCTCCTTAGCGAGATCGGCATCGCTATAGTGCGCATAGAAAGAGTTCGTGCCAATCTCTTGAATGACCCACGTTGGAGCCGGCGAGGTAACAAGCACTACAAGAAAAACCCTTTTTCGCAACAAGATTTTGGCAACGACTTTTTAGTCGTTGTGAAAATTAGTTACGGCAACGCAAAAGTCGTTGCTAAAAATAAAATAAAATTTTCCTCCTCCTAAATGCCTTGCGCGGGCCTTTGCAAATCCCCCCACCAGATTGTGTAAATTGGAAACGATAAATGTCGTTGCGTATATTTCCTTATATCTACTGCAACGACAGTATTGTTGCCAAAAATATAAAAAAATAAAAATAAATAACAATTTTAATAAACCTCTCTCTCTTTCCTTATATCTCCTTTTTAATAAACAATCTACTCTATCTCTCCTTTTGTTTTCTTTTTTGCCCAAACAGAAACCTTCCCTCCCCGGTCATCTTCGACTCCTCCCGGTGGCCCGGCCTCCTAGCCCTCCTCAACCGCCCAAACATAAACCTTCCCCCTCTCTTTCGCTCCCTGCTCTTCCACTTCACATCTCGTATGAGTGAACTTCACATCTGATAGTATGTACGTACCTTCTTCTTTTTTCTCCTTTTTTTGTCGCGATTTATAGATTGAGATTATTTTGTCTTGATGCTTTGGATTCTAGATTGATTGATTTCTAGGGTTTATGAGGCTCCCCCCCTTTTACTCGGCCCAATCGCAAGGTACGCTTCTGGATTTGCTTTCGGTGATTCTTTCCGGATTGGGAAAATTTGCAAGGGTTTCTGAATGCTGGGGTTTTCATTGGAGCTTGTGGATATGTGAATCTTATTATTAACTAATTTTTGAATGGATAAGCATTTATCAAATCGGATCTGTAGTGGATTTTATAATTGTTTGAAATGAATCTAGCTTTTTGGGATGTTGTTGATGGGAGTTTAATATAATTAATCATTCAGATAATTTTAAGCTCGTTGGAATGGAATCAATGCAGTTAGTCAACAATATTAGTCTTAAGCTTGTTTGTTTGTGGCGCAGATTTAATTGCAGATTAGAGGGCAAGGTAAAAATTAGTCAGGGTGTGTTGAATTTAACGAGGCAGATTATATTGAGTTGTACAAAATTTTGGTTCGAGTTCAAACATATTTTGAGTACATGATTATTTTGGTTTTGAGTTGTATATTAAGATTCTATCTTAATATACAATTTGTTTTTGATAACTTGAAGTATTACAGATTCTCATTTCCAATTTAGTAGAAGAGTACATCGTATGAAGAACAGATAATATATTGCAACATACATTGGTTAAACAATCAATTTCCTTACAATATATATCATCAAATATATTGTTCTTGATTATACGAAATACACTCTTTATGCCAAAGAATAACAACTTCTTAAATTATTATAGATATCAAACACACAACAGTTGAAGAACCTCACAACATTTTCCAAAGCTTGACACATAAAGAAGCAAACGCTGGTGAATCATGCTGCAAAAAAAGCAACTTATTATTTGTAACCACCAAAGGGACTGCATTCGAGAGACTTTTGAATTATTTTTTGGACTCGCAAATTTCTTTGAACCATTCAAGAGAAGCCTTAGGGTATCGTTTGAGTCCATCATTGAAGTCCACATAGGCCAACCCCATCCTTATAGTATAGCCATTTTCCCATTCAAAGCTATCTAGCAAGGACCATGCAATGAAACCTTTCACATTTGCTCCCGCCCTTGAGACAAATATGATCAATATTAGCATACTATAGGCATTGTTGTTGGATTAAAAAGAATACAATACTAAAAATTTGCAAACAACTTAGTTAATCAGTACATTCTTTTTTAAAACTCACAACATGGAGGTCATCCATGGCTTAGAAAATAGTAAAAAAATACTCTATATCTTTTGTGCTCTGTAATATTTGCAAGATTTATCTTCATGAAACTTTCCTAAGACTTGTTTATAGTATAGTTTTGAGAAATAAGAGCTGGTTTTTGAAACCAAAATATAAAAAATGTTTAAGAACATAAAAGAGAAATAAAATAAGTATATTAATTAGTATTTTCACCTGATGGCATCTCTGAGTTCTGTCAAATGAGATGCATAAAACTTAATTCTTGTCTGATCATTCAAACCATGATTTGTAAACCATGGTATACATAAAATGTTTGTAAACCATGATTTTATTTTTTTAAAATATAAGTTCCCCCCCCCCCCCCCCGGGATGTTTAACCGACATCGGGATTCTGGCTCAATTCAAACTACAATACATCAGTTCTCTCTTAGTTGCCCTCTCAGCGTTTTCATTTCATTATTTTCTTACCACACTTTATAGGTCTTCGATTAACTCGTACCTTTACTTATATTCATGTACTAGTCATTCTCATTTTCCTCTTTACTTTCTTAACTGTTATGTTACTCTTTACTATATTAAGTTCGCATAGCCAATTATATCTCAATCCCATGATTAGGGGTGAATAACTTACTAGGCTAAGAACAAATTCACTCTAGTCACCTCTTATTTCTGAATAAGCATGAGGTGGTATATGTTGATGCTTATGGCTTGAAGCCTATTCAAAAGTTTTCTTGTATTTTTTCTTGTATTGTTATTTGTACTTCATCATAGTGTATAGGATCAAGCTAATGTGAATTTTGATGTTTTGATTTTTCTTTAATTTTGGTGTAAGAAGGAATGAAAGATGTCAACCTTATGCTTTCTCAACCTGTTGCCGGTATTAATATAATCTGGCTAGTATTAGTATTTTAGTGTTACAAAGTAAGGGATTTGCCAAATATTATATTATAATCATATAATAATGACCTTTAAGTGATTGCAATCACCTGAGAATCTCTTCCATCTGCCAATTAAATTTAAACATATCCTTAAAATAAATTTGATAATTCAAGACCAGAAATCATTAGAGCGCCTTTAAAATTTTCAATTGCCATTGATTGATCTGCCATATAACAACAAAAAAGTTATGATAAATTCTAATGGAAATGTACAAAACAATTAGCCTTCTTGAATTGTTTGGTCTGAAAACTTAACCCAAGAATTTTTTACTAATTTACTGTTAAAAAATTATATTGTGTTAACAGTATGTCTGGTAACTCGTTGAATGTTATCTAGAAGTAATTCTGTACATCTTTTGAAATTTGTGTATAGGAAATTCATATGCATGTTGTTATTTTTAATTGAATTTAGTTCTGTGATGATTAGACTATGTACATTTAGTCATCTTATTATTTTTTTTAACTGTCAACTCACTGTTACGAAAAATATGGATCCTGCAGTCTGGAGACAAGGCTTATGTTCTGTGCTTTGTTGAGTTTAATGATTTCAAGTGTGCCCTGACTGCAATGGAAGCTCTTCAAGGTAGTGTATTTTCTGTGAAAAATTTATTAATTCTTCCTTTTCAAGCTTAATATTAATATGTGGAGGTTCCAGTTTGTTTCAACTTTTTTGATAGTCTACTTTCTGATTAGGTACATGCTGATGATAAGAACAATAACTAAACCTTTATTGCAATATGAGGTTCTGGTATTAGTTTTATGTGGATCAACACGACAACTGAATACATATTTTTTTATACATATATTTACATCTAAGAGTCCATCGTGCACAAATAAATTTTATACCTTTTCACATTAATTTCTGCCTATAATCTGAACGAGTGGCTAAGGAAATTTAAACCTTTTTACATCGTTGCTAAAATGAGTGTGTTTTTTATTTGTTATTTTTTTTAATTTCTTATTTTTTTTCCTGGGGAAAGCTTGTGGGGTTATGGGTATATACTATAATCCGGGTTTTTGACATGCATAAGCATGACACCTAAATCGATATAATTTCTTATCTTTTTCCAGGTTACAAGTTTGATGACAAGAAACCTGAAGCGCCCATCATGAGGATCCAGTTGGTGAATGTCGGTGAAGTTGTTTAACTATGTCTTTAGTATGTAGAATTGGGGTTGATATCTTCTGTTCTCAAGGTCTTTCTTTGCTGTGCCCTTTCAAGAAATCCCCAAAACTTAAAAAATTGCTCATGTAAAATTCTCATCCTCGCAGATATGGTATTGTACTTTTGTTGTTACAGTCATCTTTGAGTGTTAAATCTCTCAAGCCTGTTATCTTGATTGAGATTCATTGTGGAAACTCAGTATGTAGGCTCTCAGACTTGGTGAGATACTTGGAGGAAGCTAAATGTATATGCACATGCTATTTTGATTTATTAGAAAACATGGTTAAGCTTATTATGCACAATGGAAATGATTATGAGATACTTAGATATCTTTTTGAGAAATTGATGGTTGTAATATTTTGGGCATTGCCTCTTATATGACATAAATGTAATATGTTGAACAAGTTTAATATTATAGTTTTTGGAATGATGTTGGTTTTTAATATTTTTGAAGTGTATGCTAGTTTTAGGACAGGGCTGATGCAACGACAATATATAATTTGTCTCAAAAAGAATTAAACTTTCACAACGACAATTGGTAGCTTTAGCAACGACTATAGTTGTTACCAAAATACAAGTAATGCAAAGCAATAATAAAAATAATTGCAAAACAGTCGAGCTTTGTCAACGACAGTAGTCGTTGCCAAAATAGAAAGAATGTAAGGCAACGACAATAATTCATTGCGAAAAAAACATCTTTAGCAAGGACATGAGTCGTTGCCAAATATATGAAATATGTTTGGCAACGACAAAAGTTGTTGCGATTGATTTTATACCTTAGCACGGGTGAAATTAGGTATGACAACGACAAAATATATTGCTACGACAATGTCGTTGCGAAAAATCTATGTTTGGCAACGACAATGTCGTTGCGAAAAATCTATGTTTGGCAATGACAGAAAGTCGTAATCAAAATCTTTCGTGACGCCCGGACGCGCAACGACCTTGCAACGACAAACGAGTTTTAGCAACGACATTTGGCGTTGCGAAAAAATGTTTTTCTTGTAGTGAATTGGAGTAATTCTGAGACGTCTGTCGCTGTGGGGACTCCAGTTTGCGCTTTGATTAAGATCCCTCCACTAAATCGTCTTTCAAAATCAGCAATCAAAGGAGTAGGGGATATATTAGCTTGGATCACTCGCCTATCTCCGGCGACGCTCTCTTGGATTTTGCTCCCTTCCGATGCTGTTGGAATCGCCAACTTCGGAGCTTTAGAGTTGGGGGGTGAAGCTATGATCCGCTTGGGGCATGAGGTCGAAATGTGGCCGGTGCGTCTACATAAATAACAAAACCAATCTGATTGACACTTACTGATCGAGTGGCCGGGCTTAGCACACTTGTGACAAATTTTGCTTCCGACGAAGCGCGAATTATCCGACGAACTATGGCTCTTGTTGAACTGTCTGTTCTTTCTCCTCTTGACCAGAACCCATTCTCCTTCACCTTCATCTCTTGCTTGACGACGCTCTTCATCTGGACTTGGGGAGTGACGGCGCGTTCTATACAAATCGTCATCAGGGTTTTTGGCTAATGTGACTTCAGCATACGATCGGAGCTTGGTGTTACTCCCGTCGGTGGGAGGAAGTAAGTTGTCGCCCCTCATGGAGCTCTTCGTCTCCATCTTCCTCTCTTCAGCATCCCGACGCTGGGGTTGTCTCGAAGATCTACCTCTGACTTCGACAGCGCGCTCCCTTCTCCCTCTTGGAGAGAGGGACCTTCGGTACTCACGTGTTGAACTTCTACCTCGGCGCCAGCCTCCTTCACGATGATGCCCTTTGTCCTCTTCTCTGCCACGTTTGGCCATGGTTGGGGATGGGTAACGTCTGTGTTTGTTGTGGTAGGGATGGGAGGGGGAGGACAGTCTGTGGGAGTTGGGATGGTGTGGAGCTCTCATGGTTACTTCTTGCTTGTTTCCTTGCATATTTCCTTGTATTGACTTATATTGATGTTACTAATATGTAAGTATGGATGACCGATTTAATTTATATTTTATATATATATATATATATATATGACCAATTTAATTTATATCATTAAGCACAATAAGCTTTTGAGGAGACGCATTGAAGGTGGATATATATATATATATATATATATATATATATATATATATATATATATATGACCAATTTAATTTATATCATTAAGCACAATAAGGTTTTGAGGAGACACATTGAAGGTGGAGATGAGATCAAATGACCTCCTTTCCATCCCAAATGATATCTTATGGATATCATTTCTTTTAACCAAGTGAGGGGTCAGTTGTAAGAGCATCCACAGTCGTGATTGTGAAAAAATACATAAATGCATATTTAGATATAGCATTTGTAACGTTTGCCGCAGTCGTCGAATGATATTTTATAGCAATTTAATATAAAAAAATATCAGACGAATTTTGTAGATCCATCGTAGGTATTTAATTATTTTTTTAATGTTAGACGGAAGTTGAAGTTGCGCCGGAAGGAAAAAAACAAAAATTGAATGGAGGGACGGAACTAGTACTAGTTCCGTTCGACAAAAGCGGAATGGAGGGACGGAAGTTCAAGTTGCGTCCGAGGGGAGGCTTCTTTTTTGGGTTTTTTAATTACAAAAAATTAATTTTTTTCAGGGACGGAAGTTGAAGTTGCGTCTAAGTATTAAAATAATATTTTTTTTAGGGAAGCTCCGTCCTTTAAATTGTACATAATTCTTATATCTTCTCTCATTTATAACAATCTGCTGTTGCGTTTTCGGCATAAAAAAATACATAAATAGCAAACGATTACAGCGAGTGGATGCTCTAATACTGTAAAGGTACCTCTTTTATCAAACATATCATAATAACCCATCCATTCAAGTACTTATTATTAATATTTTGATACCTTACACACATGCATTCTCATTTCAGTTCGAAGTTCTTTACTAGAGAGTCCATTATTCCTACTGCATGCCCTTACTGGCAAACACACCAATATATTGAAGGACTGCCCAGAAATATATACCTTAAAAATATGCTCAATACTATGCCATAGAACACGGAATATTGCGTGAAATGGCTTTCAACCAAAGGACTGACTTCCTACGAGCTGTGATTCCTAATGCCTCAGTCATATCCAATTTCCCACCCTCAACACCACTTGGAATCTCCCAATCGAAGTAATACAACATTTGGGCCAACGGGAACTCCGCATTCGTTATCCCAGCCATTATCCCCGGGCACATCCTCCTCCCGGATCCAAATGGCAGCAGCTCATAGTTTGCCCCCTTGAAGTCAACTTCCTTCCCTTCAAATCTCTCAGGCCTGAACTCCTCGGCGTCTTCCGCCCAACATTTGGGATCTCTCCCGATCGCCCATACATTGACCAGCACACGGGTTTTCTCGGGGATTTTGTACCCGAGTAATTCACATGTCTTTTGGCACTCTCTGGGGAGAAGTAGTGGGAATGGAGGGTGAAGTCTGAGTGTTTCTATGACTACTTGATGTAGGTAGTTAAGGTCTGCATTGTGCATGCTTTCTTCAGAGATGCTGGTTTGTCCTTTAAAAGCCTCTCTGACTTCTGACTGCACCTTCTTCATCACTTTGGGATTGTTCAGAAGCTCTGTCATGGCCCATAGTATAATTGATGACGAGGTTTCAGTCCCGGCCGCAAACAGACCCTGAAAGGTTAGCAATTTTAATAACTCCACAATTTTTTTTTTCTTTCTTTCATTCTTTCACATAAAAAAATAAAATAAAAAATGAACTCCACGAAACTAACACTGGGAAAACATTACAGAATTTTTTTTTTATGCCACTTTTTGAAAATATTTGCACTTATAGTTATAAATGTATTTGCGTTTGTGGACTCAACAACTAAACTCTCTATTTCCAACGGTGAGTTTAGTTGTTTCATGCTCGCTGTTGGGACACGACGAGTTTAGTGCTAATTTTTTGAGAAACTCGTCGTTTCCAATGACATGTTCAGTTCAAATTTTCCAATGAAGACTCAATGTTCCCAAAGGCGAGGACATTTATACTAGACTCGCTGTTGGGAACAGCGAGTCTAGTTCAAAATTTTTAATGAAGACTCAATATTCCCAACGGCAAGGACATTTATATTAGACTCGTTGTTAGGAATGGCGAGTTTAGTTCAACAAAAGATTATATGGAGTTTTTTTTAAAAAAAATTTACTAAGTGC
Source organism: Hemerocallis citrina (assembly GCA_017893485.1). Taxonomy (NCBI): domain Eukaryota; kingdom Viridiplantae; phylum Streptophyta; class Magnoliopsida; order Asparagales; family Asphodelaceae; genus Hemerocallis; species Hemerocallis citrina. Next base: position 198,840,399 of record CM030366.1, on the reverse strand, counting down.
AACAGAATGTTTCACTCTCTGTCCATAAATATTCATATAAATATCATACAATCTAGTCCATTGATCACTCTACCGGGTGTGATACAATCTAGTCCATAGATCACTCTACCGGGTGTGGTAATTGTTAGAGTAACTACGAATTACACTACATAGATGCGTGGATATATAAATAATTGAAAATATTATCTTATATGTTTTGAATTAACGGGCTTGGACATAAGAATTCATATATAGATCCAATGAGAATGTTAGTGTACTTTTAGGATCCATGCCGATCCAATAAGCTGGCGCAAAAATTTGGATCGAAGTCGAATTAGGCTAATGGATAAAGTTCAATGAAGTAGAAACATATTGCGTACTTTTACCTCTTGTAAAATATAATTAAAGTTATTTTGATACAGAGTGGAGATAATTAGGTCAAGCTAGACCTTAAATAGCTAAAACAATCTTTTCTAGAGAGGTAAGAGATAATTAGATAAACTAAGTGAGTTGGAGCATATATAGATTCCTCTTCGACATCTAACTCTTTATGAAGAATCTTAAAATAAATAAATAAATAAATAAAGGTTAACATAATTGGAGTTAATTATAAATTACTCTCTTCTATACTTATTGAAGATAATTACCCTGTTTCTGAAGCAGTGCAGTATATATATGCATGCATGTGATTAATCATGTTACTTACTCCGACTAGGGCTTTGATAGACTCATCCGTTAGCTCAAACTGAAGACTCCTGTCCTCTTGAAATCGCAGTAGTGTATCCACCATATCTTCTGCTTCTTTAACTGACAATAATTCGCTTTCATTGCCTTGGGTTTTTGCTAATGATCTTCTCTCCTTATGTTGTTTCAAGATATTATCAAGAACTCGATCGGTCTTTCGATGAGACTTTTTCATCTTTGCCCTCAACCCCGTCACTATATTAATAACTCGTGAGATGGTTGGAAATAAATCAGCAAGATTGAACCCTCCCATTATTTCAAGCTGTTGATAAAGAGCCTCCAAGTAATCACCCTGCTCCTTACATCTATCCCCAAACATAGCCCTCGCAGTTATGTTATTCGCCAGCGCAGTAATCTTTTCACTCAAATTCACAGTTGAACCACTCAATGAAGACGCCGAAGAAATAGACATGATGACTTTACTAACCTCCTCCTCTCTAATAGACCGGAACGAATTCACACGCTTGATACTGAGTAGTTCTAACATACAGATCTTCCTAAGTTGCCTCCAGTAGTCTCCATAAGGAGCCATGGAGATGCTTTTCCCATTATAGGAATAGATTTTAAAGAAATCGTAGAGGGGGCGGTTGGCGAAGGCGATGTCGTGTGTCTTCAAGATTTCTCGGGCTGTCTCGGGAGAGGAGGCAACAAGGGTCGAAATCTCGCCAAGTTTCAAGTGGATGAGAGGGCCAAATTTGCGAGAGAGCTCGCGGAAACGGTGGTGGGGGGGCTCGGAGCCGAGTAGGTGGTGGAGGCTTCCTATGATAGGGAGTTGGCGCGGGCCTGGTGGAAGGTGAAGAGATGGATGGAGTTGAGAAGTGAGTTTTGATACGAGTTTTGTAAGGAGAAAGAGGAGGAGGAGGAGGAGGATGGTTAGGAAAAGGAAGAGCGATGAGTTGGAGATAATTGACAATTCCATTGTTAGGATGAGTTAGGATCGAGCTTTAGAGTTAGTGATCAGAGAGTTTATAGATATATAGAGAAGGCATAACGATAGGATGGATGGAAATAATTGAACGGGGTTGCACGTCAGCTAATTAAGAAGTTTAAATTGATTTGAGTATGTCAGATAAATTTTCTCTCTCTACGTGAATTCTTCTTTTCATTTCTACATTTCAAGGTATACATACATGATTTTGCAATGCTGTCATATAACAACAACACATTGCATGTGTTTCTATACGTACACAGGTGCAGTTTTGTTTTGATGCTCTTAACTGTAGCTAAATATCTTCATAGCCTCATAGTGGTTTGGATTTCTTGTCGGTTGAACTCCAGATGCTGTGAACTTAAAATTTCTACTTAGTGATTTGATATAATTTAAAGATGTAACCAGAGCTTAGATAATTAGCATGTTCATATTAGATTTAATTAGCATGTGTACTATTGTACTATACATATATTTTACCAAATGAAGACCAAATGGTTTTTTTTACATCTAAGTAAACTTGTTCTCTTCTATTTTAATTTCAGCCAACATATTATACACTGTCAACTATCTTCTTATGTTTTTTTTTGGATGTGAACGGATAGAGTCAAAAGACTCCAGCCACAAACTATCTTCTTATGTTACAACAAAGCTTCAAACTGAGCACGTGCGGTTGTAATTATTTGGATTTTCCCCCCAAATCGGTTCACTTTTTTAAACTAATTTTCAAAATAGATAACTTTTGAAACTAATTCCGAAGATAGACAACTCGCAGTTGGAAACTGTTATAAATTTTTCTAGTAAAAAAGTGTTAAATAGAGGCCGCAGTTTCCAACTGCGGCTTAATATTACAGAGGCCACAGTTGTGAACTGCGGCTTCGGTTATAATTTTTTTTTATTAAGAAAAAAGAAAAAATTTATAACAGAGGCCGTAGTTCCCAATTGCGGTCTCTCTTATTTTTAGGTCGCAGTTGGAAAGTGCGGGCTCTATTTAACACATTTTTACTTGAAAAAATTTGTCTAAATCTCAAAGTCACTTTATGCCAAATATGAAATGAACTAAGGCCGCAGTTGAGAATTGCGGTCTCGAAAAAATCCATTTTTGAAGAGGCCGCAGTAGGAAACTGCGGGCTCGTTTCCGTAGAGGCAGCAGTTCAGTACTGCGAGTGGTATATTTTTGAAATTAGTTTCAAAAGTAGGCTATTTTGGGAATTAGTTTCAGAAAATGGCTTAGTTCTTTTTGTGTTCTTTTTTTTGACGGGGAAAAGGTAGGTTAAGCCTACCTCACAAAATATATATTAAAAACTAAGAAGAAGTTTAAAGTACAAAAACAGATCAAGCTAGTTCAGTATGCAACCTGAACCCTTGATCATGATGCTATAAGATCCAAAACAAGAAGAGAAATAGCACTCGGGCTGCTGTCATGCAAGGCCCCAAAAAACAACCCATATAGAGTACAAAAGAAGCAAAATACGGTAAGAAGATCTTCCTGCTGATAAAGCTATCATGAGCAGCTCTCCTCCTCGCTCTCAGTCTGGCCACTACGGGCAAGGGCCTCGTGAAGTAGTAAATCTTGCAAGTTTGCTTCTTCCATTTCTTTCTCCATTGCCTTCTTCTTCTTGTCGCTGCCGATCCCATCTAACCATGATCGAAACCAGAAAATAGCATTAGAGATGATCCGATGGGTTGTAGGAGACTTGGCAGAAAATACACAATCATTCCTAGCTATCCAAATACTCCAGCATATTACGACAGTAAGAAGGCGCCAAGTGTGCCTTTGTGTCCGTGTGCTAAAACACCATGAGGTAAAACAGTCGTGCATGTCTGTGGGGATGGATTGTATGTGAAAGAGTGCAGTGAAGAACTTCTAGGTTTCAGATGCAACAGGGCAGATGAAGAAAATATGATAAACTGTTTCGACAGGGCACGCACAAGCTGTGCATGCGATGTCTCCCATCCAGCCTTTTGAACTCAGAAATTCCTTCGAATTGAGTCGTCCCCGACTCAGTTGCCAGAGAAAGATCTTGCACTTCAAGAGAGCCGCCGATGTCCATATCGCCTTGTAGAATGGAGATCTCATTCCTGAAAAGATGAAAAAGTTATAGGCTGATTTAACTGTGTAAGTCCCAGCTGTAGTAAGGCTCCATGTTAGCTTATCACAATCGTTTGAGGGCTGTCTATCTTTCAGGGTTAGGAGGAGATTATGCTTCTCTGCACGAATAAGTGGCGAAGCTATACAGTTTAGCCTAGGGTGCCATTCCCAAACCCCATTGACCCATGCTCCTTGTGAAAGGACCTCAGCTTGAAGGTTCCACGCTGCTGCTGCCAGTGAGGGATAGAGTGTGGTGATGCTGTGCCCATCAATCCATCTAGATTGCCAAAATTTGATGTTGTCTCCGTTACCAAGTTGCCAATGTACATTTATGAGGAATTGATCTCGGAGGTTGAAGATGCCTTTCCAAAACTGAGAAGCTAGTGGCGTGCAAATAAAATTATTCGCAGATCTTCTAAAGTATAGGCTGTGCAATATTTTGCTGATAAGGGAATCTGTGGCTAGAAGGTTCCACCACCACTTCATAAGCAGTGCCTCATTAAAAAATTGCAAGTCAACTACGCCAAGACCTCCTTGGTCCTTGGGTTGGCAGATGGTGCACCACTTTGCATAAGCAGTGCCCCTTGCATCTTTGTCAGCTCCACACCAAAAGAATCTGCTTCTAATTTGGTCTATGCATTTAATAACCCATAAAGGTAACTTGAAGAAGGATGCAAAGTAGACGGTGAGGGCACTCAGCACTGCATTGATGAGAATCAGCCTGCCACCTCTAGAGAGCATTTTGCCCTTCCAAACCGATAGTCTCCTTTCGATCTTGAGAATGAGCGGTTGCCAATGTTGCTTGCTCAATTTGCCTTTGGAGAGTGGCATTCCAAGATAAGTGATCGGGAGTTTATTCTCCTTGCATTCAAGGATAGTGGAGAAGGCACGTGCTTGGCCTAAGATCTTCCAAAATAAACAATGGAGGACTTATTGAAGTTTATAGCTAAGCCAGAGATGTTTGCAAACAGTTGCAGGGCTATTTTGAGATTCAGAATCTCTTGCACATTGCCTTTGCAGAAGATCAGGGTATCGTCTGCGAATTGGAGGACAGGGAGTTTAGAAAGTTGACCTCCGATAGGCAGTTGTGAGAATGTGCCATTCCTTCGGCCACAGTAGAGCATTTGTGCCAGGACATCAACTACCAAGATGAAAAGCATCGGCGAGAGAGGGTCACCTTGCTTGAGGCCTCTCTTGGAGTTGATTTGTCTGCCCTTCTCACCATTGATGATAACAAAGGACTTTGCTGTTGTGAGGATCATTTTAATCCATCTACACCAAGATGGTCCAAAGCCTCTAGCCTTAAGCAGTTGAAGAAGGAAGTCCCAGCTTACAGTGTCGAAGGCTTTGGTGAAGTCGATTTTGAAAAGGAGGGTGTCTGAGCTTCTTCTACTGCATAAATTAATGGTCTCATGTGCTACAAGGAAGCAGTCGACTGTTGATTTACCTTTGAGGAATGCACTCTGAGAGGATGAGACTAGTGAGTGAAGGATAGGGCAGAGTCTGTTGGCTAGGATCTTTGTGAAGATCTTAAGAGAGCAATTGAGCAGACTAATAGGTTTGTACTCAGTAACTAGGCTGGCTCCTTCGCACTTGGGAATAAGAATAATATTTGAGTAGTTCAGTCGCCCAATGTCTGTGTCTCCCCTAAAAACAGATTGCATCATATCCAGTAAGTCAGCCTTGATGGTGTCCCAGAATGTGTGATAGAAGTTCATTGAAAAGCCGTTGGGACCAGGGGCTTTGTCGCTACTCATGTCGAATACTGCCTTGCGGAGCTCCTCCATAGTGATGGGCTCTTCGAGGTGACTTAGGCTCATAGCATTTGGAGGGTAGAGGGATGGCCAGTCAATATTGAAGTCTGAGATAGAGGCAGTGCCACAAATGGCTTGAAAATGAGTTTCAAAAGCCGCATGAATAGTTGAGGGAATAGTTGTGATGTTGTTGTCAATATTGAGGCTGTGGATGAAGTTTCTCCTTCTTCTGCCGTTTGCAATAGAGTGAAAGAATTTTGAGTTTGCATCACCTTCTTTAATCCACTGCACGCGAGATCTCTGTCTCCAGTACACTGACTCTGCTTTGATTAAATTTTGAAGCTCAAGTTGAGTGGTTTTGAGAGAGGTAGGAGGGGTAGGCATTTGTTCAGCATCAATCTCAAGCTGAAGGAGGAGATCTTGGAGTTGCTTCTTGTGGGTGGGGATAATGCGAAAGGTTTCAATCTTCCATTTGCGGATTCACCTTCTGAGAAGACCTAGTTTGCAGGAGTGTCTACCGGGTTACCGTTGCAAGAGAACTGCTGCCACCATATACTTACTTCAGGAATGAAGGAGGGGTGAGTGAGCCATGCTTTCTCAAACTTGAAGTAATGACTCTGGCATTGAAGAACCTGAGTATCTAGCACGATGGGGCAGTGGTCTGATGAGTATCTAGGCAGGGAGAACTGAATGCAGTCCGGGAAACAAAGATCCCAAGTGGCGGAGATGAGAAATCTGTAGAGCCTGGCCATTGAGGGGGAGGCTCGAAGATTTGTCCATGTGAATTTCCTTCCGGAAAGTGGGAGATCAATAAGTGTAAGGTCTTGGATGAGTTCACGGAAAAATCTCATGTCTCTGGAGGATCCCTTCCCTCTTGACCTCTCTGAATCAGAGACAGTAACATTAAAATCCCCACAGAGTACCCAGACATCATGAAGGAGACTACGTCTCTGTTTGATCTCATGGAAGCAAAGCTCTCTATCATCTAGCTCAAAGGGGGCATAAACGGAAGTAGTTGACCATGCAACAGCAGAGCATCGGCTCTTGAAGGATGCTGAAATAGAAAAAATGTCGCAGGTAGAGTAGGTGCATTCTAGGACATTGTCATTCCACCCGAGTAATATACCACCGCAGCTGTTGAGGGAGTCTAACTGGATTCAATTAGTAATGATATTACCACCAATAGAGGAGAGTTTATTAGCTGTAGATTTGCTCAGTTTAGTCTCCTGCAAGCAGACAACGTAAGGGAAGCAGCTTCGAATCCCTTCCTTTATTAGTGAGCATTTACCAGGGTTGCCCAAACCTCTTATATTCCAACTAATAATCTTCATGACGAAAAATTGTATCAAAAAGAACCAAAAAACAAAAAAATATAGCCAGGAAGATTAGCACGCTTCCAAGGACAGGAAGAGACCAGCTAGTCAGAATGTCCTGGTTGATCAGTGTGATCAACGAGGGCCTTCTGAACGTTCTTGAAGGTGTGCACTGAGTGTGGCCCCTTAGCCTCCACTCCAATAGACTCGGCTACTTCTAAGATGTCCGCATTTGAAAGGAGAGCAAAAGGATTAAGATGTGCATTTGTAACAGAAGCAGTTGAAGATGCAGTACCTGAGGTCTCCTTCATGATTGTAGTGGAAAGGTGCTTCATGAATGGCCTTGCACTGTGGAGCTTGGAAACGAATCTGGCACGCTTCTGTCGCTTCGATGGCCCTGCCGAGAATCCTGGGGGGAGTGACATAGAAGAGTTGGTGGTTTTCTTCAGTGGCTTGCTGATGAGTGAGCGAGTGCGGAAGCTCGCCGCTCCCACTTTGCTGGTTCCTGCATTAAAAAATCCTTGCTCCTCTGCATTGAACTTGCTAAGCTCCTCTTGCATTGAATCTCGAAGAGCTCCTTCAATAGCTGGCTTGATCTTAGTGAACAGGGAGAGAGGGAGTGTGACCAGTCTCCCTTTCCAAAACATCTCTCGCACTTCTTCGCAAGATTCTTCTTCGGTGGAGATAGCTTGGTTATCGGGTGATTTGGTGGGGTACTTTGCAGAATCTTTGTTATTGCTTTCTGAGGATTCGGTGATTGGAATAATCCGTGGGGCAGCAAGGAGGGATTGTGGGATCTATGGGGGGACCTGTGCAGATTGTGGGGTCGGAATCTCAGGGATCTTTGCATGCATGCTGGGCTCTATCAAAGGAGGAATATTAGGAAATAATTCAAAATTACCCCCCTCAAGCGGAGAATCCGTTGTATCTTTCCCTCCCAAATCAGTGGGGTTCTGCTCAACTGTCTCCAGAATTTTCGCTGTGCCAGAAGGGCCCCCAACCTCTCCAGCCATGGTTCCCTTCGGTGCCTTGGGATGCCAGAATCTCGCATTTTCGGAGTCTCCGGCCAAATTTACCGTAGTGAAGAGTTGGACTTTGCCGCTTTGAACATCCTCGACTGCAATCGGATCTCCAAAAAGCAACACCGGCACCTCTAGGATATGTCTCTCAAGGCTCCAAGGTACCGTGTATCGGATGCAGAGGACTTTAGGGATGAGCGTGAGGTCAGCCACCTCTATGAGGACGAAGGCCTGATCTCTGGCTTTCACATCGAGCATTTCCCGACTGAGGGTAATCAGTTTTCCAAAGGGAGAGATGAGTTTTTCCAGTGATTCACGGTTCCAATAGTGGAACGGGAGAAGAGGAAGGTTAATCCAGATGAAAGAGGGCTTAGGTTGGAGCTTGGCTCCAAACTCCATAGACCATGGAGAGAAGGTAGCAGTGAAACCCGAAAAGCTGAAAATGCCTTCCGTAATGGCGCTTTCCGCCCCCGTAGCAGTGGGGAACTGAACGTGATAGACCCCGTCGCAGACCCTTTGCAGAGTCCACCATCTGCCGCTCCTTCCCCAGGCAAAGTTGAAAGCACTCTCCAGATCTTTGGTAAGGGGGATGCATCTAGGGTTAATGAGGTGGAGGAACGCACTGGCGTGGAGGGCCGGCAGTGCCTGTGCGATGGTGTTGTTGTGGGGAAGGTCGATCTCCAGGCTCTCCACCCTGTTGTTAACTGGGCAGTCCCGCACCTTGTGGCCGAACTTTTTACAGTTGAAGTAGTGGTAGCCGAGGATGCGGCATTCTTGGGTGCTGTGGTCTCCTCCGCTGCATTTGAAGCATCGCCTCTCCATCTTCTTAGATCGGTGGTTTTTGGGGGTAGGGTTTTTTTGGAAGAGAGTGTGGGTTTTTGGTGAAGGTTGGAAAGCAGGTCGAGGGTGGAGGGTAGTGGGATTAATGGGAGGGAAGTTGAAATGACGGTTTGGGGTTTTGGAGGTGACAGTAGGGAGGTGCGGAAATCGAAGGGGCATCTGGAGATTCCCATGATGACGAGGGGGAGGGGGTTGGCGAAGTACCTGTGCATATGATTTGCTCGGTTCCCTAGGGAAGAAGACATTCTCTCTCCTCACCCCTCTCTCCATCCTCTCGCTCTTGAAGAATTCTCTTTTTGTGTTCTTCATTAACAAACTTCTATGTTGTGTATCTTCCTCTCTTTTGTCTGGAGATTGGTCTTCTCTCTGATGTAGTTCTGATGTTGTTCTTGAACCTTTTTATGTTGGCTGTCTGACCTTTTTTTTGTGTGAATATATGGGCTAGAACCTGTGGATTCTATCCCTTTTATCAAAAAATAAAAATAAAAATGGCCTAGGTGGGAAAACAAATCCGAGGGTGTATGAGAATTAATTGGATTATATATCGATCTTAAGCGGTGATTCATATAACTCTAACTTATAAGTTAAGATTAGTTTAAGTCCAAGTGTCAATAAATTAGACAACCCAACGAGATAAGTACTTTAAAGGTATATCTTTTGCATTTGCAGTTCTACACAATATTATATTTTAAAAATGATAAAATTGATAGGGCCGCAGCTAATGAAGTTCAAGTTGAAACCCAATCTACAATGGTTTCTTATTTTTAATAGCATCAGACGAAACAAATTGCTTCGTCCCAAATTATATATATATATATATATCTCCCCCCCCCCCCCCCCAAAAAAAAAATAAAGAAATAATGAAATGTATCGGACGGGACGATCTCAAAAAATCGACAAACGGGTCCGTTTGAGAAGAAGATGTCACTTTCAACAAATTTTAACCCATTAATTAACACACTAATTACTTTTAGGAAGTATTTAATAAGGATTTAGTATTATTTTAATCAATAATTAATTAACTAATTACTATATAATAATTAATTACTATTCAATAAATAACTAACTAGTTTTTAATCAATAAATAAAAATTTAAAAAAATGCCTCTTGTATGGAACATGTTCCGTCCAATAAAAGAAAAGGTTCTTTCTCAAAATTTGAGAAACGAAACAGTGTAGCAATTTCTCATTTTGCCATTTTGCCAAAAAATAGAAACATCCATTGATGAATATAATAGTTCTTTTTGTATTGTATATGAATATACTCAATATCATAGATACACTAGTTACTACTGCATGTTTTAACTTTTACAACAACAACAACAAAGTTTTTTTCTCCAATTAAACTAATTGGGTTAGGCACATATTTTAAGTTTTATTTATAATAAAGAGCCAAAAACTAAAAACTTGTGACATGAAAGTGACAGATGAGCATCTTATTGAACTCTTCCATTCAAAATATTATTATTTATTTTTGGTTGAAAAAGGTGGAGTACAGCCACCCTGTTTCATTAATAAGGAGTTAATAAAACAAACTCAGAGTACTGAGTCAAGTATAAGAACCTACAATACAACAAAAGTATATAAATCTTCCATAAACATGGGGGGTGGGGCACAAGAAGGTACAAAACATACATGCATCCAAGCTAACATATAGTACATCGAAGCATCTACTCCCCCCAACAAAACCCTGGGGTGGTGGGGATCAATGACCAGTACATGTCTGACAGGCAGGGCACCTCCCTCAGTCTAGCGTCGGCCCCATCTCGACTTCATCATCATCATACTCCTCCACCTGGAAGACGCTCGCGATCCTCCCTCTAGGACCTGCTGCAGCAACATTTGCCCAACAATCAATAAGATGCATAATGTGAGTCAAATTACTAAAAATACTATTACATGTTCCACAGAAGTAATAATTATTCTTGTCTAGCCAAAGATCCCAGGTCGTAGCGGCGATAGCGATTAACCAAGCTTCTTTCATCGTTCGTCTCTCAGTAGTGAACTTTGGCCCTACCCACAGGTCCTCATACTAACTAGGGTACTCATTTGTCCCCAGGATGCTAAGTACCTCCACAAGGACTACTTTGCTCCTGGGACACTCTAGAAAAAGATGATCTCTAGTTTCAGGGACAACACTGCAGAACCCACAGGTAGAGTCCAAATTCGGTTGGCGTTTAGATTGATTCTCTCAATATTGCATCATTCAGCAACAGCCAAAGGAAAACTTTAACTATCAGTAGGGTTTTTGCCTTCCAAACCACGCCCGACCAACTCGGGCTACATCCCCTAAAGTGAATGCGGTTATAAAGGGAGCGAACAGTGAATGTGTCATTCTTTTCTAGTCCCCAAGATTTCCTATCGGGACCCTGTGAGCATATAATTCTTTTGCTGGCGATATAGGTTTGAAGTTCCATGAGCCTATGCTGGGATCCCGGGTCTAGGGGATGTTTAAAGGCCGATTTCCAGGAACTTCTTTTCTGGGCTGCGGCCACCGTACAGTTTGGTTGTGTTGCTTGGTCATACAAATCAGGAAACATGGCTCTAAGTGTGTCCTCACCACACTACTTATCCCACCAGAATCTGGTGAGTCTGTCATTCCCAATAGACGACGTCACACAGCTAATGAAGGGATCATAGGCCTTAGCGATACCTCTCCAGAATCAGGAAACGCGTGGGCCTACCCTGAAACCCAGATTTCTCATCCCATTCTCATGCAGATATGTCTGAACGAAATCCTGCCATCCTTCTCCACTAGGGTGGAAGACTTTCCACCAATATTTTTCTAAGAGAGCCAGATTCATGTCGCAGATCAATGATACCTAGTCCTCCGTGTATCTTTTTCATGCAAACTTTTTCCCATCTGATGAGGTGGTATCTGCTTCTATCAGGACTTGCCTCTTCCAAAGAAACTGTTCTCGAGTACGGTCAATTCTCTGGATAACCCAACGTGGCATTTCTAAAAGAGACAGATAATAGGTGGAAAGATTTGAGAGAACAGCATTGATAAGCGTGACTCTTCCTCCTAAGGATAAAGCTTTACCTTTCCATCCAGCCAGACAGTTTTCCACACGATCAATGATTGGTAACCAGTCCACCTTCTTTAGTTTTTCCGGTATCAGCGGTAACCCCAGGTTTTTAATGGGGAAACTCTCGATGAAGCAGTTGTTAATCGTGACATGCTCTTGTGTCTCCTCTGTAGTAAAGGCGATGGGGATAAGAGCACTTTTGTGGAAGTTGATCCTGAGTCCAGACCAAACTTCAAAATTATAAAGAATTCCTTTGAAAGCAGTAGTTTCTCCGAGATTGCCATTTTCAAATAAGAGAGTATCATCTCCATATTGGAGGATAGAGCAACCTTGGCGAGACTCCACTGGCAACCGGTGAGATCCAGCCGGCCCTACTGCAGTTAGCCATCATGGAAAGAAAAATTTCTGCTACAAAGGTCAAGAGGAGGGGGGGAGAGGATCTCCTTGTCTAAGGACCCGTTTACACGAAAAAGGATGACCCAAAACCCCATTCACTAAAATAGCAGTTTTGCTGGTGGTGAGACGTGTAGATCCATTTGATCCATATAACCCCAAATCCTCGACCAGTCAGCGCTTCCAGAAGACATTCCCATTCAACCGAGAAATCAGCTTTCTCAAAGTCCAATTTCAGGAGAAAACTTTTAGCATTTGCCGTGTGGTAGTGATGGATAGTTTCTTCAGTCGTGGTCATACTGTCCTGAATATACCGTCCTTTAATAAACCTTGTTTTATCATTACTAATGAGTCCGTCCATCACATTTCCCAACCTATTAGTCAGGATCTTGGTGATGATCTTAACTGAGCAGTTAAGGAGACTAATAGGGCGAAAATCTCCCACCCGCAGGTAGTCTTCTTTCTTAGGAATCAACACCACCTCAACAAAATTAAGTCTACCTAATTTAAGCTTATGTTCATATAGATCAACAAATAGCTTAATCAGATCGTCCTTGATTTCCTCCCAGAACACCTGGTAGAAAAAAACTGGGAAACCATCTGGACCTGGGGCTTTATCCTTTCTGAGTTGCTGTACTGTCTCCTGAATTTTCTTTTTCGTAAAAGGAGCTTCAAGGGGTTGACTTCTTGCTCCTCCCCTCTTAGCGTCTCATCCCTATCATGTAGGGTTTGACTTCCATTTTGAGCTTTCTGAATGGCGTAGTTTCCAATGGAGGGTACTGGGTCTGTACAACATTACATTTGTGGCTCTGGTTGTAGTTCCACCATGTGCATGCCCGCCTGACCATTGGGTTTTTTGGTCAAGCCTCGCTCTTCGTCTCCGATGAGCGGCAGGCCTTGGTGCGCCTCCTTCCCCCTTGTAGTTTTAATGAGTTCACGGTACGCTCGCTCAATTTCGTGGGCCCCATCCAAGGTGAGGTCCCACTCCAGTGAGACCACATGCCTGTAGGAGCGCCCATCTTTGAGTGTGCGCAGGGGGGGGGGTGTAACGCCCGAATTCCAAATAAGACAGAATTCGAAAATTCATAGGATCTATACTTCACTTCGTACAATTTTATAAGGAAATTAAAATTTTTCAACAACATCAGAGTTCTTTACATTTTGTTTACACAGCGGAAGAATAAAAGAGATACAACATTGAAAATAAAATAAAACTTATACAACTTTATCAATGTAAATCATCAACTGCATCATAACATCTTTACTTCTTCATGGAAAAGTCCATTACCTGCATTTTAAGCTGTGGGCACGTCAGTCAATTACAACTGACGAAAATATTATACTCGGCCATTCTCGCTATGCCGTACATATAACGATCTCAATACTTAACAAGCCATAAGAATTGAATGAACAATAAAGTGTCAAAAGTGATTATTCTAAACATATAAGTGTATGCGATGCCTTAATGCCTAATGCACACACATTTTATACTAGAATGACACTAATGCATACTTGTTCGGATTCTATGCATCTCATACTACATAGGTCTGAGAGCAAGCACCTACGTACTCCATATTTAAGGATTCGATCTCCCGCCATGAAAACTACCCAGTAATAAGACAAGGTTTAGATCATTCCACGAATATGGATTCCAGCCCCGGAGTCCACCGCTGACTGTTATAACAGACTCCTCATCATGCGAATCATCCCGCAAGTGAGCCTCTAGCCTCGGTATACGTATATACATTGGAGTATTGCAAACTATCCGCCCGACTACTCATGATCCCGGAATCCACCGCTGACCAGTCATCATAATCCCGGATTTAAAAATAAAAGCCCATCTCCTACGGAGCAACCACAATCCCGGAATCCACCGCTGACTGGGTCTATAGCCTCGGAATCCACCGTCGACAATATAAAGCGCCCCACTTACGTTTGCCCAGGTTTACTACATCTTCACTTATGTGCCTAGTTCTTAAGTTCAAGACATGAATAAATTTCCAAACATAGAATTAGTTTTACCTCCTACCGGACTTAATCAACAAAATACGAGATAGCTCCATGGCCATATCTCAAAATATATCTCAACTCTTTCCAATTCAATAGTACCGTTACCCGATGTCTCACTAACTCTAAATCACAACTTTTTCATGTACAAGAATCCATGGGTACACATACCCTTCAATAAACATGCCTTAAACTTAGATTACTCATTCACAAATTATCAAAATCATGTCACTATTCATGATCGAGTTATTCATTCAAAATCTTTATAAGCAAAATAATTCTTTTCTAGTACACAATTTCATCACATGAAAATTTATCATTAATCCAAGCTCTTACGATGTCTCAATTCACTTCAAACATTTCTTAAACAAAATAAAAGTATAATCTCCTCAAAATCACTTCACAAATTAACACTTTGCTTTTCTTCACTACAATGTTCTATTCACAAAATTTCATTTTTTTTATACTTTGAAATATACAAAAAAAACTTTATAATTATCTCTTAATATTTTCCATTCCATTTTATATGAATAGTAGAATCTTTTCCCAATTTTATTCACACTAGAATTCTCTTGAAATTATTAAAAACACCCAAAAGAAAAAAAAGTGTGGCCTTCGGGTTTCGAACCCCTGACCAAGGTGCCAGCACCCAAAACCCACCACATTAACCCGTAAGTCCTTATGGACTCAGTGTTCTAAAACCCAGGGAAACTCCCTAAGTACAAAATTCTCGGGTTATGAATTAATTAGAACAAAACACAAAAATATTGTAGGCCACAGGTTTCCAACCAGGCCGAACATGGAGACAGCGCAACGCCAGACCACTAGGCCAAGTGTGCCCAATATTGTGAAATCCATCTACCTAAATAAATAGATAAACTAGACACAAATTAAAACCTCGCAAGTGTACGAATCGTTTATAGAAGCGTAGTGAAAAGCAAGGGTCGATCCCACAGAGATTGTAGAAATTAACTTACTAACCAATAAAAAGAAATAAGAATCTTGAAGTGTTGTTCTAAAAGAAATGAAAAGATTAAAAACTATATCAAGAAGTGCTGAATCACAAATATCTATTAAGTAGTTGGGTTTTTGATCTCCACCAATAGTCAATAATGCTAAGTCACCTTCTGTACTACTCTAATTACTCATGTTTGTTCCTTTAAGGGCATGGTATCTACTCCTTAAAGTTATTATTTCCCTAAGCCAAGAATTAGGCATGGTATCTACTATAATTCATTTCTTTCCTTAAGTATTTAGCATGGTATCTACTAAGTTGCACTTAAGGAAAACATAGGAACAATGGAAACGAACAAACACTTGAAGTTCTAGAAATTGGTATCAGATCTAGATCCTTCAAGTTGATTAAACCAGGAATTCCTAAAGATTCCTATGTTACAAACTATGGGCATGAGATACGGGTCGTCTCTATACTCATATAACAGATTTAGTTTTATAATACACAAACTTGATAATCTCAGGTTCTGTATGGCAGTCGACTTGCTGTCACTCTCAGTCGACTACTCTTAGAACTTCTGAACAAGTTTGATTATTATAAATCTATACCAATTCAATCAGGTTCAATCAATAAGTAAAAGAGAAGGATTCAGAAGAATTTAGCATTACATGACTACGGTTTCAATCTACCCAACTATGAAATTAGTTCCACATAATAAGACTTTTATTGACCAACAGTTTCGAATACATGATTAACATAAAAGAACTAGAAAGAGAAGAAATAAACTGATGATGTCCGGCCAGATAGGTCGACTGGCTGTCACACAGTCGACTTGTCTCGTTCCCTTCTAAGTACTTGATCTCCTCTCTCCTTCGGTTTCCAGAATAATGCCTCTTGGTTGATATTTATAGAACACGGGAAGAGAATTAGGGTTTGCACCTTTTGCAGAAAAGTCCTCTTCTTTCCTTTTATTTCTTTCCTTCTTTAATCTACGTTTTATTTCTTTCTCTTTTCTTCTTCTCTTCCTTTTCTGCTTTGATTTGGATTTAGATGAGGATGGATCTTTAATTATCTTATCTTTTCACTCCGCTGGATGCAGTCGACTGGTGTTGGATGTAAGTCGACTGTGCCGAGCCCCATCAATCTCTCTGTCCAGTCGCCTGTTGGTGGAATCAGTCGACCTATGCTTTGCAGTTTCTGTGTATCCTCCTCAAAATCCTGAATCTGCTTCGTTTTGCTGTTTTAGGCTGTTTCCTGTGGAAAAGAAAAAAATAAGAGTAAAATGCCACATATAAAGCATTTAAATGTCCAATTGCATTAAGATTATTGCTCCTAAATGTGAATATTATTGAGTTCATCAAATACCCCCAAACTTAGCTTTTGCTTGTCCTCAAGCAAAAAGTAAAATTATGAACAAGGGAAAAATACTAGTCTCAACCCACCACACCAAGAATTCTCATTATGCAAGCATCAAAATTGCAAATATAAACAATTGCAAATAAAGTAAAAACAAGCATACCCACTTTCTCCAGTGCATTTATTTAGTCATAATCCCCAAACTTAATCATATTCGTCATGCAATTATTTTAATTATAGTATGTAATAACTCCATCTGTGATTATCCCTTTTCACTACTACAAACCGAGTAGCAAACTAGAGTTTTTCTTTTTAATTTTTTTTTAATTTTTTTTTTTTTTTAGTCTTTTCTCTAAGTTGTTACTTGCCTTTTGACGCGAATGCAAAACATTTGTGATGAATTCACCCGGTTACTCAACAAGTCACAAACCTTAAAGTGCTTTGCATACTCATATTTCAAGTTGCCGTTTGACGTAAAAGTAAACATTTGTGATGAATACCCCTAGTTACTAAGCAACTCAAAATATTGGAGTAGATTGACTTTATTCATATATTTTTTTTTCGTTATCACTCTATTTACTTAAACTCAGTTTAGGACTAGATCAAAGGGAATAATCACCCGAAAAAGCATCACATTTGTTTTTATGTATAATCGCATGACCCATACAATTTTGTAAGGAATTATGAACTCAACAATCCTAAAGGAAATAAGTAAACTTACTCTTACTTTATAAGAAATTGTTTATCACAAAAAAAAATATTTCAATGCTTATCTAAATGAAAAACTCAAAAGTGTAATGGTGAGATTAATTTAAATCCTTTAAAAAAAATTTGTTTTTCTTTTCTAAAAATAAATCATTGTAAACCTTCCCCCCCAAACTTAAATATCACATTGTCCTCAATGGGAAAAGGAAAAGAAAAACAAAAAAAAATATGCGAAAGTTCAGAAATTCTCCCCTGATTCGTCTTGAAAATTCTGCATGCGCAGCGTTTGGTATTTTGGCAAAATCTGGAGCTGTAGATGTCCAACTGGGCTGAATTTTTTTTTGCTGGAAAGCTAAGAAGATAGGCTACAACTTCTCTTTGAGTCACTGTTCCAGATTCTAACTCTAAATTGCCCAAAAACAGTCGTCAATGCATGTGTTCAAAACAGCTCCGCCCTGGCGACTTCAGATTTTCTGCAATCCTACAAGATAAAATCCAAAAATTAAAATAAAATAAACTAAAAGATAAAACAAATCTAAATGCAATAAAAGACATGAAGAAAAAATGAATTAAGAGAGTGTAAGTACTCCCCTGAAAAATTGGGTTGCCTCCCAATAAGCGCTGTGTTTCCTATCTTCAGCTAGACTTGATGAGTTCATGCAATGTATTGAATGGTTTGAAGATTCACATCTTCCTCTTGCGGCTCTAGACTCATTTCAATGTACGGCTTCGCCCTATGCCCGTTCACCTTGAATGTTTGATTTTTCTCGTCGCTATGAACCTCCAATGCTCCATGTGGAAAGACTTT
Source organism: Hemerocallis citrina (assembly GCA_017893485.1). NCBI lineage: Eukaryota > Viridiplantae > Streptophyta > Magnoliopsida > Asparagales > Asphodelaceae > Hemerocallis > Hemerocallis citrina. Next base: position 198,822,478 of record CM030366.1, on the reverse strand, counting down.
TGTAACAATGTATGGGCCATACCATCGTGACATAAGCTTGCCTGGAAAGTCTTAATCTTGAGTTGTATATCAATACCTTCTGTCCTACATAAAACTCCTTCCTTGCTAGCTATTTATCATGGTATATCTTGGTCCTTTCTTTGTACAACTTTGCATTTTCATATGCATTGTGCCTCAACTCTTCAAGCTCGTTCAGTTGCAATCTTCTTTTGTCGCCTGCTTGTTTCATATCAAAATTGAACCTTTTAATGGCCCAATAGGCTTTGTGTTCCAATTCCACTGGCAGATGACAGGCTTTTCCAAAAACCAGACGGTATGGTGACATGCCGATGGGTGTCTTGTATGCTGTTCGGTAGGCCCATAATGCATCATTCAATTGTAGCGACCAATCCTTTCTCCTTGTATTTACTGTCTTTTCCAAAATGCTCTTGATCTCTCTGTTGCTAATCTCCACTTGCCCACTGGTTTGAGGATGATATGGAGTACCCACTCTATGTGTAATCCCATATTTCTTCATCAAAGAAGCAAATGGAAAATTATTGAAGTGGCTCCCTCCATCACTAATTATTGCTCGTGGTGTACCAAACCTGGTAAAGATGTTTTCCTGCAAAAACTTGACAACAACTTTGTGATTATTAGTTTTTGAAGGGACAGCCTCGACCCATTTAGACACATAATCCACACCCACAAGAACATATAAATAACCAAATGAGTTAGGAAAGGGACCCATGAAGTCGATTCCCCAAACATCAAAAAGCTCGATTACTTGAATGTTTTGCAGTGGCATTTGATTTCTAGAAGAGATGTTGCCTGTCCTTTGGCATTTGTCACAAGTCCTGCAAAAAGAAAAGGCATCTTTGAATACATTAGGCCAATAAAAACCAGATTGTAATACCTTAAGTGCTGTTCTTTTTGGTCCAAAATGTCCTCCACATGCATATTGGTGGCAATGTTGTAGAATACTCATTTGCTCTTCTTCTGCCACACATCTTCTTATAATTTGATCAGGGCTGAATTTGAACAAATAAGGATCGTCCCAGTAATAGTGCTTGCACATGGCCACCAATCTCTTTCTTTCTTGACTTGTCATACCTGGAGGGAAAACATGAGCAGTGAGATAATTTACAATATCTGCAAACCATGGAAGTTGTATATTTATTTCAAATAAATTTTCATCTGGGAAATTTTCATTCAGTGGGGGCACAATTCTTTCTTCATCATGTAGTAATCTGGACAAATGATCCGCCACAACATTGTCACTTCCTTTCTTGTCTCTAATCTCAAGGTCGAATTCTTGAAGCAACAGCACCCATCTGATCAACCTAGGCTTAGCATCCTTTTTAGCAAACAAATATCTCCAAGCAGCATGGTCAGTGAAAACAATGACTTTAGAACTAATCAAATATGATCTAAACTTCTCTACAGCAAAAATAACAGCTAACATTTCTTTTTCAGTAGTGGAATAATTAAGCTGTGCATCATTTAAAGTTCGAGAAGCATAGTAAATAGCATGGGGTACCTTATTTATTCTCTGACCCAAAACAGCTCCGAAAGCATAATCACTTGCATCATATATAAGCTCGAAAGGATGATTCCAATCTGGTGCCATGATGACAGGTGCAGAAATGAGAAGCTTTTTTAATGTAGTGAAAGCATTTGTGCACTCTTCTGTCCATGCAAACTCAACATCCTTAGCTAACAATTCACAATGGGGTCTGGAGATTTTGGAGAAATCTTTTATAAATCTTCTATAGAACCCTGCATGTCCAAGAAAACTCCTTATCCCCTTGACTGTAATGGGAGGGGGTAGCTTTGATATGATGTCAATTTTTGCCTTGTCCACCTCTATGCCTCTTTTTGACACCACATGTCCCAAGACAATACCTTGTTGTACCATAAAATGGTACTTTTCCCAATTCAGCACTAAATTGCATTCTTTACATCTCTTAAGCACAAGCTGCAAATGCTTAAGGCATTCATCAAAACAAGACCCAAAAACACTGAAATCATCCATAAATATCTCGATGAACCTTTCCACCATGTCTGAAAATATACTCATCATGCATCTCTGAAATGTAGCTGGTGCGTTGCACAATCGAAAGGGCATCCTCCTGTATGCAAAAGTACCAAAAGGACATATAAAAGTGGTTTTTTCTTGATCTTCTGGTGCAATAGCAATTTGATTATAGCCACTATAACCATCTAAAAAATAATAATGACTATATCCTGCTAATCTTTCTAACATTTGATCAATAAAAGGAAGAGGGAAGTGATCTTTCCTGGTTTCGTTGTTCAGTTTCCTGTAATCTATGCATACCCTCCATCCTGTGGTCATTCTTGTAGGGACAAGCTCATTCTCTTCATTCCTCACCACTGTGACTCCATTTTTCTTAGGCACTACATGTATATGACTCACTCATTTGCTATCTGAGATAGGGTAGATGATGCCAACATCTAGTAGCTTCAAGACCTCTGTTCTTACCACTTCCTTCATGTGTGGATTGAGTCTCCTCTGTGCTTCCCTGCTAGGTATTGCATTGTCTTCAAGAAGTATTTTATGCATGCATTTGGATGGACTTATTCCCTTGATGTCTGCAATGGTCCATCCTATTGCACCTTTGTGTTCCCGCAATACCCTCAGCAGCTTATCTTCTTCTTGTGCACTCAAGTTTGCAGCAACTATCACAGGTAACGTCTGGTTCTCGCCCAAATATGCATGCTTCAAATGTTCAGGCAGCGGCTTAAGCTCCACGTCTGGTGTCCTGGTAGCAGTCGACTTGCTCCATGCACCAGTCGACTGGTCTAAGGAAACACAGGAGTTATCAGACACAAGATTTTCAAATGCAGGTGCAAGCTTACCTGAATATGACTTTGGAGTTTCAAGGTGATGTACTGTTTCTGCAATCCTCCAGTCATCGCATTCCTGTTCAACATGAGATAATGTTAGAAATTGTGTAATTGCGGCTTGTAGTGGTTCAATGTTCTGTACCTGAAATGTTTGATCAACAATCTCCTGTACCACATCAATATTATAGCATTCATGATCATCATGTGGTAATTTTAGTGTATCAAACATTTTAAACTCAACCTTTTCTCCGTTTATCTTCATACTTATAGTACCCTTTTTAACACAAATTTTTATATCAGCTGTACTCATAAAGGGCCTACCTAGGATGATCGGTAAAGAAGATGGCATTGAAGAGTCCTCCATATCTAACACAACAAAATCTGCAGGCAAAATGAAATCGTTTACCTGAACTAGGACATCTTCCAAAATACCTCTAGGTCTCTTGATGCTGCGATCAGCCAACAGCAAAGTGATGGATGTTGGTTTGAGTTCCCCCAATCCTAACTTTTCGTAAACAGTGTATGGAAGAAGGTTTATGCTTGCCCCCAAGTCTAGCAGTGCCTTTTCAAAGAAGTGCTCACCAACCCTGCAAGGAATGGTAAAACTACCTGGGTCCTTCAGTTTAGGAGGTAATTTTCTTAACAAAACGACGCTTACTTCCTCTGTCAAAGCCACATCTTCCCTAACCTGAAATGTTCTTTTATGAGTACAACATTCTTTCAAAAATTTGGCATAAGAAGAAATTTGTTTAATAGCATCAAGTAGGGGGATATTAATTTCTACATTTTTGAGAGTTTCAAAGATATCAAATAAATGTTGTTCTTTCTTTTGCTTGACTAACCTTTGAGGGAATGGTGGCAACACTGTCCTTTCTTTTTCACTTACCTTGTTGGAACCCAAAACTTTTGATGGTTGTGTATCTGCTTCGTCTGCGTGTGTTCCAACCTTGCTGTCAATTGTCTTACCACTTCTCAGAGTTGTTACTGATTTGAGCTGCTCTTGGCCTCTAGGGTTTGGTATGGTTTGTGAAGGGAGTTCTCCTGCCTTTCTTTCACTTAACTCCTTCGCGATTTGCCCGATTTGAGTTTCCAATTTCTGAATTGCCTGCCCTTGTTGGTTGCTTGTTTGATGTTGTTGTTGGAGCAATTGAAGAACGGTGGATTCAAAATCCAACTTCTTCTGTTCTTGTACTGGCCGATCAAACCCATTTCCCATCTGGAAGTTCCGTGCATGTCCTTGCGAAGATTGAGTGCCTTGATTGTTGCTCCATGAGAAATTTGGATGGTTCCTCCATCCTGGGTTGTATGTATTCGAGAAGGGGTTGTTCTTTGGTGGAAACACTCCTTGTCCCACATAGTTTGCATGCTCCTGATCTGTGAAAGAAGACATGGGACACGTGTCAGTTGTATGATCAAAATTAGAACAAATTGCACAAATTTCTTTTGTTTGATTTTTTACACTGCCCATTGTCGTCATTGCATTAACAAGCATATCAATTTTTTTGTTCATATTTACCATTTCTAATTGTATGTTATGACTACCAGAAATTTCGTAAACTCCCTGTTTTTTAGAAATGCCTCTTCCCCTTGTTGAGAATTGCTGTGAGTTCTCGCTGAGTTCTTCAAATAATTCGATGGCCTCCTCACCGCTTTTCCTCATCAAGATCCCGTTGCAAGCTGAATCCACAATTGCCTTGTTAGTATCATTTAAACCCTCATAAAATGCTTGTACCTGATCATCCTTAGGCATGTTGTGCGTAGGACACTTGAGAAGCTTGTTTTTGAAGTCCTTCCATGTTTCGAAGAATAAATCTCCATCTTTTTGTTGGAAGAGTTGAATTTCCCTTTTTAGTTGTTTGGTTTTCTGGGCTGGAAAGAATTCTTTCAAGAATTTTATTGCCAATTGCTCCCATGAATTGATTGATACTGGTTCCAAGGAATTATACCACAATTTAGCATTAAGTTTTAAAGAAAATTGAAACAAGATTAACCTGATCTGTTCAGGGGTAAGCCCTTGAACGCTTTGTGTTCTGTAGAGATCGAAGAAATCTTGCAGATGGAGGTGAGGCACTTCGTCTGGTTTTAGCCATATCGATCTAGGTAAGTGGTGACAACGAAAAGGCATTTTTTTAAGCCTGAGGGGCAGTGAGCGGGGTAGGATAAAGTGAAAAAGAATGGTATTTGAACCAGGGCGGGCTGAGGGAAACCATGCTGAGTAATTGGGGAGATAGATGCATATTCCCTGTGACATTAGGTTGATAAGCAATGCAGAAAGGTTGCTCAATATTCTTAGGCGTGAATTTGTCCTGCATTGGTACTCGATTTGGTACTTCCTCAGCCATTGTTGCTCGTGAATTGGGTCTCTGTGCATTCACCTGGTTCCTTGTAGCAGTCGACTGGTTGGTTGCAGACAGCCGACCTAGTCTGTGCAGAGTGCGTTCTGTTTCCGCGTCAATAGGTAGTAACTCTGGACGAAGTGATCGTCTTCCGTGCATTCACCAAAATCCTGTAACCTAAAAGAGAAAATATTTATTAATAAAAGAAAAGAAAAATGAAAACTATTTTACTGATTTGTAAGTTAAAATACTAAACAATCCCCGGCAGCGGCGCCAAAAACTTGTTGTGAAATCCAGCTACCTAAATAAATAGATAAACTAGACACAAATTAAAACCTCGCAAGTGTACGAATCGTTTATAGAAGCGTAATGAAAAGTAAGGGTCGATCCCACAGAGATTGTAGGAATTAACTTACTAACTAATAAAAGAAATAAGAATCTTGAAGTGTTGTTCTAAAAGAAATGAAAAGATTAAAAACTATATCAAGAAGTGCTGAATCACAAATATCTATTAAGTACTTGGGTTTTTGATCTCCACCAATAGTCAATAATGCTAAGTCACCTTCTGTACTACTCTAATTACTCATGTTTGTTCCTTTAAGGGCATGGTATCTACTCCTTAAAGTTATTGTTTTCCTAAGCCAAGAATTAGGCATGGTATCTACTCCAATTCGTTTCTTTCCTTAAGTATTTAGCATGGTATCTACTAAGTTGCACTTAAGGAAAACATAAGAACAATAGAAACGAACAAACACTTGAAGTTCTAGAAATTGGTATCAGATCTAGATCCTTCAAGTTGATTAAACCAGGAATCCCTAAAGATTCCTGTGTTACAAACTATGGGCATGAGATACGGGTCATCTCTATACTCATATAACAGATTCAGTTTTATAATACACAAACTTGATAATCTCAGGTTCTGTATGGCAGTTAACTTGCTGTCACTCTCAGTCGACTACTCTTAGAACTTCTGAACAAATTTGATTATTATAAATCTATACCAATTCAATCAGGTTCAATCAATAAGTAAAAGAGAAGGATTCAGAAGAATTTAGCATTACATGACTACGGTTTCAATCTACCCAACTATGAAATTAGTTCCACATAATAAGACTTTTATTGACGAACAGTTTCGAATACATGATTAACATAAAAGAACTAGAAAGAGAAGAAATAAACTGATGATGTCCGGCCAGATAGGTCGACTGGCTGTCACACAGTCGACTTGTCTCGTTCCCTTCTGAGTACTTGATCTCCTCTCTCCTTCGGTCTCCAGAATAATGCCTCTTGGTTGATATTTATAGAACACGGGAAGAGAATTAGGGTTTGCACCTTTTGCAGAAAAGTCCTCTTCTTTCCTTTTATTTCTTTCCTTCTTTAATCTGCGTTTTATTTCTTTCTCTTTTCTTCTTTTCTTCCTTTTCTGCTTTGATTTGGATTTAGATGAGGATGGATCTTTAATTATCTTATCTTTTCACTCCGTTGGATGCAGTCGACTGGTGTTGGATGTAAGTCGACTGTGCCGATCCCCATCAATCTCTCTGTCCAGTCGCCTGTTGGTGGAATCAGTCGACCTATGCTTTGCAGTTTCTGTGTATCCTCCTCAAAATCCTGAATCTGCTTCGTTTTGCTGTTTTAGGCTGTTTTCTGTGGAAAAGAGAAAATAAGAGTAAAATACCACATATAAAGCATTTAAATGTCCAATTGCATTAAGATTATTGCTCCTAAATGTGAATATTATTGAGTTCATCACCCAACGACATAGAGTCTATTAATTTGCTTTTGTTCAAAACTTCCTGTTATTTCTTTTCTTTCTTAAAACTCGATTTTCCATTCGTTCTAATCTTTTGTTAGACTGAATTTTATTTATAAAAACTGAGTTTACTTTCTAACAGTAACTCATAGATCCATAATCCATATTTTAGACAATTAATTTATCTTTCAAAATTATTTCTTCTTATTGATAAACATAAAGTTGCATCTATTCATTTTAATCAAAGATAGCATATTGTATTTTTTATAAACAAACAAATGAGTTCATGAGTATCAAATTTACTTTTCAAAGCTCATTTGCTTATCAAAAGAGGAATTCCCAACAATGGTTCATACAATCAACTATTGCTTCATTTATGTATACTAGTGCATGGCAAAATAATCAATTATTTCTTTTCTCATTTATTAACTAACAAGTTGTAATTTAATCTACTAATCATAATATGATTCACTACTATTCACCACATCCAATTGCATAGATTGTTCTACTTTATCATAATCAAAATTTCCATACTACTCATTTATTATTACTAGCATGCATAGTTCTAAAATTAGAAAGCATGAGAACTCCCACCTCTAATGAAGATTGAAATCAAATGAGAAAGTTGGAACAACTCCTAGCTCCTAGCAAATCCTTCTCCTCCTAGCAAGAACACCCTACTTTTTTTTTTCTTCTTCTTTCTCTTATTTTGATTTGTTTTTGGTGTAAAAAGAGAAGAAGAATGGGGTGCTATTTATAGGATAATGTTAGGGTCTAATTTGCATAAATCTCCACCTAATAACTCTCTCCTTAATTACCAACTGAACCTTTCATTTACAAACTCATTTTCAACCCTTCAACTCTTAACCCCCATAACCCCCAACCTTTCCTCTCCTCCACTAGGCTACAATCCAGCCTCTCTCTTGGTCAAATCCGGCCAAGACTCATGTGTGCAAAATGCACACATGCACATATAACATAAATACAATTTTCTATAATTCTAATTATGTACTAAAAGTTGTAACTTGTCATGTATTAGTTCAAGCTCAACTTAAATTAGGATTTTATTAATGGGCTTGCTCCATGGACTTTTATTTTAAATTTACTAACTTAATTATTCTAGTAGACTCTTCTTTTAATCAATCAAATTGACTAGGATTTCTCTTTAGGTTCATGGATTAAATAAAAGGCTAAATAAGACTATGCGTGCTAAAAATTAGTAAATGAGAGTAAGAAAAGAGATGGATAAATTAGCACGTGCATCATACGTGCAAAAATAAATATGCGTTTTTAATAAAAATGTGGGGTGTTACAACACTCCCTCCTTAGAATAGTTCCGTCCCCGGAACTACACTAGGAGCGAGCAAAATACAATGAAGAAAAGAAAAAGTTTATGAAAATTTTAGTTAAAGAGTTCTGGGTGATCTTTCATCATCTTTTCCTCTAATTCCCAAGTGGCCTCCTCAACAAATTGGTTCCTCCAAATGACCTTGACCATAGGTATTGTCTTGTTTCTCAAGATCTTTTCTTAACGATCCACGATCTCTATTGGACGCTCAGCATAGCTCAAATCTACTTGTAAACCTTCTGGCACTTCTGGCAAATGATGACTCGGATCTGGGACATAGCCTCGTAGCATGGACACATAAAAGACATTGTGCACTTGGGCCAACTCTTCTGGTAGTTCTAACCGGTAAGCTGTCTTCCCAATTCTCTTCAATATCTTGTAGGGTCCAATGTATCTTGGGGCTAATTTTCCTCCCCTTCCGAACCGAATCACCCCTTTGGTCGGAGACACCTTCATAAAGACATAGTCACCTTCATCAAACTTTAGGTCTCTCATCCGGTTATCGGTGTAACTCTTCTGCCTGCTCTGTGCGTCGACCAACCTCTTCCTGATCAGCTCGATCTTTTCTGAGGTCTGCTGCTCAATCTCTGGTCCATATAACCGCCGCTCTCCAACTTCATACCAACAAACCGGTGTCCTGCACTTCCTACGATATAAAGCCTCATACGGCGCCATCCTAATGCTTGCTTGGAAACTTTTGTTGTAGGCAAATTCCACAAGAGCTAAATGCCTCTCCCAGTTGTCACCGAAATCCAACACACAGCACCTTAACATATCTTCCAACACCCTGTTGACCCTTTCACTTTGTCCATCAGTTTGAGGATGAAAGGTTGTACTGAAATCAGTCTTCGTCCCCAAAGCTGTTTGAAGACTCCTCCAAAAATGCGAAGTGAAACGCGTTTCTCGGTCGGACACTATTGATAGCGGGACTCCATGAAGCTTCACAATCTCACCAACATACATCTTTGCTTGCTTTTCCATTGACCAAGTAAGCTTCATTGCCAAAAAGTGAGCTGATTTGGTGAGTCGGTCCACTATCACCCATATTGTATCGTTGCCTTTGGAACTCTTGGGTAAACCTGTGAAGAAATCCATATTGTTACAATCTCATTTCCATTTTGGAATGGGTAATGGCTGCAACAAACCGCCGGGCTTCTGATTTTCTGCTTTGACTTGCTGACAAACTGCACACTTGGCAACAAACTCAGCCACATCACGCTTCATCCCTAGCCACCAGAAGTATAGCTTTATATCCTTGTACATCTTGGTACTCCCTGGATGCACGGATAGCAAGGTAGCATGCACTATCATAAGAATACTTTTCTTCATTTCCGCTAGATCTGGCACACATAGCCGCTCTCCATACCACAGCACTGCATCCTTCACTTGGAACTCTGAAAATCTACCAACACCAACCTGCTCTATCATCTTCTGGATCTCTGGATCTGTCTTTTGACTGTCAATGATTCTGTCTTTTAAAGTGGGTTGAATCCTCAATTCAGCTAAGGAAGCTCCCACACCTTGCAAAACCACCTCAATCCCTGCTCGATCAAGCTCCTCTACCAATTCCTTCTGAATTGTGATCAGTTGAGATAAATCGCACTTCCTACTGAGCGCATCAGCCACGACATTTGCCATGCCTGGATGGTATTTGATCTCAAGTCAGATATCTTCCAACACTTCTAACCATCTCCTTTGCCTCAGATTCAGGTTCCTCTACTGATAGATATATTTCAGACTCTTGTGATCCGTATACATGTTGACCTTCTCTCCGTACACGTAATGCATCCATTGCTTCAAAGCAAAAATGATTGCTGCCAGCTCCAATCATGGGTTGGGTAATTCTTTTCATGCGGTCTCAGTTGCCTAGACCCATAAGTTATTACCTTTTCCTCCTGCATCAGCACACAGCCCAATCCGTGATGGAAAGCATCGATGTAGATATCATAGTCGACTCTTGCTCTTAGCAAAGCCAAAATGGGAGAGGTAGTCAACCTTTCTTTTAACTCTTGGAAACTAGCTTCACACTGCTCCGACCATTTGAAACTCACATTCTTCTTTGTAAGCCCTGTGAGTGGCACAACTATCTGAGCGTAACCTTGAATGAACCTTCTGTAATATCCAGTCAAGCCCAGAAAGCTCCTAATCTCTTTCACTGTGGTTGGTCTTGGCCAATCTTTCACAGCTTCAATCTTCTGCGGGTTAGTAGCCACTCCCTCCTTAGAAAGGATGTGACCCAGGAAGGCAACTTTAGTTTTCAAGAAGTCACATTTGGATAACTTCGCATACAGCTGATGCTCCTGTAGCTTCTTCAGAACCTCTGCTAAGTGCTTAGCATGCACTTCCTCTGTCTTGGAATAGACCAATATGTCGTTGATGAATACAACAACAAAAGAATCGATGAAAGGCCGCAAAATTCTGTTTACCATGTCCATGAAAATAGCCGATGAATTTGTGACTCCAAATGGCATGACTAGAAACTCATAGTGACCACGCATAGTTTGGAAAGCCGTCTTGTGCACATCTTCTTCTTCACTCGGACTTGGTGATATCCTGACCGTAAGTCTATCTTGGAGAATACAACTACTCCTTGTAGATGGTCGAACAAATCATCGATTCGAGGAATTGGGTACTTGTTCTGTACTGTAACCTTGTTCAACTCCCTGTAGTCGATACACATCCTCATTGATCCATTCTTCTTTTTTACCAAAAGAACTGGGGCTCCCCACGGTGATGCACTTGGCCTGATGAATCCTTTGCTCAACAGTTCTTCGATTTGCTTCTTGATCTCATCTTGTTCAACCGGTGCCATTCTGTATGGTGCATTGGAAATATGTGCACTTCCTGGCTGAACAGTGATGCTGAACCCTACATCTCGATGAGGGGGAAGCCGGGGTAGATCATCAAGAAACACAGCTGAAAAATCTCGGACAACTGGGATTTGCTTCACTTCTTCTGGAACTTTCTGCTCTGACAAAGCTGCTATCAACTGCTTACACTTCTTCTTACCTTGAAATGTAACTGCTGGTCCCCCTGGAGCCTTCACCAAAACTTCCTTGCTCTTGCATTCAATAGTGGCATAGTAAAATGACATCCAGTCTATGCCAATAATGACGTCGACTCCAAGAGCTGCCAATTCAATGAGGTCGATGCCAAACAGCCTGCCTCCGATCTCAAGATCCCACCCTTCATAGTATCGATCAGTAGTCAAGTTTTCTCTTGACGAGGTAGCCACAGATAGAATTTTGCCAGGAAAATTTTTAGGTTCAACTCCCAATCATTTTGCAAATGAGGGCGACACAAATGTGTGTGAAGATCTCGTATCAAATAATACTGATGCTTTTATTCCATTTATTAGAATGTCTCATGTTACATATGAGTACTCTCATTACATAACATTTTATTACACAAATGGAAAAAGCAACAAATCAACTAGGCTTCATCTTCCATACCAGTGATCACATTATCCACATCGTCAACATTTGCCTCTATCTAAGCGAACACTCGCCCCTGCCTGAACTGCCTTTGCTCTGGGTTGGACAACTTCTGACTCGGTCCTCCCCGTTGAAGCTGAGGGCAATCAGACTTGAAGTGTCCCTCCTTGCCACATAGAAAACAAGTCTTAATCGGATGTGGCTTGGTGCACCCAGTTGATTTGTGGCCCGACTCTCCACATCTGTAGCAAGTGAGTACCCTTCCTGCCACCGCAACAGCATTAGCTCCAGTTGGTTTGAAGCATTGTGCTGGGGGCTGACTTCTGAAATTGCTTGGCGCTACAGGCCTCTTGCCCAAGTTCCAATTGTTCCTCTTGACTTGCACAGCCTGGAACTGGTTCATGTCCAACTCAGTTGTAGCGGCCCTTCTGACTAGCTTCTCAAATCTGCGGATGCCCAGGGGTATCATCTGGGATCTCAGACTTGGCCTCAAACCTTGCTCAAATTTGTGCACTTTCTTGGCTTCATCCTGTACCATTTCAGGCGCGTACCTAGAGAGCTGATTGAACTTGGTCTCATATTCCCGTACCGACATACCGCCCTGCTGCAAGCTCAGAAATTCCATGGCCTTCTTTTCTTGAACGTCCAATGGAAAGTAGTGACTCCTGAATTCATCAAGGAACTTTTCCTAAGTGAGTTGTGCATTGCCCAAAGTCCTTTTTAGAGATTGCCACCAAACACCTGCATCCTTTTTGAGTTGGATGGTGGCCAATTTCACCTTGCTGGCCTCCAGGATTTCTAACATATCAAAAATGGTCTCGATCTGTCTGATCCAGTCCTCAGCTGCGTCTGGATTTGCCAATCCTTCGAATACAGGGGCTTCAATCCTCTTGACCGATTCAACCAACCTAATTGCCTCGGGAATTTGCACTGCTGGCCCTAGCCCCCTGTTTCCAGCAATGTTTGCGGCGACAGCGTTTAGGGTCTGATAGACTCGGGCTAGTTCAGTCTCTAGATCTAGCCCATTCTCACCGTTTTGCTCTTCACCGTTCATGATCCTTTGTGCCATTTTTGAGTCATAAAATTTATCATTAATCATCATAAATAACACAAATAACATCACGTCAACAAAATTTATTCATTCTAAAATTTAAACTTTTTACATTCAGAAACAAAAATTTTGTTCCAATACATCCATTACAGAAAACATCCAAGATTCTACGTTTTTTCTGGGCTTCTCTGAGCTCTTCCCGTAGTTCTTGGATTTCCTTCCTCATGTCGCTCTTCCTTGTCCCAGCGAGTGATATGATCCAACTTGGCGAAGTGCCGATCATTCACGTGCCGGACCTTCTCAAGCTCGCACACTTGAAATCTCAGCTCCCGAATGTGCTCCTTGTCTTCTGTCCATTGTAATTCCAAGTGGTTAACTCTCTACTTTTGAGCATCTAATTCCCGCCGAAGAGAAGCAACAATGTCATTTGGGTCATTTGGAACGATTCCTTCGTCTGGGGATTCTTCGGGAAGGTCAGGCGGAGGTGGAGTGATCTCCCGAGACTCGGGAAATTCTTCTTCTATCTCAAATGGTTCTTCTTCTTCCGGGTCCTCCTCCTCTTCTTCTTCTTCCATTGGATCTTCCTCTTCATCCTCAAAGTGGACAAACCAGGGCGCTTCATTCTGGGAATCATGCTGATTGGCCATCTTATAGGAAAAAGGAGGAGAAAAAAGTCATCTCATAGAGCAACACAAACATAAGTTTAAATCACTATAAGTTGAAACTCACACTCTAGTGTCTACTCTAGGGTGTCGTTCCTTATAAATTTGCACTACTTGTGAAGCCTGCTCTGATACCATCTGCAACGCTCCGAATTCCAAATAAGACCGAATTCGAGAATTCACACGAACTTTACTTCACTTCGTACAATTTTACAAGGAAATTAAAACTTTTCAACAACTTCTTTACATTTTGTTTACACAGCAGAAGAATAAAAAAGATACAACATTGAAAATAAAATACAACTTATACAACTTTATCAATATAAATCATCAACTACAATATAACATCTTTACTTCTTCATGGAAAAGTCCATTACCTGCATTTTAAGTTGTGGACACGTTAGTCACTTACAACTGACGAAAATGTTATACTAGGTCATCCTCTCTATGCCATATATATAACGATCTCAATACTTTAACAAGCCACAAGAATTGAATGAACAATAAAGTGTCAAAAGTGATTATTCTAAACATATAAGTGTATGTGATGCCTTAATGCCTAATGCACACACATTTTATACTAGGATGACACTAACGCATACTTGTTTGGATTCTATGCATCCCATACTACATAGGTCCGAGGGCAAGCACCTACGTACTCCACATTTAAGGGTTCGATCTCCTGCCATGAAAACTACCCAGTAATAAGAGAAGGTTTAGATCATTCCACGAATATGGATCCCAGTCCCAGAGTCCACCGCTGACTGTTATAACAGATCCCTCATCATACGAATCATCCCGCAAGTGACACTCTAGCCCCGGTATACGTATATACATTGGAGTATGACAAACTATCCACCCGACTACTCATGATCCCGGAATCCACTGCTGACCAGTCATCATAATCCCGGATTTAAAAATAAAAGTCTGTCTCTCACGGAGCAACCACAATCCCGAAATCCACCGTTGACTGGGTCTATAGGCTCGGAATCCACGGCCGACTATATAGAGAGCCCCACTTACGTTTTCCCTGGTTTACTACATCTTCCCTTATGTGCCTAGTTCTTAAGTTCAACACATGAATAAATTTCCAAATCTAAAATTAGTTTTACCTCCTACTGGACTTAATCAACAAAATACGAGATAGCTCCACGGCCATATCTCAAAATATATCTCAGCTCTTTCCAATTCAATAGTGCCGGTACTCGAGGTCTCACTAACTCTAAATCACAACTTTTTTATGTACAAGAATCCATGGGTACACATACCCTTCAATAAACATGCCTTAAACTTAGATTACTCATTCACAAATGATCAAAATCTTGTCACTAATTATGATCGAGTTATTCATTCAAAATCTTTATAAGCAAAATAATTCCTTTCCAGTACACAATTTCATCATATGAAATTTTATCATTAATCCAAGCTCTTACGATGTCTCAATTCACTTCAAACATTTCTTAAACAAAATAAAAGTACAATCTCCTCAAAATCACTTCACAAATTAACACTTTGCTTTTCTTCACTACAAAGTTCTATTCACAAAATTTCATTCTTTTTATACTTTGAAATATACAAAAAAACTTTATAATTATCTCTTAATATTTTCCATTCCATTTTATATGAATACTAGAATCTTTTCCCAATTTTATTCACACTAGAATTCCCTTGAAATTATTAAAAACACCCAAAAGAAAAAAGTGTGGCCTTCGGGTTTCGAACCCCTGACCACGGCGCCCGCGCCCAAAGCCCACCACACTAACCAGTAAGTCCTTATGGACTCAGTATTCTAAAACCCAGGGAAACTCCCTAAGTACAAAATTCTCGGGTTATGAATTAATTAGAACAAAACACAAAAATTTTGTACGCCACAGATTTCGAACCAGGCCGAACAAGGAGATAGCGCAATGCCAGACCACTAGGCCAAGTGTGCCCAACGATATAGATTCTATTCATTTGCTTTTGTTCAAAACTTCCATTTTTTCTTTTTTTTCTTAAAACTCGATTTTCCATTCGTTCTAATCTTTTGTTAGGCTGAATTTTGTTTATAAAAATTGAGTTTACTTTCTAACAGTAACTCATAGATCCATAATCCATAATTTAGACAATTAATTTATCTTTCAAAATTATTTCTTCTTACTGATAAACATAAAGTTGCATCTATTCATTTTAATCAAATAGCATATTGTATTTTTTATAAACAAACAAATGAGTTCATGAGTATCAAATTTACTTTTACAAAGCTCATTTGCTTATCAAAAGAGGAATTCCCAACAATGGTTCATACAATCAACTATTGCTTCATTTATGTATACTAGTGCATGGCAAAATAATCAATTATTTCTTTTCTCAGTTATTAACTAGCAAGCTGTAATTTAATCTACTAATCATAACATGATTCACTACTATTCACCACATCCAATAGCATAAATTGTTCTACTTTATCATAATCAAAATTGCCATACTACTCATTTATTATTACTAGCATGCATTGTTCTAAAATTAGAAAGCATGAGAACACCCACCTCTAATGAAGATTGAAATCAAATGAGAAAGTTGGAACAACTCCTAGCTCCTAGCAAATCCTTCTCTTCCTAACAAGAACTCCTCCAAGCAAGAACACTCTACTTTTTTTCTCTTCTTTCTCTTATTTTGATTTGTTTTTGGTGTAAAAAGAGAATGAGAATGGGGTGCTATTTATAGGATAATGTTAGGGTCTGATTTGCATAAATCTCTACCTAATAACTCTCTCCTTAATTACCCACTCAACCTTTCATTTTCAAACTCCTTTTCAACCCTTCAACTCTTAACTCCCATAACCCCTAACCTTTCCTCTCCTCCACTAGGCTACAATCCGACCTCCCTCTTGGTCAAATCCGGCCAAGACTCATGTGTGCAAAATGCACAGATGCACATACAACATAAATACAATTTTCTATAGTTCTAAATGTGTGCTAAAAGTTGTAACTTGTCATGTATTAGTCTAAGCTCAACTTAAATTAGAATTTTATTAATGGGCTTGCCCCATGGGCTTTTATTTTAAATTTACTAACTTAATTATTCTAGTGGGCTCTTCTTTTAATCAATCTAATGGGCTAGGATTTCTTTTTAGGTTCACGGATTGAATAAATAAGACTATGCATGCTAAAAATTAGTAAATGAGAGTAAGAAAAGAGATGGATAAATTAGCACGTGCATCATACGTGAAAAAAATCAAAAAATGCATTTTCAATAAAAATGTGGGGTGTTACAGGGGGTTTAGAGATTCTGGAGCTCCTTTGTCTCCGGCTCCGCCTGCTTATCAAGGACGAATATAACAAGGTATGACTCCTCGAAAGAGAAGTCCTTTGCGAAGCGTGGAATAAGGGTGATGTCGGGGCTTCGGATTAAGACTCCAGCGGACACAATCTCCGACCGTCGATGTAATGCCCCTGCCCCCAGCTCAGATAATTTATACAATTTATAAGACAAATTAGATACTATGTAGTACAACTGTTCACTACAGGCTGTCTCTTGGACTTTGATGTAATATGGCAAATGAGACAAACATAATATGACAAACGAGAAAAACAAATAAACGGACGGTATATGTTGTTCCATCCAACCAATTAAAATAACTTTTTTCATACCCTCTTAGACTTTGATGTAATCTGTTTTTAACTTGGTTGGACTTGGACTTGACATTTTATGAAAAGAATAGAGGAAATAGGACTAGGATTAAAATATTCAAAATAAAGAAATGGAAGGACAGAACATGTTGTTCTGTCCGACCACTTCTTTAGTTTTCTTATCAAAATTTGGACGGAACAAGTTGTTCCATCCGATCGTTAAAACAGTAAAAAATAATATTAAAAATTATTGGTTGAAACATGTTGTTTCGACCGATGCATTTAAAAAATAGAGACATGACATAGTATTCCGTCTGCTATATTTGGTAATAGCCAAATTCTTTTCTAAAAAATGAGAAGCTACTGTTCCTCGTTTGCTAAAATTTAGCAAAATAGCAAATAATTGTTGCGCTCTTTTGCCAAAATGACAAAATAGCAAATGATTAGAGATGCTCTTAGAACGGGTATAATCATAATATACCATGAGTGTACCTTTCCACGTATCCCTAAAACTTTTCCTTATTGCACTGTATTATCTTGTATTATGTTTCTAGAAATATATTGGCATATATAGTTTAATTCTTTTTGGAATAACTTTTTTCCTTTGACTAAAATTATTTCACAATAAGTTAGCCATGCTTAATAGCGGTGCTATACTTAAAAACTAGTGTTACCCCGTGTACATTGCACAGACTAAAATAATTTTGATGAACTTATAAAATTATATGGAACTCCAAAAAAGGTGAGAGAATCGGGGAGAATTTACATCTTTAAGGGTACAATTTAGTAAAATTTACTCTAAAATTACGCACACTCCTTGACCATTGTGTATATCCTGACCAGCAACATCCAAGTCTTGACCCACCTAGACCCTCCCCTTACCCTCCCAAATCCACACCCTCTCCGACGATGCCCTTCACTCCTCCTTCCTTTCCCACGTCTTCGCCGTCCTTGACCACCGTGACGTGCTACTCTCCAAAACCCTTTCCACCTCTTTGTCTGTCTCATGCTGCCCTCCACCACCTCTCTTCTTGCAAATCTTATTCTTGGATCCAACACTGCAATCATTCCGGTCTTCAACCCGTACTCTTCCCAAAATCCCAATTTAGGGGTTTCAAAAACATAAATTAGAAATTGAACATTAAATCAGGTAGTAAATTATATTAGAAATTAATACATACACCACATATAGATATAATTGATTTAGTTAAACTAAATTTTCAAAAGCATTTTCACAAACACCTTGCGTGCTACATAGGTATTTCATCGAACACTTGATGAGCAAAACACAGTTTTAGAAATTAAGTACTAAATGTCTAGGTTTTCAAATGTTTCCTATTCTAATATCCTCGATACAATAGAAAAAAGAAAAAAATTGAAGAAATCTTATCATATCGAATTCTTGAATTTGACACTGTAATCTCCCCCATCTTCAACCCGTACTCTTTAAAAAGTCCAAATTTCGGGATTTTCAGAAACACAAATTGAAAATTGAAAATGAAATCAGGTAGTAAATTAGGGTTTCAAAAATTAATACATACAACACACATAGTTATAACTGATTTAATTTAGCAAAATTTCTCAAAATTATTTTCACAAAAACATTGCGTTTACATAGGTATTTCATCGAACAGTTAATAAGCAAAGCACTGTTTTAGAAATTAAGTGCCGAATTTTTAGGTTTTAAGTGTTTTATATTCAAATATGCATGAGATAATAGCAAAAAGGGAAAAGTAGAATAAACTATAACAAATCTCATTATTGGATCTGACACTGCAATCATTCCTATCTTCAGCCCATACTTGTCACCAATTCCACCAGAAATACTGTCTCGATGAAGTGATTGGGAAATGGCTAAGGATGCGGCGTGGTGCATGGGAGGGAGCAGCATCGGAAGCGAGGTTGAGGTTTGGGGAGGCCCGCGCTGGATGGGGGCAGCATTGGAGGCGAATGAGAGGTGAAGAGGGCCGAAGCGTGTAAGGCGCGTCAGAGGGGGTAGCATCAGAGGCAAGGTAGGCACGTGGGAGGCAGGTCAGAAGTGAGGAGGGCACGTGGCATGTGAGGGGGCAGTGTGAGAGGCAAGGGTTGGGGATGAGTTGAAAGTGTGAGAGGATAAGATCATGGCTGGGGAAGGTTTGAGGTTTTTATTTTTTCTTTCTATATGTTATAAAAATTTGCAGAACGCACGTATTAGTTTATATAAAATTCCTAACTCTTGCTTTCTTTTCTCTATTTCAAAATAGATGAAGGGAAGAGGGGGTAGGCCCATTAGCTTAATATATATATATCTCTAATATTATAATGGGAGAAGGCCTTTGTGTCATTTGTCATTTTATCATTCTACCAACATGTGCAACGCACATATATAACTAATATAAAGGAAGTTTCCAGTTCAAATCCTCTCTACGTCAGAGTTTTTATTTTAATTTTTTGAAATTATTAAAACGTGCATCGCACGTGTAAATTGCTAGTAGTTATAATTGGGGGGAAATGACATATCAATTTTTTCTAATAAAGTTGGTGGAAAATGATAATTTATGTCAATGAAATTGATGAAGATTATTTGATGTCTTTTCTTTTTATTTTTTGTGGATATTTTGAGCGGTGTTTAGCTAATTTCACCAAATTGCCTTGACAATCCAAAATTTCATTTGCTGACCCCAACTTCAAGTGTCAAGGTGTTGGTGGTTGGCTCAATTTCCAACACAGTCAAACTACTATTTTCTGTGACAAGTACTTTGGGATGGACATTTTGAGCACGCTATAGTCTTTATTATGCTCAGTCTTCAACTTGAAAATTCTAGAGAGTTATACCAAGTGCATGCCAAGTTTTTGATCATGCAAACTAAAGCTATACTGAAGAAGTTATAATCATTCAAAGTCTCCTACCCGTTCACATGCTAGGTGCAGATAGAATTTCAAGGATTTTGACTCTTTGATTAGGTTTGTGGATTCCCAAGAGCTCCTATGCATTTATGAACGTGGGAAGATGATGAGAAGGACCTAAAAAGCTCACTCATGCCTATAAATAGACATGATACTTGTTGAGGGAAATCAAGGAAGTCTCCTAAGCTCTTCTTGATCTTAAATGAGTGTTGTATTCACTTTTTCTCTTAAAAGTATATAAAGTGTGAGTGAATGGGAGTTTCTCTTTCTTGTTTGAAGGGAAATCTTGCGTTGAGTTGTTGCTGAAGGTGGGTGTATGTGAGTTGTGTATGTTGGAAGTTGACGTAATCGGGAGTGTTGTGTACCTTGTACCTTTTTGTTGATTCTAACATAGGAAACCCCTCCGAGATCCAAGCCCAACCAGTGGTTTTTCCCATTTGGGTTTTCAACATAAATTTTTGTGTTCATCTTTTTTGTGATTATTTACTCTTGTTGTTAAGAATAAGATCCCGAAGTAGTGTAGATCCCGAAATGGTGTGGAGTGTAACATTAAACCTAGATGTTTTTTAGGGTATATTAATTGTTGATTGTCTTCGTTTTGGATCATGGATGTCATACGTATGTTCCTGGTATTTTTGAGCAATTTCTTTTTCTTTTAATTGTGAGATCAGAGACTTCGTTTAACAATAGTACCTCTTTTTTCACAGCTATAACTCTCAAATATTAGCCCAAAACTGAATATAATATAAACATCTAATAAATGAAAAACAAACATCTAATAAAAAAGCCACTATCTACCTTAGATGACTCCCGCTGAACACTCCCACATCCCATCAATCACGATCGAGACTACGCACTATCATCCATGTGCAACCTCTCTCTTGGGACCTGTTTGACAACACCAAACATTAATTAAGCAAAAAGAATTATGCATCAAGACAGGAAACCTAGAGTTATAGTTGGGGAAACACGAAACATTTCTATCTGGTCATAGACTCCACATGATAGCAGCCACACTAGGCTAATCTATTTTCCTTTCTAGTCACTCTCTCCCTCCAAATTTCCCATAGGTCATGTGTCCTAGTCGGAAAATCACATACCCCAAAACCCATACACCAAACCTCCCATGCTAACTTAGCCTTGGGGAAATAAAAGAAACTATGGTTTGTCTTCCTCCCCTAGATTGCACTTCGAGCATTCTACTCCGACCGTGATATTACATTTGCTAAGATGAACTTTGGACAATATAGAATTATTCGCCACAAACCATAAAAATGCTTTAACTTTTGATGGCACAACTATCTTCCATATTTTGCTTGCATCCTCACTTCTTATTTCTCCGTCATTCAGCCATCTATATGTCAATTTTACCGAGAAGCTATTGTTAGACTCTAAGCCCCAATTCCTACCATCTTCGGCACTATTCGTATTACACCTCATACTCGATGTGAAGCTCTTCAAAGCCTGAAGTTGATTTGGTCCCGCCTGAGAAACTTGATCCTTAAACTCTAGTTTTAACCTTTCGTTTCTCCATGCCTCCGCCACTGATACATCTAAATTCAGAGTTTTATTGGCGAGATTAGGGAATAGTGACAGTAAGGTATTATCGCCACACCACTTCTCCTCCCAGAATCTTGTGTCCTTTTCCATTGTCTGTCTCACATCTTGTCTTGGCATGGAACATCTCTCCCACCTTCACTACTCATTTTCATAGGTAGGAGGTATTCCCATGTACACTTCTCCCCCATGCTTAAATCTTTTGTGCCTAAAATATAGAGCAAATGATTTACACCACCATATGTTTCATCGTTTGCTTATTTTCCACCATCATTTACAAAGGAGTGCATTATTCATGTCTCTAAGGTTTCAAATTCCAAGTCCCTCGAACTCTTTCTTTTTATACACCCTCCCCCAGTTAACCAAGTGGAAACATTTACTATCTTCATTAGCTCCTTTCCATAGAAATAGTCTCATGCATCTATCAATTCTACTGATTACCCATTTCATAAATTGACAAAAAGTATTTGGGTAAGTGATGCGGTTTGTTTTTGGGGAGTGTGGGTGCACCAGACGTGAGTTGTATTTGTTTATTTTGTGGAAGGATGCGGTACTGGACGGTACGCCTGACCCTCGGCAAGAGGGGCACGAGCGGGTATCGAGGCGGAGGTTGGATGGTTGGCTCGGTAGTGGAGGCTCCGCTCGGATCTGGAGGCTCAGATCCAGGAGTCTCGTGTACTTGCACTCGGCCTAGGAACACCGGGATTGATCCCGGTGGCACGCCCTCCGACGGTCTAGTTAGTTACTAAGGTAGAGCAACAATAGCTAGGATTTTAAGAGGGAAAAGATTGATTACCTTTGAAGGGGAGAGAGAGCCTGGTATGTATAGGCATTCCAAACAGGTATGGATCCGTTTGGGACGGGTCTGGACCCGTATACCCATGGGCTTTGTGGAGTAGAAGCCCATGGGCTTAAGTGTGATCTGATGATCATGGATGAGAGCTTTTCGAGGGGATTGGATGGCCTAGGATGTGCCAGGTCATTTTTCCCCTATGTCACAAGCCCCCCACTCCTGTAGGGATATGCGAGCTAGCCGTGGAGGAGTAGTTTTAGTCGTAGAGGAAGAGCGGGGGAAGTTTCCTAGAGGCCTTCGGCATTGTCGCCGAGGCTGGGCGAGGCTCGGAGGCCGGAGGCTGGTCGTGGGCCTTCTGATGAGGTGTCAAGGTGAGGCTCGGAGATCGGAATATCGAGGTCGGGACGAGCCGGGGTGCTTTCTTGAGAAAGCAACCCGGGTGCTCGAACTGACCTCAAAGTGCCGAGGGCTTAGGGGTCAACGAGGGCGATGGCAAGCCATAGTGCTTCCCTGGAAAAGTAACTCTAGTGCTCGGCCTGACCTCAGAATGTCGAGGGTTTAGGGGTCGGCAAGGGTGGAGGCGAGCCGGTGTGCTTTCGTGAGAAAGCAACCCTGGTGCTCGACCCGACCTCGGAACGTCAAGGGTTTAGGGGTCGGCAAGGGCACTGATGAGCCGTAGCGCTTTCCTGAGAAAGCAACCTTGGTGCCTGGCCTGACCTCGGAATGTCAAGGGCTTAGGGGTTGGCAAGGGCACTGGCGAGCCGTAGTGCTTTCCTGAGAAAGCAACCCTGGTGCCCGGCCTGACCTCAGAATGTCGAGGGCTTAGGGGTCGGCAAGGGTGTAGGCAAGCTATAGTGCTTTCCTGAGAAAGCAACCCTGGTGCCCAGTCTAACCTCGGAATGTCGAGGGCTTAGGGGTCGACAAGGGTGTAGGCGAGCCAGTGTGCTTTCGTGAGAAAGCAACCCTGGTGCTCGCCCTGACCTTGGAACGTCGAGGGCTTAGGGGTCGGCAAGGGTGTAGGCGAGTCGTAGTGCTTTCCTAATAAAGCAACCCTGGTGCCCGGCCGAACCTCGGAATGTCGAGGGCTTATGGGTCAGTAAGGGTGTAAGCGAGCCGGTGTGCTTTCGTGAGAAAGCAACCCTGGTGCTCGACCTGACCTTGGAACGCCGAGGGCTTAGGGGTCAGCAAGGGTGTAAGCGAGCTATAGTGCTTTCCTGAGAAAGCAACCCTGGTGCCCGGCCTGACCTCAGAATGTCGAGGGCTTAGGGGTCGGCAAGGGTGTAGGCGAGCTGGTGTGCTTTCGTGAGAAAGCAACCCTGGTGCTCGACCTGACCTCGGAACATCGAGGATTTAGGGGTCAGCAAGGGTGATGGCGAACCGTAGCGCTTCCCTGAGGAAGCAACCCTGGTGCTCGGCCTGACCTCGGAATGTCGAGGGTTTACGGGTCGGCAAAAATGATGGCGAGCCATTGCGCTCAGAGTTTGCACTAGGCTTCAGTCTCCCTGTGGAATTAATGAGGCTCCGGGATTCGCGTGCGACGCTTCAGTTCCCTAGGGACATTGATGATGCTTCATAATTCGTGCGGCATTTCGGCTTCCAAGGGGGAATACGGCATGGCGCTTTGCCTTCCATTGCTTGGCCTCCCTGAGGTCATAATTGCAGTTTTGGAGGGCTATAAGTATCCCCCTCCCTTGTTGCACTCCTAACAGAAGAATGTACTAGTAGCTCATCGGCTATCAGAGGTGTCTGCCGCAGGCAGACGCCTAACATTGAAACTTTTTAAGGCCGAGAGCCCCGGATAGGTGGTTCCACTACCGTCTCTGTCTTCCTTTGGGTACGCAGCTCCGAGGGTCGTCTGTCCAAAGGAGATAGAGACGGGAGGCGTATCAACCGATGTTCGGGGCCTGGGCAAACGAGTTTGCCGTTGTTTGGTATTCTTGGGTATATCAATCTGAGCCCAGGGTTTGGTTGAGATTGGTATACCCAAAAATATTAGTTTTGGTTGACTAAAGCAGTGGGCCTCGGATGGGCGGTTCTCCTGCCATCCCGGTCTTCCTTTTGGTACATGGCTCTGAGGGCTGTCTGTCCGAAAGAGGCAGGGATGGGAGGCGTACCGACCAAGGTCCGAGGCCTGGGAGGCGAGAGTCTTCCGTTTCCCTAATATATTTGGTATATCAATCTGAGCCCACGGTTAGGCTCAGATGGGTATACCAGAAAATATTAGGTTCGGCTGACGTAGGTTCGAGATCGAGAGCCCGGGCATGGTGGTTCTCTTCCCGTCCTCGAATAGTTTGGGGTTTTGGCTTTTAGGGTCACAAGTCCTGAACTGTTCGTGGGTGAGAGGGGTGCCGACCGAACCCCAGATCTCGGGGCACCTTAAATCTTTAAAGGAAACTTTTTATGGAGCAGCGGGTTGTCATCGCTGAGCGGAGTTTGGCACAAGGCCTGAAAAGGCCAGAGTCTAGCTCGGGGCTGATGCCCAGCGTTCGACCTGTTGGCCTGTGTTCGGTGATGACTGTGTGGAAACTGAAAGGGTTGCAGACCGCTTGGTGACGTCACTGTCGCGATTTTCTAGGAGCAGTTATCACGATTTCCTAGGAACTGTTTTGCGAAAATCTAGGAACAGTTATTGTGAGAATCGAGGAGTCTCCTGACTCCATATATATCCCCCACCCCCTTTCTTTTTCATTCTTCACTTTCACTCTCTCTCTCTAGAAAACGGTGTCTTCAGCGCTTCTCTCTCTAGTCTGCTGCATTCGCTCGTCTCGCCGAAGCCGATCAGGTTAGTTCAGTCGCTTTTTTCCTTAGTATGCCTAGGGCTCAGTCTGGCTCTTCGGCTTTGACCTCGAGGGGGGAGGACGACCCCCTCACGGGCCTCGCCGACTCGACGTCCTGGGAGGCAGATACCAAGGTGTACGATGTGAAGCCCCTACGTGTCAGGAGGCTGTTCTTCGTGGAGAGCAGTGAGTCTGAGAAGGAGGGCAGCGACAGCTCGGATGAGGTGGAGATATTGGACCTGGTGTCGGACGATAGTGGAGAAGAAGGAGAGGCCGAAGTGCCGGAGGTTCGGAAGAAGGGCAAGAGAGGAAAATCGACGGTTCGGAGGCAGAGCAAGGGCGCAGGCTCCTCTTCGATGGTGACGGTCCTCGAGCCCTTGGCTACGCCTTCTCCGGAGAAGGCCAAGAAAAAGAGGTAGCCAAGAAAGAAATGGACGATGCCTAGCAGTCCGGACAGGACGACCCCTATCCGCAATTTGGCAACCAGATTCTTATCGCAGCCGAGGTCGATCAGGCAGTATCCTGACGATCTTTCAAACAAAATCTTGTACGGGGTACAGCCGTCTTTGCCGAGCCGCCAAAAGATAAAGATGGATGCCACACCGTCGATTCTGGAGGCAGATGATTTGCGTGTCATCCGTTCAGCCTTCCACATTGGACCAGAATACGAGCTGATGTTGCCGAGCCCAGGTCTTCGGCCCACCGACCCTCTGTCGGAGTAGTACCGTATCTTCCCAACCGATGTGTTCGGTTCCGGGCTGCGATTACCGATCCACCCATTCATTCGAGAGGTGCTCAATTGGGCGTCTCTGGCTCCGATGCAATATGGACTGAACTCGTGGAAACAGATGGTGTGCTTCATGCTACCGTGCGAAGAGAGGTCCAGGTTGGCTGTTGTTAGATGCTTCTTCTTATGGCGGACTTCTCCCTGACCTCGGCAACGAGGTCCAGGTTGGCCCTCAGGCCGGACGAGTTGTCGGCTTCGTCGAAGTCCATGATACGCGAAGAAGGGAGGCCGATCTCGACGGGGATAACTGCCTCCGTCCCGTATGTTAAATTGAACGGGGTTTCGCCCGTAGGGATCCTCTTTGTAGTCCGGTGAGCCCACAGCACACTGGGCAGTTCTTCTACCCATTGTCCCTTGGAGGAACTGTCGAGGTGCTTCTTCAGGCCGTCGAGTATCTGTCGGTTCGCGTTCTTCGTTTGGCCGTTTGACTGGGGATGGCATATGGCGGAGAAGCACTGCTGGACGCCGATGTCTTCACAAAACCTGTGAAAGTTCTGGCCGGCGAATTGGGTCCAGTTGTCCGTGATAAGGACCTGAGGAATCCCGAATCGGCAAATGATGTTTTTCCAGAAGAATTGTTGGGTTTGTCGCTCGGTGATTGTGGACAGTGGCTCAGCCTCGATCCATTTTGTGAAATAATCGATGGCGACTATTAGGAATTTTCTCTGTCCGGTTGCCACGGGAAAGGGGCCGACCAAGTCCATCCCCCACATGGCGAACGGGATCGGACTGGCCAGCGAGCAGAGGTTGGCCTGAGGAAGTCTCTTGATAGGGGAGAATCTTTGGCACGGGCCGCACTTCTTGATCAGGTCCTGGGAGTCTTGCGGCATTGTTGGCCAATAATACCCGTGGTTCAGGGCCTTCCTGGCAAGCGATCTGCTTCCCATATGACATTCGCCGATCCCCTTATGAAGTTCTTTAAGCGCGTAGCTAGCTTCCTCATGGGCGAGGCAGCGAAGGTAGGGCTTCCCGTCTGCTAGGGTGTATGAGCGTTTGAAGAGAACGTCGTTGATGATGATGAACCTTTCAGCTTGAACCCTGATCCTTCTTGCCTTGGCCCGGTCTTCGGAGAGCTCGGCCTTTAGTAGAAACCTTCGGATTGGGGAGGTCCAGTCATCCGGACTGGCTTCGTTGTTTACACACATTGCCTCGGGGAGATCGATGCTTGGCTTCAGGAGGACTTCGATGAGTACTGTTCGGTCGAGACCCTCGAAGGATGAGGAGGCGAGTTTTGACAAGGCATCTGCCTGGGCTTTCTGCTCTCTTGGAACTTTGAGGATTGTGGAACAGTTGAAGGATGATAAGAGCCGCCGAACCATGGCCAAGTACCGGATCATTCGGTCATCACGGGCCTCATAATCTCTGGTGATCTGGTTGACCACGTGTAGCACCCCGAATTTTCAATATGATATCTTAGAAATACGTGGCACAATTCCCAGCATCAACTTCAATTGCAATATTAAACACAGTCCAAAAACACAGATAATTTTTATTCCAAACTTATTATTACAATAATCATTTACATAACACAGCAAAATACAAAACACATTGAATTACAACCTTTTTCTTTTACAACACTTTCTATTACATTTTACACAAGCTCTATTATCTCAATCTATCTCAAGCATCCAAACCCCAAGCTCTAAGCAACAACCTGTAAAATATGAGGCTAGAGATGATCCCTAACCCCTAAAACTAAAGGGATTAGACATAACAGTGTGAGTGACATAAAAACAAAACAACATAATTAAATCATAAAACATAGAGTCATCCACAACATGTATCATCAGCAAGAATAAAGGAATGAGAAATAACAAATAAGTAAAGCATGAAAATATCAAGGAATATAAGTTAGTAGATAGTAATACATGAAAACATCAAGTGAATCTAGACTAAGTGTCAAGTGTAGAAAAACAAGAAAACACAAGTATAAAACCAAGTCAAGAAAACACATTTCTATATGCTGACTCTCTAATGCGTACTTGTCGGATTCTATGCATTCCATAATACATAGGTCCGGTGCAAGCTCTTAACGATCTCCACTTTATAGGGATAACCCCTCGTTATGCAACTAATCCTACTACGGTGATGGAAAGCAAGATCCAGAATACTCTGCAAATAGGCACCACAGCCCTCGACGCGCAAGCATAAGTAAGATAGCTCAAAAACAACCGGAGAATCATCTCCCAAACTGTGTACCCCACGAATAGGCTTGCAAGGCCCTCGACATGCAGATACACCAGGTACATTCCGTGAATAGGCCTGCCGACTCTCGACATGCGAATGCACCCTGCATACTCCGTGAATAGGCCTGCAGACCCTCGACACGCGAACATACAATTGTCCTCTCAGGACATAACAACAAACAGTTCTGGAACGCATCCGTTAGACTAACAAAACCATGAGCCTATACTTACATTTTCCAAGTTCCATCACATCCCCACTAGTGCCTGTCCTTAAGTTGGTTATTATTAAAACACAAAATCACCATCTCTAGAGTTAGTGTATCACTTAAATACTTAACAACAACCAAACCAAGACTCCCCAGGTCTAACTCAACAAATCTCAACTGCCGGTTCCAGGACTCCCACTCAACTCCTAGAGATATCAACAAGACCAAAACTCATTAATCCATCGTCAAAACGATCAAAGGGAGAAATCTCTTCAATCAACAAAATCCAAATCTTTATAAAATTTCAGAATCCAAATCCAATAATAAAATATCTTGAAAACATATGTTCTGTAGAAAGAATAATATTTAGAATAGTAAGTTATACATTCAAAAAATTTTAAAGAATCGATCATCTAAAGAACATCTGGAAAACTCAAGAAACATCAGTAACAGTCGACTGCAAACCAGAGTCGGTCGACTGTCCAGAGCAAAAATCTAACATTTTTAAGAAAATAATTCTAAGTGTTGACGGTCGACTGTAAAAGTCACTAGTCGACTGTCCAGAGAAAAACCCAACACCTCAAGAAAATATCAAAAACAGAGTAGAGACAGTCGACTGGAGAAATGGTTCAGTCGACTGTTCCGCACGAGATTTCAAGGAAACGAGAAAAAACACAGCAGCCTGGTAGTGACGGTCGACTGTCGAAAACATACCAGTCGACTGCCTCACCTACAGACTGCAGTTTGGGTTGTACATAATTCAATCGATACGAAGATTTACTTTACAAAAACGAAATCTATAAAAGGTATATTTCTGATATGATCAAATACAACTTATGGGATATACAACGATCCATAAAAATCAATCAAAACCACTTGAATTGATAAAATAGCTTTTTGATGAATTTCTTCGAAATAAAACACGAATGTGTGCATACATCAAAACTAGAGTTTTTAATAATCAATCATACATCAAAATAACTTGTTTTATATTCCAAACCTTATCAGTACCAAAATAAGTTGAGATATAGTAAAATCCTTCGAAAACACATAAAAACTCAATTTCTTCTTAAATAACAAAATATGATATTTATGAAAAATGTTTGTGCATACTTGTGCACCAAAGAAAACTTCACAAATCTCTCAATTAAAAATAACGAATTATTCAGTAATCCAAATCCAAGTAATATTTTTCACAAAAGTACGAATCCCCAAATTTAGTCAAAATGTATCAATCCCCAAATCTAGACATCAAAACTCAAATCCTCAAGACATGGCCTTCTAATCCATTACTCCTTCTCAAAATTCCTCAAACTCAATCCCAACTATTCTCAATAGTTGATTCATAAACAAATTTATCATTAACATGGTCAAGTTGCTTTCATCCAACTCACCAATAGTCCAAAAAATCTCATCTTAAATCAATTAATGCATAACATCCATCATACTCAATCAAATCAGCAATAATTCAAAAGAAATAGCCTACTCACAATTTATATTAGGTTTTCCAACAATCTAAAATCATCCACATGCAATTCTACTCATAATTAACTAGGGTTCTTCTCAAAGATCCAATTTTTATCATCAATCCATCCAATCCATCATGTACATATTCATACTCAAACCCTAACATGTTATCTAACAGATATAACACCACATACAACACACATAAAACAAAACAAAATAATTTACATCACCCACCTTGTTGAAGAGATCAAACGAATATAACAAAGCAAGACGAAAAATCTCTTCTTTGCAAAGAATCCAAGATCTTCTCTTTGAATCTGTAAGAAAATAAAAAATAATAAAACTTTGTGTTGTACAGCGAAAGACAGCTGCACTCCACCTTTTAAATATGCCAAAATTAGAAGAATTAGGGTTTTGAACATATTTGCAAAATAATTTTTTTAAAATATATCTTTACATAAATAGATCCCTATACTTGGAAACTTGATAAAACCAATTTAATTGAGATTTAAAAACAAAAGAAACACTTTATTTCCAGCCGGCACTATTTAAAAAGTCCAGAAAAATAGTTTTGCACTTTCATCCCTCAAAATGAAAATTTTGCAAAAAGATCATCCTTTTCGTAATATTTGCAAATAAATCCAATAAATATCAGAAAAATCTAGAAAAATTATAAATAATCTCAAATAATAAATAGTGATTTTTTCACAAAATAATTCTGCCTTTTTGAACTTTTCAAGAAAATATTTGCACGTATTTTGCACATGTAAAAAAATTAATTTTCAGAAAAATATTTATTAAATCTCTAAAAATCATTTAAATTCATTTATAAATCTTTAAAATAATATTTAAAAATATGGGGTACTACACCACGAGCTGAGAATCGCTGAAGGCCCAGATCTGCTTCGCGCCGGCCTGGTGTGCCAGGGATAGTCCGGCAATCATAGCTTTGTATTCCGCCTCATTGTTGAAGGTCGAAAAATTGAGGTAGAGAGAATACTGAAGGAGAAAGTGGTCGGGACCCCGCAGGATGATCCCGGTACCGCTCCCGGACTCGCAGGAGGATCCGTCGACATAGACTTCTCAGGTCGGATCCGAATCTTCGATATTGGGCTGTTCAGAAATGGTGCATTCAGTGATGAACTCGGCGAGGGCTTGCCCCTTGATTGTCGTCCTTGGTTGGTAGCGGATGTCGTACTGGCTTAGCTCGATTGACAATTTGACTAAGCGGCAGGAGTTCCCCGACTTGTGAAGTACGGCCTTGAGGGGTTGGTCGGTCAGCACTTGGATGGAGTACGCCTGAAAGTAAGGGCGGAGCTTCCGGATGGCCATGACCAGAGCATAGGCCACTTTCTCTATTCTCGCGTACCTCGTCTCAGATGGGAGCAGGACCTTGCTCACATAATATAGTGGCTTCTGAACACCGTCATCCTCTCGGACGTGGACTGCGCTGAGGACGCTTTCTGAGGCAGATAAGTACAGCCATAGTGGCTCTCCTGGCTCGGGCTTGCTAAGGAGATGTGGGTTGGCGAGGTACTGCTTTAATTGTTCGAATGCCTCCTTTTGAGGGGTGCCCCATTTGAAGCCTCCCTTTCCCCGCAGAGCTTTGAAGAAGGGTAGGGATTTTCCCCCAGATTTGGAGAGGAAACGGCTGATGGCCGCCAACCTCCCCGTGAGCCTCTGGACTTCCTTTACGTTCCGAGGAGCCATGTCTATTATGGCCTGGATCTTCTCTGGGTTTGCCTCGATGCCACGCTGGCTGACGACGAACCCGAGGAATTTTCCGGACGAGACGCCGAAGGTGCATTTGGCGGGGTTAAGCCTCATGTTATATGTCCGGAGTATGCCGAAGGCTTCTTCGAGGTCGGCGATGTGGTCCCGTCCCTGCCTGCTTTTGATGAGCATGTCGTCCATATAGATCTCCATGTTACGACCGATCAGGTCCTTGAAGATATTGTTTTCGAGCCGCTGGTATGTGGCTCCGACGTTCTTCAGCCCGAAGGGCATGATGCGGTAACAGAAGAGACCTTGGTCCATGACGAAGGAGGTCTTGGCGATATCCGGCGGGAACATTCAGATCTAATTGTAGCCTGAAAAGGCATCCATGAAGGACAGGAGCTCGTGACCCGAGGTTGCGTCAATCAAGGCATCGATGCTGGGGAGAGAGAGGATCTTTGGGGCATGCTTTGTTCAGATCCATGAAGTCTATGCAGATCCTCCAGCTCCCGCTTGCCTTCTTTACCATGACGACGTTTACTAGTCACTCAGGGTAGTTGACCGCTTGGATGAATCGGGCGGACAAAAGCTTGTCTACCTCGATCTTTACCACCTGCTGCCTCTCTGGGGAAAATTTTTGCCTCTTCTGGACGACCAGCTTCGACCCCGGAATGACGCTCAACCTGTGCATGATCAGGTCTTCGGATATCCCGAGCATATCGGACGGCTTCCAGGCGAAGAGGTTGATGTTGCGGCGGATGCAGGCAACTATATTTGACTTCAGATCCTCGGTAAGGGAGTGGCTCTCTCGAAACCACTTTGACTCATCCCCTGTCTCGAACGAGACTTCTTCCAGCTCGTCTGCTGGTTCGGGATCTGGTTGGCTTCTTTCTGGCTGAAGTTCGACAGCATTGAGGGGAAAGACACCCCCTCCGACCGCTGTCATGTAGCAGGATCGTGCAGCCTCCTGGTTGCCTCGGACGACACCGACCCCCTGCTTTGTGGGAAATTTTAACTTCAAGTGGTAGGCCGACGGCACAGCCTGAAGGGAGCAAATCCCAGATTGGCCGAGAATGACATTGTACGCCACCTTGACGTTCACCACCATGAATTCCATTAATTCGGTTCGTCTGAGGGGAGCCGTACCCGCGGTGACATCTAGGGTCACGATTCCTTCTTTCATAATCGGGATGCCGGAGAACCCATGCAGGGTGTATCAGGCCGGCTTGAGCCTGTCCGTGGGCAATTTTAGGTTCTCAAAGGCATTGAGGAAGAGGATGTTTACCGAACTTCCGTTGTCGACGAGGATCCGACAAACCTCAAAATTTGCCATGTCGAGACTAATGACGAGGGCATCGCAGTGGGAAAGGCGAACGCCCTCCAAATCCTCTCCTGAAAAAGAGACAGGGAGTAGCTGCATCCGAGGAGAAGGGAGGTCTCGGACGGCATTCACCTCTCGGATGAACGCTTTACGGGAAGTATTAGACTCTTCTCCCATGGGTCCCTCATGGACACAATGTAGAATGGTCTGCCCTTCGATCCCTCCGGTCTCGAGATCTCGCTCGGGATGGCAGTTTGGAGTGCGAGTGGGGGGCGAAGGCCTCCGGTTTCTCGTATCCTTCCGCTCCCTCTGGTTTTCCTTTGTGAATTCACGGAGGTACCCTCGTTGGATGAGGGCCTCGATTTCATCTTTTAGGACCCGACACTTGTCGGTTTTGTGCCTGTGATCCCGATGAAAGTGGCAGTAGAAGTGCTGGTCTTACTTCTTGTTGTTGCTCGGTCGAGGGGATAATCGGACGAGGCCCTTGTCCTCTATTTCTAGGAGGATGGTGGACACGTTCTGTGTCAAGGGCGTGTATCTCTCGAAGTGGGGGACGGGAGGCGCCCTCTTCATGCCGATCCCTTCTTTTGCTGCTTTCCTGGCAGGCTCGGTCTTGTCGACCTTGCGCTTGCCCTTCCCTGTGGCTTCTTTGGCACCTTCCAGGTTTAAAGCTTCTTCTGCCCGTATGTACTTCTCGACCCGGTTGAGCAGGTCGGAGAAGTCCTGAGGAGACTTCTTGGCCAAGGAGACCTTCAACTGGCTGTGTCAGACATTATGCCGAAAGGTGGCTGAGGCGACCCCGGCGTCGAGGGAGGAGACAGATCTTACCTCGGTGGTGAACCTCCTAACGAAGTCGCAGAGTGACTCTCTCTTTCTCTGTCGGAGATCTAGTAAGGATGCACTGGTCTTCTCGGCCTTCCTGCTGGTTATGAAGTGGGCCAAGAAGTTGGCCTCCAGCTGGTCAAACGAGAAAATCGAGCCTGGGGAGAGTTTGGAGAACCACTTCCGAGCCGGACCTCGGAGTGTAGCAAGGAATGCGCGGTACAGCAGGGGACCCGAAGTGCTGTGAATCATCATGAGGGTCTTGAAACCCTCCATGTGATCAGCAGGATCACCCTCGCCATTATAGGTCTCAAATTGTGGGGACCAAAAATTTCGGGGGATCTCCGCTTCTAGGATGGTAGCCGAGAAACGCAGTCGGGTCGGCCTGCAGCCTAGAGTGGGGTTCACATTACCGTTGCCGAGGTGGTCGAGGCGATTCTCCATCTCCAGTAGGCGTCGGAGCACCTCGTCTTCGCGTTCTGGGAGATGGGCCGGGTCACGAGTGCGGCTCATTCCATCGTCCGTCCGGTGGGATTGGTTGAACGTCTCGGCTTTGGGTGCTCCGTGGATGGCCTCCATGATTTTGTCCCGGAAGCTGCGGAACTCGGCCCTTATGACCGCACCATGGTCAATTGGGCCGTGCTGGGGCGGCGGTCTTCGGCCGATGCGGCTGAGTGCCGACGCTCGTCCCTCGGGCGGAGGTCTGGGGCGGTTTGGGGCCGAGTTGGAAGCGGTCTCTCCCATAATCTGACTTGCCCTTCGACTCTGGATGACCCGACAATGGTCGGGCACGACCGAGTGTGATGCGCACTATTGGTGTCCGAGGCTGATCCTCAGATTATTTGATTCGTGAGCGTCCTCATGGGCATGCTGAAGAGGAGGCCCATCGGGACGACGCGCGAAGGTAACTGCTCTCCTGGGCTTGGGTCCCATGTGAGCACGGATTGAGAGGATGCCGCTGATGGCGAGGTTCGGGCAGGGGTCCGTACCGAGATAGTGTTTCCCACAAATGGTGCCAACCTGATGCGGTTTATTTTTGGGGAGTGTGGGTGCACCAGGTGTGAGTTTTATTTGTTTGTTTTATGGAAGAACGCGGTACTGGATGGTACGCCTGACCCTCAGCAAGAGGGGCACGAGCGGGTACCGAGGCGGAGGTCGGATGGTTGGCTCGGTAGTGGAGGCTCGGCTCGGATCCAGAAGTCTCGTGTACCTGCACTCGGCCTAGGAACACCGGGGTTGATCCCGGTGGCAGGCCCTCCGACGGTCTAGTTAGTTACTGAGGTAGAGCAACAGTAGCTAGGGTTTAAAGAGGGAAAAGATTGATTACCTATGAAGGGGGGAGAGGGCCTGGTATTTATAGGCATTCCAAACAGGTATGGATCCATTTGGGCCGGGTCTGGACCTGTATACCCGTGGGCTTTGTGGAGTAGAAGCCCATGGCCTTAAGTGTGATATGATGATCATGGATGAGAGCTTTTCGAGGGGATTGGATGGCCTAGGATGTGCCAGGTCATTTTTCCCCTATGTCAGTAAGCTACTTAGCGT
This sequence comes from Hemerocallis citrina, assembly GCA_017893485.1. Classification (NCBI taxonomy): domain Eukaryota; kingdom Viridiplantae; phylum Streptophyta; class Magnoliopsida; order Asparagales; family Asphodelaceae; genus Hemerocallis; species Hemerocallis citrina. Next base: position 198,787,376 of record CM030366.1, on the reverse strand, counting down.
CCAGTTGATTAGCGTGATCCTACCCCCAGCAATAGAAAATGTCTCTTCCATCCCACTAGTCTCTTCTCGACCTTCTACACCATCGGTATCCAATCCTATTGTCCCATCGCTCCTGATCTGATGGGCGTCCCAAGGTATTTCAGAGAGAATTCTCTTCTCTTGGACCCTAATCAAGACAAAATGACCTAAATAGGAATCGGCAATTCGTCACTCAGCAGGGTTGCACAGCTCTTATGAAGGTTGATTTACCATTTTACCATAGCCAAAAACTCATTTTCTAGTTAGAGGGCTATTTTAGACGATGAACAAGTCAAAATATTAGCTGGAGTTGAAGTACACACATATGTAATGTTTCAGCCTTCGCAACCACTATGCAGGGTAGGAATCATGCAGCTGCACTATTTAATTCCTATTCAGATCTAGATTGAGACTAGCTGGCAGGCTCTCATGCCCTGCCTATCCAAGTTTTGGTTAAGATTTGCACACTTTTTTTTAGCAGTTAAGCTAAAAGAAGAATAAATTATATATATAAATAAAATTTTAAATATTATAAAACTTGGTAGGATTCTAGATGGGTACATCGGTGACGACGACATTTAATTTGTAGAACCACTTTTGAATGCATATACACGAAGTTATAGTCTTGTGAAAATGACATTTGGAGCATTTTTGAATATACCAAAAATGAGAGTAAAGCAAGTTAAATAATAACAAATGAAATCCCAAAATTATGAAACTTTTCTTAGAGTTAGGAACATCATTTTTAAGATAATGAAACTTGTTAAACTGATATTTAACTCACGATTTGTAAGATATGATTCTGTATCACTTTTTTATGATACGATTCAGATATAAAATATATGAGAGAACTTTATTTAAGATTTGTATAAATAAGTTCTAAAAAATTATGAAAATGTGATCCATGAAATTCAAACACATTTATGAGCTAATTCAAGTGTTTCAAAAGTCATTTGCATGCATGGAACAATATGGGCCGTTTTAGTGAAAATTCAAGTTAAATAGCTATATATATAGTCAATCTATCTAAAACCCTTCCACTTATTGCTAGACTGATAACATGTTTCCAATAAAGGAAATACTCACCAATGTTGAGCTCAGAGCTTAAGTATGGGAGTACAAACCTTCGTCTTTGCTCAATTCTTCACTTTTAGCTTGAATCTAACTTTTAATGGATCTTACTTTCTAGCAATATAGTAGATCTTACTTAAAAAATTACCTCAAATTTGGTTTATCAAAGAAATCTCTACTCCAATCATCTTTGCTCACTTTCAACAGCCAATTATGTGTATGAATACTTTTTTTTTCTCAATTTCTCCATCCTTCCATTGAATTAAGTCTCAGTAGATGTACATGTCACCTTCCAAATACTTTTCTTCCATACAAGTGTAGGGAACTTCTTTTTGAAGTTGAAGTAACAGTGCCGAACACAATATCTATGCAATGTCTTGAGATAGTTTTGTTTGACTAGACCCTGTTTGATTAAGACAATATTATTATATTATTTGAATTAGTGTACATTCACTGTGTACATAAAAATATGATATTGTAAGTAGATCATGTTTACAAATGTACAAATAAAAAAATAAGATAAAATATTAGTATACATGTTACCTGTTAGAAAAAAAAAAATAGAATCTTCAGGAAATTTTAATTTTAATGCTTCGAACAAATTCCACAAGAACCAGTTTCATGTCTCATTTGATTTAGTTAAAACAACTGCATAGGCTAGATAGAACATTTGATTATTTACATCCTTAGCCACCTCACGTAAGAGAATGCCACTAGCACTAGCTGTCAAGTGACAGCTCATCCAACCAAATGAATGGCATGCACCCCTTTAGAGCATCCGTAGTCATTTGCCAATTACCCATATTTTGGAAAAAAATGAGAAAAAAAGCGCTGTAGTCGTTGGCCATTTACCCAAAAAATCGGTCTGACATGAACAATGTTTGGCCAAATATAGGAGACGAAATGGCTTTTGCCAAAATATAGCTAACGAAGGATTATCTTTCGTCCGTTTATTGGGACGAAAGATTATCTTTCGTCTGAAACGTCGGACGAGAAACGATACATCGTCCCTGCACAATCGCATTCGACGAAGTTGTTGGACGAAAGATTAAATTCCGTCCCATAAATTAAATATTAAAAAAAAAAGTGAAGGACAGTAGATAATCTACCGTCCCTCACAATTTCGCTAATGACAAATTAGTTCAGACGTTACTTTATCTGCCGTCCCAGGTATGTTTGATTTTTTTGATTTTTTTTATTATAAATGTCACTATCTCACAGGTGAGCCCATGTATGTTTAGTTTTTTGATTTTTTTTATTTATATAAATGTCACTATCTCACAGGTGAGTAACTAACTTTTCAAATTTTTTTTTAAAAACTTCAGACGGTAAATAATCATCCGTCCGTCCTATTCGGATTTTGTAAAAGCCAAATTTTGGCTAATAACGACTACAGAGCGTCGTCATTTTTCCTATTTCTATTTGCTAAATACCCAAAATTTGGATGTCGACGACTACAGATGCTTTTAGAAATCCCATAATCTAAGCATTTAGGTATATGAAGCAATTGTCAAAAATTCTTCCTTCACCATAGTGAACAAGATCCAACTCTTCTTCTGATTTTGTGCTCAATACAGGGTCAAGTACAACTCTTTTTCGGATAAGCTTTCTCTCTGTACATGAATTTTTCTTTTCATTTCTACATTTCATGGTAGACATGATTTTGAAATGCTGTCATATAACCAGGGGCGGATTCAGGATTAAAAAGCGAGGGGGACTAGAAAAAAAAATCGCACAAGGTAACATACAAAATATATATAAAGTTGTTATAAATACTAGAGAAGTAAAGTTGTTATAGATACTAGATATAATAGAGTTGAGCTTGGGCCCAAAAAAATAAATAGAAGGCTCAAATATATATCGGGTGGGCTGTAAAAAATATTTGGGGGGCTAAAGCATATATATATTCCACACTAATATACCCAAAAAAAAAAAATTTTACAAACAAATACCAAATATTGGGGGAGGGGGCTATAGTATACCCCAGCCCCCCTTTGGATCCGCCCATGCATATAACAACAGGACATTGTGTTTCTAAACGTACACACGTGCAGTTTTGTTTTGATGCTGTTAACTGTAGCTAAATATCTTCATAGTTGTTTACTCCAAAATGTTGTGAGCTTAAAATTTCTACTTAGTGATTTGATATACTTTACAGATGTGACAAGAGCTTAGATAATTGGATTTTTTTTTATATGCAATTTATCCAAAATATTTGTAGAAAGCGGACAGTTGCCAAAATATTTGTACTACTCAACAACTAAACTCGTTCCCAACGACAATTTTAGTTATTTCATGCTCGCCGTTGGAACACGACGAATATAACATTTTTTTAGAAACTCGTTGTTCCTAACGGCGAGTTTAGTTCAAAATTTTTAATGAAGACTCGCCGTTCCCAACGGCGAAAACATATACACTAGACTCGTTGTTGGAAGCAACGAATATATATATATATATATATATATATATATATATATATATATATATATATATATATATATATATATATAGGGCTATCTTCCGTTGCAAACGCAAATGTCGTGAAACGCATGCACACCGCTTAACCCGTCATCTCCAATGACGGGTTAAGTGGTGTGCACGTTTGCAAATGCTACAGTAGCGTTTGCAACGGAAGAAGACTTATATATATATATATATATATATTTTAATATTTTTTTTGTGGGGGTCTCTGTTCCCAATGGCGAGGACATTTACACTAAACTCGCTGTTGGGAACAGCGAGTTTAGTTCACTTTTTTTTTTGAAGACTCGTCTTCCAATAGCGATGACATTTACACTAGACTCGCTATTGGGAATGGCGAGTTTAGTTCAAAAAAAAAATTCTATTGAGTTTTTTTTCGAAAATTCACGTCCAACAGAGTGTTTCACTCTCTGTGAAATTTCCTATATCATCACCGTTCCCAACAGCGAGTCTAGTATAAATGTCCTCGCCGTTGGGAACGGCGAGTCTTATTGAAAATTTTGAACTGAACTCGCTATTCCCAACAGCGAGTGTAGTGTAAATGTCCTCGCTATTAGGAATGACGTCTTCATTGAAAATTTTGAACTGAACTCGCCGTTGGAAACGACGAGTTTAATTGTTGAGTCCACAAATGCAAATACTTTGTCAACTGTTATTTTTCTGCAAATACTTTTGAAAAGTTGGTATTAAAAAAAAATTCTAGATAATTAGCATGTGCATATTAGATTTAATTAGCATGTGTACTATGTTGAAATATAGTAAGTGTAAATGTGTATATTCTGTTTCCTAATCTGTAGGAAACAGATTCCCCAAATCTCTCACCCCTCAATCTTCTCCCAATCTCCTTTCTTCTCCTCCAAGAATATAATCCTTATATATAGATGTATACAGTAAAGAATAAGTAAATAAGAAAAATATTATTCCCCAAATCTGTTTTCAATATGGTATCAGAGCCTAACCAGATCTAGGCTAACTGAAGAAAAAGAGAAGGAGGTGATCAGATCTAACATCTCCACCTTGATCCGATCCCGACCAAACCTCAGTGCCTCCTTTCCAATCGTCTTCTCCGGCAACCCCAATCCCGTCTGCCGTTCTCCCCAGTTCACTATGACACCCGTCCGCCGACCCCCTTCGCCTACGTGCGTCAGGCCAAACCCCGAAATCCTGTCTGCCACTCCCGAAGTCTGTTGCACGCTCTAGTGCAGAGACTGAGTATCGCAGAGTAGCTCTAAGTATAGTAGAAGCTCTATGGCTGAAACTTTTGTTGCAGGACTTAGGCTGTGGTCCGAATGAACCTATGAAGGTGTATTGTGATAGTCAAGCAGCATGCGATATTGCCGCCAATCCAGTTCAACATGATAGGACGAAACATGTAGATGTGGATAGATTCTTCATCAAGGAGAAATTGGATGAGAAAGTCATTGAGATAGCTAAAGTGAAGTCAGAAAATCAGCTTGCTGATATCCTGACAAAGGTAGTTTCGAGTCGGCTTTTCTTGAAATTTGTTGACAAGTTGGTGCATAGATATTGAGCATGCCCAACTTGTCAACAAATTTCAAGAAAAGCCGGCTCGAAACTGCCTTGGTCAGGATATTTACAAACTGATCTTCTGACTTCACTTTAGCTATCTCAATGACTTTCTCATCCAATTTCTCCTTGATGAAGAATCTATCAACTTCTACATGTTTCGTCCTATCATGTTGAACTGGATTGACGGCAATATCGCATGCTGCTTGACTATCACAATATACCTTCATAGGTTCATTCGGACCACACCCTAAGTCCTCCAACAAGAGTTTCAGCCATAGAGCTTCCGCTATACTGAAGTGGAGCGCCTATCGATTGTATATCCTGCCCAATCAGCATCAGTATATGCCTCAACCTTCAAGTGATCATATTTCACAAATAAGATTCCTTTTCCTGGGGCTGACTTAATGTCTCATAATTCTCATTACCGTATCCATATGTTGTT